>VWPW01017910.1:0-55808 GCA_013389825.1 Crypturellus undulatus | reverse complement strand
CATTTTTCCCTTTTTTTTTTTTTTAATTTTCGCACGGGGAGGGCCTGCCCCCGCCACCAGCGAGCACTTTGTGCTTAAGCTGCACGGTATCGTGGGAGACCCCATCCCAGGGCACATG
Organism: Crypturellus undulatus; assembly: GCA_013389825.1. Lineage (NCBI taxonomy): Eukaryota > Metazoa > Chordata > Aves > Tinamiformes > Tinamidae > Crypturellus > Crypturellus undulatus. The sequence continues at coordinate 55,690 of VWPW01017910.1, read as the reverse complement.
TCAGCCCGCTGCCGCGGCTCTTCCCCTGCCAAAGCAGCCCGGTTCCCAAGTGCCTCCTCCTCCTCCTCCCAACCCTTTCCCATCGCTGCCCAGCCATCGGCTCACACAACAGCAGCACCCGCAGCCCTTAAACTGGCCCTTGAACCCCAAACAGTGCCCAGATGCCGCACAGGGGCTTGTCCTGGTCAGGAGTGTGTTGGCCCAGAGTTTGCAGGCAGAGAGTGGCCCTTGTACACATGGAGATGCCGGCACTTTCATACCTTTTACATTTACTCCTCACAGCTGCAAAACTGCACGCTGGGTTTTAACTTTCTCTAAGAAAAACATATTTTTATTTGTCGTTTGCAAGCAGCACTCTAGCAGATTCCTAGAATAACGTCTGAGAGTTACGTTAAGCCACACGCCACAGCCAAAGCCGGGCCTGGCCCCTACACAGCCCGCCTGACCCACCGGCCTGGCCGTCCGATCCCAAGGTCCAGACGACGCCGGCTCCCTCTCAACAGGAGCCCGAGCTAGCCGGGAAGCCAGCACAGAGAAGTGGATGTTCCTGTTTTTCCAAAACAACCTTTTAATTATGCTGCTGTACCATTACAGCAGCCTCTTTTTTCCCCTGCACTTCAGCATTCAGAGCTATTAATTTAGGTCTCAAACTCTAACAGTGGTAACATGAAAAACACGCTGCATTTTGGTCGCGCTCCTCCTTACAGCTATGGAGAACTTTCCATGGAAAAGCTGCGCGTTGAGTCAGTGCACTTTGTTCCTAGCGCAGCTGCTTCTCAATGGCTTAATGGCTTGAGCAGACACCTCTCAGCCTGGTCATAAAGCGCATCTCGAGGGAGGGGAAGAGCTCGTGCGCCCTCACCCACCAAAAACCGAACCCGGGTGCACAGCGGTAAGCTTTGAAAATAGCCATGTGCAAGGCTACAGGCATGGAAAGACAGAAACGCTGCATTCCTGCTCCCTCCTTATCACAAGAAAGCTGCTTTTCCCTAAACCGCAACAGTTTATTGCGGCCACGAGGCCCCTCCAAGCGTTACTGCGAGACTCCTTGCTCTGTCCCTGCCGAGAAGGGTTCGCTGTAGACAGGACTCACCCTGCTGAGTGATAGCGACCCATTCACAACACTGATTTCAAGAAAATAAAATTAAGCAATAGAAGATATAGCTACATTATTGCTAAGGTTTAGCGATCCCTTCATTTCCTACTCTCTCAATATAAGGCAAATTATCTAAAACCTCACTGGGACCAGAGCATCCAAGCTATGGAACCACAACAGGAGGTCTTGAATGATCAGACATGGAAATGCAATAGATTTAAGGCCCAGGTGTGGCTTATATTAAGTCCCTAAGGGACTCTAACGAGCAAGGTGCTGCAGGAGAGCTATTTGCTCACCTGGAACATCTGGGCTCAGCTACAGGGAAATAGCTGCTCACAGGAGAGCCCAGCCCCTGCCCGTGTCCCCACACGGCCGCATCCATGGATACCCTAGGTCTCTGGTTTGGGAGCAGCAGGTGTGCGATACTCTGCACGCTGCAGTCTGGGTCTTCCTATGTTTCTTACCTGGGCTGTTGTCAGGCTTGACCAGCCCAACACCAGCAGTGCGGCTGGGAGGTCCTCCAGCCTTTTCAGCACAGGAGGCATCAGCCTTCAGCCCCCAAACCTGCCTTCTGCTCAGATCAAAGTACACCCAGACAGGGTGTTTCTTCCCTATCCTCCCCTTAAAACCCTGTATTGCCACCTAGACCCTTGCGAGGAAGGGTTTACGGTCCTTCTGGGTGTTTCGTGGTGCCCACTGAGCGCTGCCCACAGCAGCGGCACCATCCAGGCCAGGGGCTGCCCATCATCCCTGCCTTCCCCCCGAGACGAGCATCGCTCCGCCTGCCCGAGGGGGCACNGTTTCGTGGTGCCCACTGAGCGCTGCCCACAGCAGCGGCACCATCCAGGCCAGGGGCTGCCCATCACCCCTGCCTCCCTCCGAGAGGAGCATCACTCTGCCTGCCCAAGGGGGCACAAGCTGAGACAGAGCGAACGAGGACGCTGGAAACAAAAAGGCAACAAAGACACCCAGAACTGCCGATACCTCTTTTGCAAGGATTTCCCTCCTCAGACCCCATAACATGCTGAGCGATGTGCAGGGCTCTTTGTGAGCGGGGTTCAAAGGGAAAGAGCCTTCCCGGGACTTGGAGCTCCCATCAGGTGTAAAAGTAATGCCAGCTGCTGCAGCACCTCTGGAAATACAGTTTGGGATTTGTTTTCTATTTTATTACAATTCTTTACCCTTCGATCTTTGGGAGAAGTAGAGGGAAAATCCCACTAATTCCAATAGTCCAAGACTATTTATTTATAAATAATGAATGAAAACACACCTTTCACGTAAAGGTTAGAAGCCTTTGACTGGCTCCTGGCTGGCACTATGTTTTTAAGAAACCACCCTTCAAAAATGCCTTTTATCAGNAAAAGTAATGCCAGCTGCTGCAGCACCTCTGGAAATACAGTTTGGGATTTGTTTTCTCTTTTATTACAATTCTTTACCCTTCGATCTTTGGGAGAAGTAGAGGGAAAATCCCACTAATTCCAATAGTCCAAGACTATTTATTTATAAATAATGAATGAAAACACACCTTTCACGTAAAGGTGGCTCCTGGCTGGCACTATGGTTTTAAGAAACCACCCTTCAAAAACGCCTTTTATCAGCTAAGTTTGTATGTTCTTTTTGAAGGAACCTCAGACATTCACATCCTCCTGGTCGCCTTTCGAGATTGCTCTGAATGATCAATATTTATCCCAGCTATTTATCCCCAAGAATTGGTTTTGATTATAATTTGGAGAAAACAGAGCATGTTTCCAGCATCAGTTACCTCAGGTTTCCTTTCTGCAGCTTCTCAAAGCCGCAGCTTTCACATTGAATGTCCCCAAAAGCACAAGGCAGAACTGCACTGAGGGCTCTGGAGACTCTGCTCCATTAGACATTTCCTTATGTGGCTAATGAAATATACACCTATTATCTCCTCGTCTGGATGACCAATGGTCATTCCAAGTCTTTCCTCAAAAACACCCTTCCTGTTGCAGGTGCTGGTGCAAATAGCTCCCGGCTATGATCTGGCTCCAGAATGGGAACAGTGACAGCACAGTCCTCGTATAGAAGGGCAGTGGAGCCCTGGCTGGTGTTCATGGTCTCCAGAGCCAGGCTGGGGAGCAGAACCGTGACGGATGCGGGAACTGGTTGAAGTTTGCTGTGTATTTCATCAGGACCAAGATCTTATTGCAGCAACTACGTCAAGGGAAAAGGGGCAGGACTCGGTTACACTCTCCCACTTGTTGCTGAAGCTTGATTTACCTCATTCGCTGTTGGCATCACCGGTTTGAAGCGGGGGACACGCAGAGGTGTTCACATGCCCCTTCCCCACACTTATGAGCGATGCTGTTCCTCCTTTCTAATATGAAGTGCTACACAGGTAAGTGTTTAAGTGTCGTCTAAATGTTTTAAGTGCTATTTGGTGCTTTCCAAAGCCTCTTGTGATCCACGGGGGTTCTGCATCTCTGACACTTGCTGTCCGTGGGAGACAGCTCAGTGTAGAAGCTGTTGCCGTTCTTCAGGGGATTTTCACTATCACTCAGTGTAGGCTATTAAGACTCTCAGTGCACGTATCTAGTTTCCACTAGTACAAGCTTCTTCTTAAAGGTTATAGTTTGTTTTAAATAGCACAACCATCTGTCCTACAGTGGCTCATGGGAGCTGAATAAACTGAAGGAGCCAAAGCAGAATTTTTCAAAATGATTGTTGTTTTTTTTTTTTTTTTTGCTATGGGCATTACAAACCTACAGCCTTAAAAATAAACTTATCTATGTATTTTTCTTATGTATTATACAAATAACGTGAGCCTTGCTCTAACAGTTTTGTTATGTTGTTGGAATTGTATCAGTGCAAACATCTAACCTCTGTTGCAGCAGCTCCAGGCATCCAACAAACCACAGAATAATCCTTGTCCCTGTATTTCTAGACTTTGAACTAAAAGAAAAGGTTATTTATTACAGGCAGGCCTGATGCACGGAAGTTGGGCATGTGGACCTGCTTTTTATTTTACATTTTTTTAATCTGGTTGCTAAATGCTCCCTTCAAATAAAGTCCTGAGCTCCATGCTTCTGAAAGGTCCAGTCACTTAATGCATAGGACTTGCTTTCTTATTTTCAGGGAAATGGGTCTGGAATGCATAAGCCAGGCAGGTGCAGCAAAATTGCTAATATCTTGCTTTAACCAACCAACCCAAACTCTCCAAAATCCACAGCCCTGAGAAACTACAGGCTGCTCGCTATCAACGGGATGTACAGCAGAGAAACGAGTGAGGCCTTGTCGATTTAATCCAGCACACAGGGAAAATGGTGATAGTCCTCGAAGTACCCCCATATAAAAGCCTACATTATAATCCAAGAAAACAAGGCCTACAAAGGTGTATATATATATTAATCAGAACAACATACCAAAGTTTATTGATTACTTCAAACAAAAGTTTCTGTAATGAAAAAAGAGCAAGTTGCATTCATAAAAGGTAACATTCACATTCGATCTCTTTTATATAAAGCAACATAAATGTATAAAATTGCATTTAAGTGAAAAAAATGTAAGGTCGCAGTCCATTTTTTTGCAAGAAGCTGAAAAAACATATCTTCTCATTGCCTGTATATAATTTACATTATCTATATACTACATGGTGTTTAAAAAAAAATCCATGGCTGGGAAATTGGATGAATAGAGCAATATTAGGTGCAGTTTTCAACTGTCAGTGTGTATACAAATTCAATTTTAAGCTTTCACGCAACTCCAAGTAATTTATAATATTCTTATAATAATGATTAGCTTTCCTTTTTTTTTTTTTTGAAAAGTAGCTATGCCTACGTCAAGTTTTTCCATTATCACAAAAGCTTTTAGAGGGAACCGTAATTAATTTTTATATCTTTCAGAGTCACTAACCAGTGATTAAACTTCAATGAGTTATTAGCAAAAGCCCTAGCCTTTTTCCTTCAAGTTTTTCCACCGATAAGCCTGTACTGACCTGTTGGCTCCCTGAAGAGCACTGCAACGGCGCAGCTTGTATTGTTTTTGTAGGAACAACAATCACAGTATTACTGAATAATCACCGCCACCCTCGCATCCTGTGGATGATATTTTACAGCCACTATCACCACCTTTCCCGTCCTCCTCTAACTCCAGATTTGGTCTCCTGTTTCCTTGCATTTCACAAAGCATCTGCAGCACCAGAAACTTCCCTTCTGCTACTTCCGAATGAGGACAACCTGGCTGTCCTGGTGCCACCGAAATAGCTGGAGAGCCAAATGCAAGAAAACGTGTTGCCAAAAAGAGTCGGTATTTGAGACATCTCATGTTAACCCCAGCCCACGTTTCAGAAGCTCGCACGTGCCTTGGGTTTAAACGAACAGCTACAGCAAAGGGTCAGCTCCACAGCGATGCTGCATGCTTGCGAATGGGAAGGAAAAAGATTTGGCTCGCAGAGGCTCATCTTGCACCGGGGTGCAGAATTTAGCCCACATGAGCACCTTGAGGAGTACAGTTCATACAGAGCAAAACATTGCAAGCTTCATCCTGCTCCCCACACGTAACATCATTGACAAAACCATGGGAGGAGAGTTTGTCCCTCGACGTGGAGCACAACGCAGAACAAAGCGAGAAGCAGGTTGCCAGACTTGGGACCATCTGGGCTTGGAATGGTTTTGAATCACAGGAATTACACCTTTCAGTGCCCACTTTTTAAAGGTTATGTAAACAGAAGACAGCAAGTGCGTATTTAAGGAGAAAGGTTAGATTTGGCATATAGAGCGCGTCTTCCCCACGTTCAGCGCACGCTTCATCTGTAGGCACCACAGCTTAGGAATCAGTTGTTGAGAGTTGGCCAAGGGCTGCAGGGTGGATTCTAGATCCACGGATGAGCTAGAGAGGGAAGTGGCAAGAGCTCTGCCCGGGGCAGACATGCTGGAAGCTCTCGACGCGCATGCGGCAAGGAGTTGAGCCGTGGCCACCGACACAGGGACACCGGGCAGGGTGTGCAGGACCAGTCCCCACGTCCATCCGCCACGCGGCCAGGTGAAAGGCTCTGTGTCTAGTCCCAGTTTGCTGTTGCTCCATGTGGAAATGAAACGGAGCTGAGGAGGAACTCAATGGAGCCAGACCTGACCGTGGCACGGAGCTTGGGGTCCCTCCAGAGCTGGACGTGGTTGCTCATCATGGCATCTCCCGCCGTGCAGACGGTACCGAGCAAGGCAAAGGGAAGTCAGCATGAGGACAAACATTCACTTTGCGCGACAGCGGCACATAAGCTGCTCCCGTGACCCTTTAGGATTCAAAACAATGTTAACAGCTGCATTTTTCACATCTGAAGTATTCGAGAGCAGAGGGTCAGGCATCCCAGCTCTCTGCTATGCACATGTGATATTTACAACCCAAAAAGAAACAAGTCTTAGTAAAGGTGGATTTAAAAAGGACATGCCAATTTAAAAACCAAGTAAAGTATAAAATGAATGAGATCAGACTAATGTATTCCTTTATTTTTATATGACTATTTTTTTTCTTAGTGCAAATAACTGCTGATGCAGTCTAGAGCCTGCATGGGGCCAGGCACAGCCCGTGTCCGGGGAGCCGAGAGCAGCATTGGGAAACATGAGGGAAAGCCACCATCTCCTCTCCTTCCTCCAGGAAGGTGCCCATTGGCGCGCACAGCTCCGTAGGGACCTCTGCACATCCATGCCGGCTGCCGGAGCGAGGACATCAGCTGGGCCCACTGGTGAAGGCATCTCCAAGGCTGGTCCATCTGGACCCAGCACCGGAGGTGGCAGCTGCCCATGGAGCCAGATGCAGATCCAGCACTGGACGTGCTCCCGTGCCGGACCCAGCTCTTCCCACGGAGCCCTCGGGCAGCTGGACAGGACCAGAGCAGCTCTAAAGTCCACACGGCTTCTTTGGTCGGGCAAAGCAAGAGGCTTCGGCACCAAACGGCTCTCGGGCAGCCACCGTGCTCAGCGGGACGCTGCTTCTTCTCCACCTTTGCACTTTGTTTTTGAAGAATTGCCAAAGATGCTTCCTCAGCCTCCGATTACACAGATTTCTGATTTAGAAGAGATTTGGGGAGTGGGGTGGGAGCAACAAGACCAAAGACAAATAGGTACCGGGGCCAGTGCCCTGGCTACTGCTTCATCAGCATGACTGCTTACAATTCTTGTTAACTTCAACGAGAACTGTTAGGTTAAAAAACGGTGGTTTTTTGTGTATTTTTCTTTCCCTACAGCAGGACCAAATGCAGTGTTTGTAGGGAGCATTTAGAGTATCCTGAGAGGATATCTTTCTGCCAAGTTAGTAACAGCATCTTCAGTCTTCACATAACCATTCTCTATGCGTTTGTATGACATTAACATAGGCAGATCAAAGGGACCAGTCTGCAAAAATTAGAAGGAAAACACACACGCAGTGTAATTATTACGCTCTCCAAATCATAACATTTTTCCCTTGTGTAACTTTTGCAAAGAAACGGTTAAAATTTTTGCAAGAGGAGAAGAACGATTAGATCCCAGTAAAAATGCCCAATTTCATTCACAAGGGAAGAAACAGCAGCATCCTACATGAATTTGGGTGCTTTGCAAAATACTGCAAGGAGTCCGAGGGCAGTAGCCGCCTCGCTGTCCCCTCGGGGTCGGTGCAGGCCAGGCGAGCGCGGCCGTGCGTTTCGGCGCACGGTGCAGAGCTCCACCTTGCGTCCGCTGCGCCCGACGCGCTCGTGCCTGATGCGCTCGAGCTCTGCAGAGACCACATCCACAGTTTTGTATGTGCAGCTGATGCCACCCAGCTCCCTGACATTCCACAGGAAAGCTAAGTTGTGAATTCAATTAGGCATTTTTACTTATTTCCATAGATACACAGCTATTGGCTTACTATGGCATTTAGAATTAAATGAACTCGTACGAGGATGCTCTCTGTGTGTATAGACAGAGACATGCCTGCTGTACAAAATGTTGACACACATAGACAGTTACATATGTTTAGTTTAAATCTATGCAGATGAATTACGGTTTACTCATTTCTATCCGACAGGACAGCATGCACCCTGGAAAAAAGGGATTTTGGTGATATTTAGATGCAATACTGGAATCATTTTAATAGTTGAGACTTGAAACATTTCATTGTAAATATATCGGCGTTAGCTTCTCCCATCACTGTTAGTCCGAGAACACCAGCAGTGAATCACGCAAAGCTGCGTGTTAATATTACACTCCAGCACGAGTTGCGGTGCGATCAGATCTGTGCACACAGGAGATCTGGCAAACGCTCAACAGAACAAGATCCCCAAATTAAAATGCATCCCAATCATTGCATCTCCATTCCACAAAGACAGATGCCCCGCACCAAGAGTAAGGATGATTAAAGGAACCAGGGTTTAATTAATTTGGGGGTTACAGTTGGTTAATGACCGCCTTCCAAGCCGTCCCCGCTGCTGAGGGCAGGGTACCTGTTATAACACATTAGACTCATCTGAGAAGGTTCTTAAGAGCAGTGGTCTGACCGAGGGTCTGGCCGACAGCGGGTCACACGCCTTGCTACTGCTCTGCAACGGGGAGGCAAAGACACTTAGGGCACACGCGACGCTCCAGCCTACCCAACAGTGCAGCCTGCAGCCACGCACGCCCTGGTAGCGCTCACCAACAGCGTCACCAGGGACGCGGCAACGCGGCCACCCTGAGCACGCAGCCTCCCTCAGCGCCCTGAGCATTAACAGGGGCTTATTCACTCGCCCAGAGAATGAGTGTGGCATTAGGAAATGTTACTTATCCAGCAGAGAAGGGCACTGGGGAAGATTCCACTGGATCAAACAAGACCAAGCTGTTGGCCAAGTCATCCAGAGGATAATCAAAATTAAGCCTACTTTGTTCCACACGCTAGAGATTATTATTAACGTCATCTTTTAATCATCTCATCCACTAAAACGCAGAGGGGACGGATATCAGAACTACTTGTAATAGGGGACAGCTCCATGACCAGAGTATATTGCACCATGCGGCCAGCTTCCAGGGACGTGCACGGTGTACCCTAGCTAAGGACGTGCTCAGAGACACCGGTGCTCCCGGCTCCACTCGGTGCTGAGCACGACGAGCTCAGCACACCCGACACACAGCGAGTCGCCAGGACCTGAGCGGTTGGAGACAAAGGGAATGAGACGGACAAGATGCATCTAAACACAAGATTTAAATTGAAAGGATGCGGGGCAAAGCAAGCTCTTGCTGGGTGAGCAAATCTAAACACAGGTTTTCAGCAGTTAGGAGTTAAAAGGAGGAAAAAGCAGTAGCAACACATACTGACTAAGAAAGGAAATCACCTTATTCGCTCCAAGAAAAGCTGTGATTGCTGGAAGTTTGAGAAAGCATGAAGATAGTGGATGTTCCTGAGGAAGGAAGGCGCTTCGTTACCTAGTTCACAATAGCACAAAAGACAGAAAATTGCAGTACAAGAAAGAGAAAGGCAGAAACCAAGGAAAATATGCATGCGCCTTGCCATTAAAAACTTGTCCATGCAGCAACTTTAGCAGAGGTTGAGCAGAGCCGGTGTTGGGTGACAGGGGGACTCACCCTACAGAAGCCAAGGGCAGACTCCTACTAACTGGGCCTGAATCCCCCCATCTTTGGGACCAGGACATTTGTGCATCTGGAGAAGCGGGGATCTAACTAAGTGCCCTAATCTGTCTTCTCATTTGGATGCTCCCATCAGGAGCAAATATTAAGTTTAGGTTTCTCGAAAAGGATCTTGGCCTGAAAGCAGCTTCTGGGTCTTGGATGCCTGGAAAAAATTAGGCGAGTGACTCAGGTTTCAGGCTACCAACACAGACATCCAGAGGTGCTATCTGCTTCGGGAGTTGTACAGAGCTTTACTTCAAACGTATTGCTGAGAGTAAATCACTTCCTCCCTTTCCTATTAAATAATGCTCCATGGGAAGAAATAACATTAAACCCCCAGTATGCTGTTTGTATTCCTTTCGGCTTTAATTTTTGTTTTGCAGGTACATGTCTTACTTCATTGATACTATGCCAAACTTCTACTTCAAATGCTATTGGGGAGTCAAACCTTTAAACTTTACTGGATATATATTATTTAATGAAGATAATCACCATCTTTCATCCTATATAGATCTAAGTTACCCCAGGGGAAGAAAGCACACTAGAGCCTCATAGGCTATAGAAAGCTCCCTGAGAAGCCTATTTTGAACTTTACTATCTGAAAAATAATTCAACTGTTTAATTTGACACCGGCTCCTGGCAGGATGCCACTTGTCACTGCAAAGCGTGCGGACACCAACGGGGGAAGCGGGGTGCTGGCAGGGGCGAGGGCGCGCTGGCTGCGGCGTGAGCGCGACAAGTAGAACTTTTTCCTCTTGCTTTAAAGANATAGATCTAAGTTACCCCAGGGGAAGAAAGCACACTAGAGCCTCATAGGCTATAGAAAGCTCCCCGAGAAGCCTATTTTGAACTTTACTATCTGAAAAATAATTCAACGGTTTAACTTGACACCGGCTCCTGGCAGGATGCCACTTGTCACTGCAAAGCGTGCGGACACCAAAGGGGAAAGCGGGGTGCTGGCGGGGGTGAGGGCGCGACAAGTAGGGCTTTTTCCTCTTTAAAGAAAAGACAACAGCTTTGCATGCAGGCTGAGTAAGTGAGAAAAGGCACTGGTCGAGTCCCTCCTTGCTACAGGTATATGCAATATTTTTAGATGAGGTTCTTGATACTTCTGGCACGTGAAGGAGCAAAAGGAGACTCTAGAAAGGCTTCCTCTGGACACGAATGGCACGCAGGACTGCTACGGGCTCATCTGATGGCTAGGAGAGACTTTTGTAACCACACTGGGCAGGTTATTATCTTGTTCCTTACCTGATGCTTTTTCTTTTTTATATTTTTTAAAACTATTAGAAGAATTTCTGGGAAAAGGCTGATAAAGATCAGGAGAATTATTGCCAGCCACGTGGAAACAGAAGTCAGCATATGGGCGAATACAAAATACATTCTTTGCTGCTTCAAGAAAGGCCTGAAAATGAGAAAAGATACAAATAAATTATGATTAACTCAGACACACGTGGTTTTCCAATCAGATCATGCTCAGAAAGAGATTCAGATCAAACCATGGGTAGCACAACCTCCTCTACCCATCCAGGCAGGTAGAGTCTGCATGGAAATACCCTGTCTGTTTCTCCCCCAAACCTGCACCTTCTGCTTTGCACTGCCCTAATTCTTGAGGGCTGCCCCCAAACCTCCCAAGTCTGCTTTGGTATTTTCCCCCTCTTAGCAACACCTCTCTAGCCCAAACATGGGGACGCTGCTGCCTGTCCCCCTTGGAAGGCAGGAAGATACTTGCCAGATGACACCTCCCCAGAAGAACGAGAAAAAGACGTAGAAAGCCAGGGAGCCCCAGATCACAAAGTGGTTCATCCACGTCCAGAACCGCGTATCTAATGCTAGCTGTGCAAACAGAAAAATAAAAACAAGATCAGCATTATAAGCGAAGCAGATTTGGTTGGCTGTACGTGAAGTCTCTGACCGCTTCCACAGCAAAGTCAAAGCCTCACGAGTCAGCGACAGCTTGACATATGCACGAGAAGGAAAATATCTCCAATATCTACCAAATGGCACAGTGTCAACAAGGAAACAGAGTTCCTAATTGTAACTGGCACTTTTTAATGGAACAAGCCTGATGCACCCTCTGATGCTACAGGAAAAAGAAGTCTAAAGGTCAGGGTGACTGCAATTGCCTTCTGTCACCACCTGCTGTCCTCAACTACACATAAAAGACCTTTTGTGAGGTCTCACGCAAACCGCTCCTTCTGGAAAGCTCCATGAACGCAGCGGTTCTGCTGGCAGTATTGGACAGACGTGCTTTATGCTCCCCATCCCGCCCAGCAGTGGCTGAGCTGAGTGGCTACAGCTGTTTTCAGCGTATTATAGTGAAGAGCACATGATTTGATACCATAGTGCGCCCGTGCATTGAGAGATGACCGCAAACCTAATGACTAAGAAAGCAGAAGTCTCACCTTCAGAGTGACCGTGAACACCAACACGGTGAAAACGATAGTTCCAAAGGTCCAATTTCCAAAAACCTGGAAAACATTTCACATCCTCACATGCATCTCCGGCCACATTGCTCCAAAGAAACAGTAAAAAAATGACGGAGAAACTACGCAAGCAGGAACTAGGGTGGGCATGACTTGATGGAGAGTGATTGTTGCTCAGGACACGCACGGGCCCTCGCACCCACCCGGTGCCATGCAGGACCACACGGACATTGACCCAGTGCTGTGACAGTGACAAGTACAATCTCCTACTAACAGCAATGTTGATCAAGAATACAAGTCATCTGGACCACCTATATTTAATGATTTCTTGGTAATTTACTCAGTTTCTGCTTTCTCATAACACAGAACCATCAGAGCGCCTGTACGCAACGTGGCATTTTATTTCCATTTGCAGAATGCAGCAATGGGCATTTTCTCATATTAGATTATACTGTTCTGGTTGGCAGATACTGGTGACTATGCACAACAAAGAAAAGCAGATACTGTCTATAAATCCAAATGATGGCAATGAATGGGACAGATGCTTACCAAAGGCTGTCAAGCTCTGAATGCATACATTAAAACAGAAAATGAAATGTAAAAGTTTTTAAAAAACGCAAAAAATAAAGTCAATAGGAGCGAAAAAGGATTCAGTCAAACATACATGGATATTATGAACAATTGCTGGTAGCAGTTTTTACAGGCATTAGTGTTTACAAAACGGGACATAACCTCGTCTCTTATTTCAGTGCCACAAAGACTCGACCTCTCAAGGCATTTGCAGGAGGTATCTGGGACGGAATGTTTTATTCGAATACAAGGAACGTCTGTACGTACAGAAAGGCTCTGCACTCACAACACAGGCACTGACCGTGGTAGCTAGGGCCAGAATGCTTGCACTTACACAAGATAGGCATTTATATATAAAAATTTTAATGAGATTTTTCTCTAAGCATTCTCCTCAAAAAGCCAGGGCACTTTCAAGGGTCACAAATGATGATGTGAAGAAGTCACTGTGTCACCTGGGACGTGGCAAGGTGCCATGCGCTCCGAGGGGAGGCTTCCTGGGACAAGCCGGTCCTCAGTGCTGGCAGGGGGTGAACTGTGCTGCTCTCGCATTCCGTGATCCCGTCAAAAACAGTATTACTTATTCCTCTATTTGGAGTTAAGCACCTGGGAGTGGGTACAGACCTGTCCTACCCATTGCCACATCCCTGCCAACACACAGGGCCTTATTGGGAGCCTGGGGTCGGCAGATCTCACCCCACTGCAGGAGCCACGGGGGAAAGGGCAAGAGCTCAGAATAAAATTAAAAACTAAAATAAAATAAATTTACAAAAAGCACACTTTGCAAGACTAGTTATTTTAGCTAGAGAGTGCAACCGTCTCTACGTGATTTCCATGGTGATTTTCAAGCTGTTTCATTTTCAGTGTTTGCTACAGAATCACACCAGAAGCGATGCTACACCGTGGGACAAGACACAGCGCACGGATTAAGCGTATAGATACTCGCAGAAAGGCAGAGAGAAAAGGCAGGGCACAAAAGAAACACTCATCTTTCTCTTCTCTCTTGTTTTTTTTTTGTTATTACCTTTCCGTTATCTTCCAATGACGAATTTTGAAAAAGAAAATAAACCCCAAAGAAAAACACAAGTCCTTCAAAGGCGCCTAGAAAGGTCCAGTATAAGAAAGGCTTCCACTGCAACATTGCGTTATCGGAAACTTTCCTGTCAAGAAACAGAGTAACAAGAAAATCAGTGTCACTTTTTTGGACTAGCCGCAAAGCCCGTTGCAACCCAGGCTTTGGAGCAGCCCCTTGCCGTAGGGGACCCTGGGGGAGAATATGCACAGTCCTGCCACTGTGCAGAGCACAGGGACATTTGTTACATGCAACTGCAGGTCTAAAGGAGTCATCAGAGATTTGGCAAGTTAATCTGCTTCTCCATCACCTCTATAAGAGTTGGGTCAAAGCCCAGCCAGTCCAAACCCAACACTGCAGCACTGACCTGGTCTTCTCTGCTAGAGCTGCTGCTCTGTCAACGAGATTAACAACTGCTGAATTTGAAAACAGGCCAATGATACAGAAAAGAAGAATCGTATCTAGCAAGGAACCTGCGGCACATTCCTCCTCTTTTTGTGGCATAAACTCACCCTTCGAGTGAGTGCCACTCTTGGGCTTGGTGTTTTCCTGCCCAGACTGAGAATTATTAGGTGGCAGGTGTTTTAACAAGGGGATTTAGCAGGAGGTTTGGGCTGAAAACAGGAATTTCAGCATTTCAGCAGCAAGCTGATGCCTTGCAGTGACCTCATAAAAAGCAGCAGCAAAGTAAGCACTGCAGAAATGAGTATGCTCTGATGGGCTAGCAAAGCTGCAAGAGCCGAGTACAGAAAGTCCTGACGTTACTTCTAGCTGTTCTGATCCTTTCTGCAGTCCCCCTGCAGTCCCCAACATCATAGGTGATGGCTGAATCAATACTGGGGATATAGGGATGGGAGGCTTTGAGCATGCCTTGAAACCACAAGCATAACACAGAGGCTAAAAACAGAAAGGAAATGCAGTTCTAAAAATCTTTCCCCAGATTACTTTCAAAATCATCTCCAGTTTGAAAGAACTATTGTTTCCATATCAGGATCTTTTCAGATTATCTTGCTCAAAACTGAAGATTAATGGGGGGGGAGGGAGGCATTTTTACAGCAACAAAAAAATCTCCACTCCTTTGTCATTTTTCTTCCTAATTAAGCGAATCATCCATTTTCAGGATGATGCATCTTGCAAACAAGGTGCAGCGCTGGACTCGAATGATTTCAGTTTCTAAAACAAAACCCTGCTGAACCTTATTTATGATGCTGCAGGCTTATGATGCTCTCCTAGGCTGTAATTTGGAGGTGAGCAGGCAACATGGACAAGACAGAGTGCAAGAGGTTTTTATTGCTGTAACAGAAAATGCAAAGAACTTCCCCACTGCAGGCTCTGTTTTGCATTCCCGTTTATGTCCTGCAGCATTTGTCATAAACAGGCTTTTTTACAGTGCCTCAGACTGGAGATCTGCACTGCAGCAACTCAGCAGTTTATACAGCAGAGGCACAGGAGTCATTCTGTATTCAGCAGCACATGCAGAGTCATGAATATTCAGACTGAAGCTATCTGAAAGCACAATTAAGTCTGTTTTCCCTCAATTCCCGTATCGCTGTGATCAGACATCCCACCAGCCAGGCAGGTGAATGCACAGCATCCTGTTATTATTGGTATTTGCTGCACAATATTCAATTACAAATTATTTAAAAATACATGCAGAGACTTTTTGTCATATGAAGTCTTTGCAGAATTCTGATCTTATACCTGAACAGTTACTTCCAAAGTGCACAAAACTCCCCAGTCTTAAAGCCCTTGTTGCGTTTCCTGCTCTTTCTATACCTAAGGTAACTTCTGCACAATACGTTAAGGTACCTGCAGACTTCCTTGCGTGCGCAGCTCCACACTCTAAATGCGGATGACCTGCTGTCGGAGCTCGCTGCAAGCCCAGGGCAGGAAGGGAAGAGCCTTCTCCTTGCTAAGGGGCTGCCGCCTGGCTCACAAGCACAGGCAGGGGGCAAGGAGATGCATTTGGGCTGGGGACCTCCTCAGCTGCAGCCAAGCAGGGAGGAAAATATCCAGGGGAAAGCAAGCTGGGAAAGACTAAGGGAGAATCTTCTGTTAAACAGGGCTGTCCATGGCCAAAACATGGTATGTGCAACTGAGGAGCTCAGCTTGTGGACAACATGCTCCTAAATAGGGATTTAGCCTTGAAAGGAAATTATGGTAGGTACAGGTTTAGACCAGCTGAGATGTTAGCTGTCTGAGCTGAGCTGAATGCAGGAGCAATCACCTCTCTAAGTGAAGAGATCTCCTCTCTCCTGAAAACATTTACCCATTGCACGCTCCATAGCGTGATTCGCTTGCGCTGCAAGGCTCAAACGCCTGGGTTAGTCACCTCTGCAACCTGCTTCTAGTTATGGGTGGAGACATTCACCCACCGCGTGTCCTTTACATAGACACTGCAGGGCCATTTGCTAGGCCAGGCACAGTTAGAGAGCAGAAACAGGTGGAAACAGGCAACATCTCAGACACCTCGGCTGCTGCCACGTCTCTGGCTCAAACAGCAGCCCTTCCTGCACGAAGGCACTCACATGTAGAGCTGCGGATCTGAGGTCAGGGTGTCGATGCTGATGTGCTGCTCCAGGAGGCTGTACGCCAGGATGGGGAGCGAGGTGAAGCAGATGTTGTACATGGTAAGATAAGCAGCATCGTACAGCGGCTTAAAAGAGGGAGAAGGGGTAACGTAAGCTTGAAATTCTGCTTTAAGAATCCCTCCACAAACACTGACAGTTTTCACCTCTTACTCTGAAAATACCCCAGACTCATGTCCTTGTCATAGCCATAAACGACCCTCTCCTTCGGCCCAGCTCACACTCCATGTAATGCCACCAGCTTGAGGTGTCTGGAGGACTTGTGGGCTGCCAAGGATCCCCCCTGCCTCCCCTGCTCCCCCTGAAGGCACCAGCTGCATTTCCAGGAAAGTCTGTAACCGAATGGTCTAGTTTTCAGCTCATTTTCCAGAAAAAACATGATTAAATAGTAGCTATCACAGCTCTTCTAAAGCTGTTCTGGTACTGCTGTTTCTATTAATATACCTGATGTCTCCTGTGACTCTCCAAAGGCTGTACTTTTTGCAGGAACAAAGATTTTTTTTTTTTTTTTTTCAAACAAGCAGCTCTCCTGAGCCTGCAAAGAATAACCATTTAACGACCTTCTCTCCCTCACAGTTGCTTTGGGTGCCAAATAGCACACAGGTGAACGCAAAATCCCAAAGCTCTCACCTCAAAACACTTCATGCAATTTATCTTAAATAGATCTTTTAATGCTCACCTGGACTAAGATAAATATTGGATTCCTCTTCTCATATGTCTTATTTTAAAGGCTTTCATAATTGGAAAATACAACAGATGAGGCAAGACCAAGGAGTCTTTGAAAAAAATAAAAACTCTTAGGAGAAGTGGAGGTTGCAAAATTAGGTGCTGACAAACCTACTAAGACACCCTTGTGTCAGAAAGTGTCTATCTGTGTCCAAGCAACAAACAGGAGGGGGTTAGAAGGAAGAGAACAGAAAGTTTAATTACTTTAGTTACAAGCTTTAAAAATATTGTGCTCTCAATATGTTGCTTGGCAACTAGGTCAATTCCTTCTGTCATCTAAAGGCAGGAGAGAGACAGGATGCCTCAAGTCAAACCTCTACTAGGCCAACTGGTTCTGTGACTTATCCTCTCTTATTACAGGCATGCTGCTGGAAATTACCTGCTGTGAGAATCCACAAAAGAACTGGTATAAAAACTGCGGTAATATGAAGCAAAGGTTCTGCAGAAACAAAAGGCAAATGTTAGCAGAGAAGCATCCACACAGCCACCGAGTGTTTATCTGCTCATTCTAAATCCAAATAACTTTTCCTATTATAACACTTCTTGGTACTGTTTTCTACCAAGCATAAAACTAATCCAACAAGCTTTTAGTATTTGCAGAAGATGCTGGAAGACACTCATACATTCGCATTCTGCTCTAAGTATCATCTTCCACCAAAGGCATATGCTCTCTCTATGAGGTAGAGAGATTTACAACAGTCCTATAAAACTGTATTTTTCTTCCACAGCATCAATAGTGAAACAAGATGAACGTACATCCTTACCTTATAGAAGAAATACTGTACAAGGTGTGCTATTCTCACATAATATAAATGCCCATGTGCTAGTAGCAGTTTTTTTAAGTGTTTAAACTTTGGAACAGCATAATCGCTATTTCTTGAAGCCTGGCGGCCTTCTTTGCCTTTTATACCTGGAGACAGAAACACAACAAGGGATTAATCCATAAGGGAGATGGATTTTGACTGAAGCTCCCCATTAGGTATGTTCACAGAAATCAGTGGTTCAAGTCAGGTTTTCAAAGTACTCAATATTTCAAAGCCCCTGTTTTTCCCCAAGTCTTCAACTCCAACTCAGTAAGCACATCCACCTGTATTACGGGAAAATCCGATTTGCTAGAGGGTAATATGATGCTTCCAACGGTCAGAAATAAAGAGGCGGAGGTAAGAAGCATCTCTAGCACTTCCAGTAATAAGCATTTTTGGTGGTAATAGGCATCTCTAACACTTCCAATAGCTCTGACAGCAATCTCTAGAAACTACGACAGTTTCCACTCCATTCCATTTAGAACTAGAGGAAATGGCTGGAAACTAAAGCATCGAAAGTTCCACAGGAACTTAAGGAAAAATTTCCTGACAGTGAGGGTGACAGCACTGGAACAGGCTGCCCAGAGAGGTTGTGGAGTCTCCTTCTCTAGAGATCTTCCAAACCTGCCTGGACACAGTCCTGTGCCACGTGCTCTAGGTGATCCTGTGTGTGTAGGGAAGTTGGACTAGATGACCTCTAGAGGTCCCTTCCAACCTTAGGCATTCTGTGATTCTATGATTCCCTTCTGTTGTCAGTCATACAAATGGGGCAAAACCTGCAGAACTGAGCATTAGCCTTTGGAAAATAAGTTGGCTTCCCAGTGCTGCATTACCAGCAGCTGTGGTTAGCAC
This sequence comes from Crypturellus undulatus, assembly GCA_013389825.1. Taxonomy (NCBI): domain Eukaryota; kingdom Metazoa; phylum Chordata; class Aves; order Tinamiformes; family Tinamidae; genus Crypturellus; species Crypturellus undulatus. The sequence goes on along the minus strand of VWPW01017910.1, from coordinate 36,987 downwards.
TGTGGTGCTTTCACAGGCATCGGGGCGAAAGACAAGGGTTAATTTCCGCTCAGCCAGCATCAAAAGACACAATCCAAATTAAATTCTCAGCACTAAATTTAACAGCAAAGTGAAGAGTGAGAAAAGTTAGGTATTTCAGTTAAGCTAAAGCCAATTCTGTTTCCACTGATTTCACTAGTGGCTATCAAGGAGATACAAGACTGGACATGATCTATCTATATACATTTAAATTTACTTGCTACAAGTTATTCGTATTAAAATCTGTCATTTTAACTGTATTGTGCTTACAACAACTGTTATCATGTCACACATCAGTTTGCTACTCGTGTCTTTTTCTGACCAGCCAGCAACCTTTACAAACATTGAACTTGGCCATACAGCTCTTGGACACAATACGCAGTCTACACAGATAAAGAGCACGTTGCTGTCGTAAAGGTCAGCAGTCTACCATGATCCCAAGCATCTATTCGGGGCTAAACTCTGGCTCCGATGAAGGCAACAGCTGACATCTCACATTTTGCAGTGGGCTCGGTTTAACCATTTGCAGGCAGAAACGCTGCCTGTGTCTCAACAGCGAAGCGATGGAGTCTGGACGTGTTTTATGCATCAGATTAGCAACTGTCAGCAGTCTCACCTATTCCAACATGCGCTTCCAAAATCATACTAACATCATTTGCACCATCTCCTATTGATAGTGTTATCGGGCTCCCTTTTGTGTTCTTCACCATTCTTACAATCTAAAAAAAAATAAATTCAAAGAGGAAAATCAGCAAAGCCAAAGACCTTGTTAAAAAAGCTCCAGAGATTTCTACTGTCCCACTTTGAGAAGCACTTTTGATCAAGGAACCAAGCTTCTGTGGCAGCAAAATAATGCCTGGTGAGTTCAGATTAATAAAAACCCTTGTTATTTCCTAGTCACCAACCAGAGCAAAAGCCAGAAATCCAGCTTTATAGGGCTGGAAGGACAGCACTTAAAAAACAAGTCACAGAGTGGTATCCTCCCCTTCCCTTCTGCCAAATCTGCTCTCCTGCAAAGATGTGACCTCTCATGCATTTCATGTGGCAGTAAATAACACCGTGGAGTGGGGCTAAATACACTGTTTATCAGGCTGTTGATACTATCATCTGCCATGGGGAAGTCAGGGACTCCACTTTCCAAACATGGAAAGGAATTAAAAGCACAAACTGTTTGTTTGTTTAATTGGCTTGTGCTTGCGGTTTCCTGCAAGCATATTTAGCAAAGGTTTTGTGTTTGTCTTTGAAAGACTGGAGTGTTTCCATCACACTCTGAGGTTCCGAAAATACTTGCACATAGCCCAGAGGCATCCCTGATGACAAGGATGAATAAATTTTGTTTAATGCAGTGCTGCAGGAAGCACAGCCTTAACTGCTTATATGGAAAGAGCCTTTAGATATAATCTGTGGTTATTTTCTAAAAACACATCTCAAATTAAAGAAGAGGAACACTTGGCTAACATTCAGGGAAGATTTGTTGCTGCCTAGAAGTTTATCAAACTTGCATCGTTTTCCCATTGAATAGCTCAGACTGTTACATCAGCACCATTTCATTTTATATTACTAAGTTGCTGTGCCATTTGCATTGCTTCCTGTGGAGTAATTAACTGTTTCCACGAAGAAACTCTCTTTTTTTTTTTTTTTTCCTGAAAAATTAGCTATGCACAAGTGACAAGTGGTGAAGCCACGGATCGTACCTGTGCTTTCTGCAGAGGAGCCATCCGACAGCACAGGACTGCAGTGCACTTCAAGCAGATTTGCAGAAATATGTTTTTGTAGTTACTAGAACTGGAATCCTGAGAAGGATTGAGTATTAGTGACAGTGTTGAGCCATCGATAATCAGGCCATATTCCTGGCTGAACGTCCAGCTTCTAGGACACAACAAGGAATAGAAAAAAAAAAAAAAAAAAGAAAGAAAGAAATGGAGAATTACACTTTAAGAAGTCAGATCTAGCCATCTGTGCCAGCTTTGCAGAAAAAGAAGTTACTTTTGTATTAAGACTTTCTCCCACCCCTCTTTGTGTGTGTGTGTGGGGCGGTTAGCAACCTTGAAAAGGATTAACACATGGGGACATGGCTAAGGGAATTATACAATTAAGCTCAAAACAAACTAACAGTAGAAATAATGAACAACAGAAACAGCAGCAGCACAGCGGAAGCACCAAGTCTCACATGTTACAACATGGTGGTGTTTCTCCACCAAGCTTGCACCTATATCCCATGCAACTATCCAAAAGTCCATCCAAAATTTATCGCTGACCTCTTCAGGCCTCCCCGACTTTTGGGAGCATCCTGAATCAGTCGTTTATGATATTCCATCAGCAGCTCATGGAGCCGATCCTCCTTGCGCTCGCTCTCGCCCACGGTTCTTGCCGTGAGCTCCAGCAGCTCCGTGCTGGTCTGGAAGAGCCGGCAGGCGTAGCACGTGGATTTGGCCGTTTCCATCTTGTCTCCCGTCAGCACCCACACCTTCATGCCAGCCGCGTGCAGGGCTTCGATCGTCTCTGCTGACTGCTCCTGCAGCCTGAAAACAGAAACCAAACCTTCCCTCAATGCATTTCCTTGGAGCTCCCGAGCATCTTCACAGACCCCCAGCCCACCGCCCCGCAAGGAGCCCAGCCTTGCTCACAGCCCCAGAGCCAGCCTAAAAGAGCCTTGACCAACCCTGCCACTTAAACCTCACAACTCCTAATGTATACTGATTTTACGGTATCAGACTGGGAATCAGACTTCAAATCAGACTTGGAGCTCAGCAATCCCAAATCTTTAGGTTTAGCCAAAATCATTGCCTTCTACTCAAACAGAGAGAGTCAAGAGCAAGAGCTTAAGTTGTACATGCAGTTACTACAACTGCACATAAAACTGAATTAGTATTGATATGCAAATCTGCACTGCATGCTTAATTCACTTTCAAGAAACGTTAAGAACTTCTGTAATTTCATTAATAAATCCTAATTCCTGCCTGTCTAGCCAATTTTAGCAACTAGGTACTAAGTAATGGGCTGTGCCACAGAGTAATCGTCCTGGATGTTTTCAATGTCAGGACGCTGCCACGACTGCCTTGCTGCTTCGTTTCAGTGTCCTCTGCAGTGCTGGTCACCCCTTTACCTGTCTTCTACAGCCGTAGCCCCGATCAAGTGCATGTCGGCTTCCGTGTCTTCAAACACCTTGGCCATCTTTTCTTCTCTGTCCTGCAGAGCCATCTTTGCTTCATTGAGCTGCCTGTCGATTTTCTCATACTCCTTTTGAGTTAGCTCTTTGAATGCGACACACAGCGTTCGATACCCATCCTTTCAGAGGGAAGAAAAAAAACCACATGCTTAAAAAACACGTTTTCCACAGCTCCCAATGTGAGTGTTATCATTTTTTCCTCGCTGCTAGTGCTTTCCATCAGCATTGACTCTGACAAAAGTGACAACTGGTTGGCTTAAGTCAAAAGGCAAGTTTCTGTGCGTCCCTATGGCCACCATATGGGAGACAGGAGGACCAGAGCAGGCAGCAGGGTCAGACTGGACCAAGCATGGGACAGCATCACAGTACACAGCCATTGCTGCCACAGCCCAAACACTCCTTCCACCTCCACATGCAACTACAAACTGATTGAGAGATCGCTCTCACCAGAGAAAAGATTGTTACTGCTACTTCTATTTTTAACTTGCTTGGGAGATGCTTGCACACAACTGCGATCAAGACCATATAAGTATATCAACAGTCAAATAAACGTGGAAGCCAAAGACGTTAAAAAGGAAAGACACTTGGCTTCAAAACAATGAGAAGTGGCACTCGCATTTTCATTACTTTCCTCTCAAGCGATGTCACAGCCCTATTCTCGGAATAATGCTTTCCTGACCCCAGGAGCCAGCCAAATTCCATCTACGTTCTTACCATAGCATTGCGGTCTACGTGGACTTTAGTTTGCTGAATTTCTTCTTGTTGCACCCTTGGGAAAATAGAAGAGTCTGCTCCTTTACAGAAGAGGAGCAACTTTCCTAAAATAAAGTTATAAATAGTTTATAGAATTCAAAACCTGTAGAAATACTTAACAGACATTGTCTTCAATATCCAGCAGTTGAAACAGACTCCGGAGGGATTGCAGAAAGAACTACCCAGGCTGCACTGCCTACTGAAGGATGCCTGACACTAACCTCTTCCAAACCCTGTTTGATTATAATGTCCTGGGCTAAAATATAGGAAGTCAGTATCTGCCTCCAAGTAAACTTCCTGAAAAACGGTGGGAAAAAAAAAAAAAAAAAAAGTCTATTTTTTTCCCCTCTGTTAATGCCCTAGCAATTTTGGCAGGGTGCAGGGTAAAACTACACTGTTCCTTACTTTGAGGGATTGAAATCTGAGATGGGTGGCTACCTCCAACTATTTTCTATTTTTTATTATTGTTTTGCTATTGCCATTCGCATTCAGGGGAAGGTCTCGGATCTCCTCTCGGTTCCGCCCCGTGGTTTTCCATCAGGCTGGTATGTGGCAAGCAAAAGCAGGGTGTCCTCTGAGGGTCACTGTCCCCATCTGTCCTTTATCCGCTGGCAGCAGGAAGCAGAAACTGCCCATTTAAATGCAGACGAGACAAAAGACGGGACTGTGAGGAAGAGGAAGTGACTAGGAGGAAGGCCTGAGGAGTGGACAGCCTGGGACCCGACACAAGCAGCATTTGCAGGGAAACATCTGCCCAGGTACCAGGGGCAGCCAATGTTTATTAATTGGGTGCCTTTAACACTGAGTCAGAGCCTTCCACTGGGTCAGAGCCTTCGCCTACTGGGTTAATTAGGCCTAGAAACCCTTCAGCTTAGCTTTGCCCTGCTGCAGTGGACAGCACTGTGCTCTGAGCACGAGACAGCCAGCTCCGTGCACGCGCAGCTGCGGGGGGTCAGCCCTACCTGCGCTGCTCCTCACGATGACGCTCATGCGACGACGGACGGGATCGAAGTGCAGTACGTGCAGAAGCTGGTACCTTTCAGAAAAAACGAGAAAGGATTGAGCTCAGGCTCGGTAAAAGAAAAATAGCTATTTAAGACAGAAAATCACACAATGATCTGCAGAAATCTACACACTACAATCACAGTATCCACTTGGCAACGTACTTTTTAAAGCTACTGAACAGTTCTTTGCTGCAATTCACTTGTATGCTGCAACTAAACAGCTTCCAAAGGCAGCACTAAGAGCTCAGGAGGGAAATGGAGCAGAAAAGTCCTACCACTGCTTCGAAGAGAGGGCTGAGGACATGGAAACTACTATAAAACAAAGCTCTGCATATGCCAGGAGCCAGCTCTGCTTCACTAACTGTCCACGAGCACCCTCCTCCTTGCAGCAAAAATGAGGTAATGCACCCTGCAAAGCCGACAAAGGGTAAAATGCCATTGCTTTCGCTATAAAATAAGAGCATATAGACACGTACCCGCTAAACAGCTGGTGCAATGCAACCTCACTCACTGGTTTGTCCTCCTACATAATATTCCCCCCTATTTGCATGCTGCAAACCTCAAAATCTTATTTCCACCGCGGGACGCTTGCGGGGCTGCACACGCTCCTCTGGGGACACCCTGCGCTGCAGCTGCCCCACGTTACCCAGAACCGGCCACCAAGAGCAGCTCAGCAGCTGGCGGCACCACACGCTGCACATGGTGACATCAGCTCTCACACTTAAGTTAGGAAATTTCAACCTAAACAGGGGGAGAAGTGAAACCTGCTGGTGACAGCAAGTTCTAGGGGAGCAGTTAGATTCAGCAATGAATTCTAAGCTGCCTGCATGCTTGCAGATGTTGTAGGCCTTGTTAGCATGGGGGAAAATCCAATTCTCAGCTCAGGAGAGGGAAAAAACTACAGCAAAAGCCTGCTTCAGCAAGCGAGCAACTTCAGGCATGACTTTTGCAAGTCTTTTGGCCTCTTCTTTGCTGTCTTGCAATTTGTAAAAAGAACGAATTCTGGGACAGGTCAGTATCTGGCCTGAGAATCGTTGCAGAACAGCTTTGACCCTTTCTTGTTTGTCACATGGCCCGAATTTAATTAAACCACGTGGGAGCCACTGCTGAGCTGAGTACACGCAATTATTATGAGCAATATCCCTTACCAGGCTTCCGCAGCACTTACATTTCAGTTTCGTTCTTTTGGTTTTGTATTTTCATGAAGTCATTTTCGAGTCCTAGAAAAGTGAAACCATACCTGTCAATAAACAAGAGGACAGAACAACATTGAAAACATCCGTTGGCACGTTCTCTCTAGTAGCAATGCTTTCATTTCACGTTCCGTACTGCAGAGGAGAGCAGACAAGTTATCAAGCCCGAGCCAAGGAGCTCTGCTGGACGCGTGCTTGCTCCATGCCGAGCCAGCCCCGGTGCGCTGGCATCGCTCCCACGGGCAGGGGAGCCAGGCACTGCGGTGCACAGGCTCTGGACTCAGTCCCCTGCTCCATTGCAAGGCATGAGCAAGCACACAGCTGCGATAGCACTACACTTAACGAATAAAAAATAGCAATAGCATCCTAGAAGAAACTCAAACGTGGGTTTCACAGAACAGCCCACACCATTATTTTCCCACTGCGCCTACCAAGGAGGCAATCCGGGTGCAGTATTCATGTGTTTGGGTGCAGCATTCACAGAGGATTTGCAGGTATCACACAGTAAATACTGCCTGTTCCTCAGGCATTAGGACAGAGCTGGTGTGTCCGTGCGGGCTCAAGTAGATGAGCCCACCTCCTGCCTCAGGCACTGCAGGGGTTAGGGACTCCCCTTAGCAGAGGCTGCACACCCAGGCTTCTGGAAAAGCTGCTCAGTGAAGACAATTTGTAGAACACTACTTTTATGGAAAAACTTATTCAGACCCCCAAGACTCAGTTTGTGAGCACCCGATTAGGAAAAGGGGCCTACTACTTTCAGGTAGCCTTCACCTCCTTCTCACTATATCAGCACCAGCTTAGACAAAAAAAAAAGTATCCACAATATTAAAAATTCTTACTTTTTTGCACCCTTCACCAAAGCAATTTCATCCGGGGAAGAGGAGATGTAGGTACACTTGTGCTCCGGATGCCCTATGAGCCCGTCCACCTGGTCTCCTTCTTTGATGCGGACAGTATGGCACAGGCACAAGGCACGCAGGAACAGCTCCTCTCGACACTAGGCAGAGTCAAAGGAAGGAAGGGTTCAAAACTTGGGATCACATATTGAGCCTCACCTCAAAGTCCTTGGTGGTGACTTTTTTTATGTATATTTTTCAAAATAACTATAATCAAGATGACAAAAAATAACTCGGGTTTTCCAGAATACTAATGCTTCACNACCTCAAAGTCCTTGGTGGTGACTTTTTAATGTATATTTTTCAAAATAACTAACCAAGATGACAAAAAATAACTTGCGTTTTCCAGAATATTAACGCTTCAGAGAAGGATTTCAAACAAGACCGTATGAGCTGGCAACAGAAAACCTAAGTTTCAACCCAGACTTCTTACCTTCTCTGCTTTGCCATAGCATTTTAGCGGTCCATCGGTGTGGGAGAAGCCATCGACCTCTGACATGCAGTCTTTGTACTTGTGCCCGTCTATGCAGCACTCAATGAACTCCATGCTGTTTTCCGTCAGGGTGCCCGTTTTGTCCGTGAACACATATTCCACCTAGGAGCAAGCAGGCAGCAATCCTCACTGCATTTCCACCTTCCGCTGCTGGGCCAGGAGCCACGCTGCAGAAGCAGCCTCCCCAAAAACGAAAGGCTGGGGCATTTTAATACATCGGAGCTAACCATGGGGAATCCTTTTCCTACTTTCCTAACCTGACCCGCAAAAGATGCATGTGCCTCAAGTGAGTTAAATCATCATTAAGTTCAACAGCTTCTACCTCCAATGCAGCTCTCTTGTTTCCCAGTCCATTTCTCAGCCGGCTAGAAGCAGCTCCTGGAACTCAAAATCCATCTCAAGGCCCTTAACCTTTCCTTATCCCTCAACTTTATTAGTTATTCTGCTACAGTTTCTCACCATTATATAGAGCTGCAACTGCAGCTCTACAGCCTCCTTTGTGGGATTGCCATCTTGGTGGTGTATTTAAATGAGGCAATTAGTACTCCAAATTGAACAAACTGAGCAAAATAAGTGCAGGAGGCACCGCTCCTGCACCACATGCAACCTCTGCTAACGTGGAAAAGCAAAGAGGAGCTGGCAGCTACCTCAGGGCTCTGGCTAGACCAGCAGCAGCACGGGTGCACTGGCATTACGGGCCCAGAGACAATCGGGCAGACGGTATTTGCACTAATCCTTAAAAGAGATAGAGGATTTTTATTTATAATTGAAGCAGTGAAAGCAAAACCATCCTGACATGCAGAGTGCTGTGCTTGACATTCCCCAATATGGAAACAATTCGCCTGACCCAATTCCTGCTCTTTCATGCACTATTTATAACCTTACCCATTTCACAAAGTGAGTAGAATCACATTAGATGGAAACTGCCACCAGACCAGCTGAAGTTCTGCCCTGACAGGACCATGACTGACCGGCAAAATAAGGCTCCTTAAGGAGACCATTAGGGACTCTTGCAGCACTGGCCTTCTAATTATTTTTCAGAGCTATCAAGAGCCACATGCTGGAACAAAAACAGCAATCAATTTTATCCCTGTCCTGCTCCACATCAAGGCTTGATTTTCTTTAGTTTTAATTAAATATAGCAAGGCTTTTAATTTCTGCTTAAGCTTTCTTGTTAAAGAAGTGGTGTAACGATGAGACACCATGGTTAATCACTTCTCCAGGTTCCTCTGTACAAAAGCAGTATCATAGCACTCAATTTAGGTCAACCCTCCAAAGATTTTTACACTTGTGTTCTCTAGTTTTCAACAGAACATGTTGAAGGGAGGTGGAGAGCAGGAGAACACAGTCATCTAAGTCTATGGATGCAGAGAAAGTCACCTAAAGTGACAAACACCACGCGTGCCGTCTGCCGCAGCGAGCGCAGAGCGGTGGCCTGGCATGGCGATCATGCTGCTTTCCAAAATACACCCTTCTGCCTCACCTTCCTAGCCCGGAGGCCCTACTGCCCATGCAGCCAGTTTTAGTTAAAGCAGATACAGCCAGAGTACGTTCTGACCTGCCCGAGCTCCTCGTTCAGGTCCGAGGTGTTCACCAGCGCGCCTTCCTTTATCTCTTCATCATACATCTCCTTATCCCAGGAGATGAAGAAGGAGCCCAAGAACTTCTGCATCTCTACCGTAACGTACATGGAGACAGGGATAATGAAATTGAACAGGACCATGAACGACAAGAAGTCTGTGAACATCCTCAAAACCTGCAATGGAAAGAGGAGAGGAAGATGTAGTCTACGCTCATCAAACTCACTCAAGAACAGACTTAGTTTACAGCAACACCTCCAAGTTTAGACAGCTTTTTTTAGCTAGGGTTATTTGTAAGTCTGTAAGGCCTCCTCAGTAACCAATCGAATCAGCTGTTCCCCCTGCACACACACTCGCTCTTCTGGGCTTGCCCACCCGTGTCTGCACAAGTCTAAAAGCCCAGCTGACACGGCCTCAATTCAAGTTTATCTCCTCAAAGCTGAAAGGTAGCTCAAGTTCAGATAAGGATTCAGGTTAAATCAGCCTCTGCATTTATATAATATTTCTGCGCGGTACAAACGATGCTCTGCCTGCTGTCAGGAACTGGCAAGCGCTCACGTCTCTCCAGGGCAGCTGGGACGCCCGAGCAGACGGAGAGCTTTGCTCTGCCCTACCCCATGCAATCCGCCTTGTGCACCAGGAGGAATCAGGGAGGCAGCGCCCGAGATCACAACCAAATGCAAACAGGAGACACTCAGCAATCGACAGCACCTCCAAAGAGCATCAGGAACCGCGGGCTGGCAGCCTGCATTATCAGATTAAATAAAACTGTCAGAATAAATAAAGCTGAAGGAGGGGCTGGAATACAGATCCACTTACTTTGAACGTCTCTCTCTCTTTCTTGGTCTTTTCATTGTACCAAGGCTCATCATTAAATGGATTACTCTGCCAGACATATTTCAGAGTTGTGCACACCGTGGCTTTGCTCAGTAGGATGCATAAATACACTATCAAGAAAGCGTTGATAGATCTGAAAAATAGGTTTCTCTTTAAAATTCTTGCAGCTATTTTTAATAGAAAATTGTGCAAATAAGCAGGAACGAAACTTTCTTACTTTTAAGAAGGGAATTACAGAACAACTGCTTTTGACAGTGCTGATATTCAGGGTCAGTTCATATATTTTAACATTTCTTAGTTTTTTTTTTTTAAATAAAGAAAAACTGCTAAATGATGCAGCTTCTTGAAAGATATGCTTAATCAAATACACAGATTTTCTATGCAATCAGAGAGCATCTGAAACAAAAGGCAGCAGATTAGGGGATTATTTCTGTACAAATCATCCATGAAAAAAAACAACAGCTTTTACCGATTTTTTCCTACTAAAAATACTCACTTTTCTACAGCAGAACGTTTCTGAGATTTCCCTTGGTAGTTCAAAGCCATTTTCGTTTCCATTCCAGTATAGACTGCAACTCCTACAGAATATTAAAGCAGAGCTCATAAGAGACTTGCAACCCAAGAGGGAACCGAGCGCTCCCTTCGCCATAAGGGGCATCAGTGTTTACATGCAGCTTGATTCTCAGTTCAGGAAAAAGGGGTGTAGCCGCACAGCCCTTAGGAAAAACCTAAGGGCTGTGCGGCTACAGAAGCCGCAGCAGCTGCTGATATTAATTGCATATATCCCTGAGCATTGCTCAGGAGCCTGGGAATCACACATGGTTAGAAGGGTCAGCCTTCCACCTCAGCCTGCATCCTAGATGACAAATGTTCATGACCAAGATAATAGTACCAGTTTGCAGCAAAAGGATTGGGAAAAAAAAAATCCCTACTCTTCATACGTCAGGCAGGAAGGGAAAAGCTTGCCTGGGTGTAATAACCCAGCCTACATGTCTTGGCAGCATTGCAGGCATGACCAGTATCTCCAAATCTCACCCTCAAAACTTTGCAGGCAACTTGCATAGGAATGTGACTCTAAAGTGCTGGCAGATAGGCCATAAATAAGCATTTTCCCGTCCCAAGATTTAGGGCTGAACATCTACCTCTGTCTACTTTCCTCATCAGAACTATTTAAATAAAAATAAATAATAATAATAAAAATATTTACCATAAATTTTCTTGGTGTTTTTGAGGGTAGCACCTTTTAGCAACAGGTTTTCAGGACCCAAAGATCTAATTACCAAAGAAATAACATTACAGCATTGAAAACACATACAAAATTTCTTTATAATTCAAACTCAGAGATAACTTAAAAACTTGAACAGAGGTTCTTAAGCTCTGGTTACTTGGCTTGTGTATGGAATTAGCAACTGTTTGACTGTTAGGAACTGTTTGACTTTGCCCATTTCACCTTTTACTTCACACTTTCACTTCCATTTGGTGTTATACAGACTGTTCTTGGTGTAAAAAGCTCCAGATTTAATGGTGGATTTCAAGCAAGGATTTTGAGAACAAGCACAGATATTCAGATCTAATAATATATTCTACCAATTATATAAAACCTCGATTACAAAAGTGGTGATACTTCTCAATTTGCACACAGGCAAACAAATGGCACCAGGAGATAACTGCTTCTTTTGCTTCCCTTCCATTCATATTTTCTCTTTGAAATGTGTTTTCTTATATCACATGAGTGCTCAGACCTCTACACCCACCCTCGCACTGTGGTGTCCTGTGTCATTTCTCAGAGGCTCTAACATCTAGGAGCTGAGACGTAGAGATTGTCTACAGCTACCACTCAAGTTACCACAAAAGCTTCCCAAATCTGCAGGAGAAGTACAAATGATTCACTGAGTGCCAGAATAGAGTCAGTGAAGAGCTAAATTATAGGTCTCCTTTAATAAAAAAAGTATTTGGAACAATTATAGAAAACAAACATTCCCTAAGGATGGTAACAAGTTCAGACCTTGGAACTTTGATACAGATGCCCAACACGGTAACAAATTTGAACCTTCAAACTTTGATACAGATTCCCAAAATCCTTGAGCAGGGCCACAAAATAGCCACAGGACTAACCTGGCTACAGGCTCTTGGTTGCTTTTGTAGATAATAATTCTTCCAACAAATCTGCAACAAAAGAAAGAAACCTGAATTAGAAACACATGTTAATATTTCATTACAAAGAGTGCCCACAGGAATATTCACTATCATCAAGAGATGGGAATCGACATGCAAATCAATATGCTAGAGAGCCTCCCACTTAACAGGGGACCTGGATGCGGGATGGACAGGAGAGTGCTACGAGGTGATGCACACCCGCGTGCCTGTAAAGCACGTTGCTTTTACCTTACACCAAAGCAAGTTCAGGCCAATGCACCTTCATTTTGCACGCACACTCGCCTGAGAATAGGCATGTGCAGCGTTACCACCAGCTCAGCTGAGAAAAAAACAACTCGTCACACCATGACAGGCATCCCGCTGGAGACGCCTTGCTGCGAGCCCGAGCCCTGCAGGAGCTGCCTCCAGCGCTGCCGTCGCTGGGGCAGGAGGAGGCCAGGGCTTAGCACCGGCTCCACAAACATCTCGCACTCACTTGTAGAGGTCCGGCTGGGGCTGCTCGCACTCGATGGTGGCAGTGAGGGTGTCTATGGCTTCATCCGTACAGAGCACGGTCGTGTCCCGCACCGCGTAGTGAGTCTGCCAGAGAGAGCACAGGCAACCTCAGCTCACGGGCCCCGCCAAGCCCAGGACACAGCCACGTGCGGCGGGTTGGCACACGGCAGGGAGCCCCTGGGTACCTGTTTGGCAGCCAAGAGCAGAATGAACCGGGTTTCCCCCCCGGCAGGGCCCTGGCCGCTCCTGGCAGTAATTAGCAGGCAGCTCCGGAGCCGGGGGAGCTGGCGGAGCACCGGTGGCTCCGGCTATTTATAGCAGCCGCTGCTGCTGCAGCGGAGGTTCATCTCTCACGATTAATTGGAAATCCCATGAAGGAGCCACTCGCCGCCTCCCTGCCTCTATTTATAGCTGCTGCTCGAAGCTCCACATCGCTCTCACACTGCCTTCATCCATCCTCATAAACACACTCGTTACAAAGCTTCCTCGGCCCGTTACGTCCGCGTTCCTCTCGGTGACCCCAGGGAGGACCGTGGCATTGCACGATGTTATTAATACCCTCCTTAGTGGCTTCTGGTGTCCTGCCCATGTTTTCATATTACAAGCACGCACAGGCGTGCAATTCTGCTGTAATTCATCGCTTTTGTGAAGTACAACTCAGAGCTGTTCCTACACAGCCCAGTAGTGAATCAGGCCCTCCACAACCATCATCACTGAACGACGGTTGCTTCCAAGGTGCTTCCAAGCCACCTCCTGATAGATAGCCCTCCCTTGGCTTATCTAGCATATGCATCTGCATTTACCTAACATGTGAGCAAAGGCTCCTGCTTCACCAAAATCCACTGCATAANTTGTTTCCCTCCCCTTGTTTTCATATACAAGCACAGGCACAGGCGTGCAATTCTGCTGTAATTCATCGCTTTTGTGAAGTACAACTCAGAGCTGTTCCTACACGGCCCAGTAGTGAATCAGGCCCTCCACAACCATCGTCACTGAAAGCACTGAAAGGTGCCTCCAAGCCGCCTCCTGACCTATAGTCCTCTCTTGGCTTATTTAGCAAATGCATCTGCTTTTACCTAACACGTGAGCAAAGGCTCCTGCTTCACCAAAATCCACTGCATAATTCTGCCTCTGTTTTATGTAGTTAGGAATCCTTCCCCGTAACCACGATCTGACAAAAGCCAAACACCAGAAACACCAACAGGTAGGCAGCAAGTCTCCGCGTACACGAGTTGGGGAGCACATGAGCAACCCTAGTTCTGCGGAAAGCCTGGTTCCCCATGTCCAATCTGTGTCCTCAAGCAGCACTGGCTGCTTTATCCTTCCCTTACCCCACTCTCTTCAAACTCCCATTTTAGATTTTTTTCTTAAGAAACAGGAGACACCTCCCAGTCATCTGCAGGAATTCACAAACCGAGAAAAAAAAAAAAAAAAAAAAAAAACTCTATCTAGAGATACAAGCACACACTGCTTAAAATAGAAATTTAGTTTTCCACTTAGACTCAAAAGTTGGTAAAAGCTAAGACTTCCAAAGTTATATTAACTCATGTACGCAGTATACCTAATGCTAATAAATGATTGACTATTTAATATGTTTATCTATTTTTTGGCCACAAGCAACTTCAAATCTCCTTTCCTTTCCGTTTTGCTAGTATATCTAGCATAATATACAAATACAGCATCTCCTCCTACACGTGATTTTTGGAACAATTAACAGCCACCCATAAAGAGACTCCTTACAGTTCCTGAGAGCAGTGATGGTTTTCCCACCAACTCCAAAGTACTAGAATTAATCATGTAATTTTAAAACAATATCCATTTTTTCTATTGCAGTTGTCAACATCTGTCAAAATAATTTATCAAACAACAAGCTCAAACAAATTTTTATGTCCTCTGACATATTGACTTATTTTATATCATTATCTATTTCCCTAGTTTGGAGAGATGGGAAGCATAAAGAGAAGAGAGGAAGAGATTTATCCCAAGCAGGATAACTGCCAATCTTATTCCTTGACCCAGAAATTGGGGAGGCGAAGAGGAGACATTACACCTGCAGACTTTAAAANAAAAAAAAAAAAAAAAAAAAAAAAAGGATTTTGATCCCCCTTTTCCCCTTTGATTAGGGGAAAAAGAAATAAGAAATCCATAAATGAATCCAAAGATAGTGTCTTAAGAAGTCCTGAATTTCACAAATTGGAAAGTACTGGAAACAGGAGGTAGAGAAGTTCAAGCAGTTATACTCCCTGCTTCCCCTATGCACCAGACTGCAGGACACCAAATGGGAAGCAGCTCCCTGCTGCTGGGACGGGCAGTACAGCAGGGAAGCCGCATCCATGAGAACGCCAGGAGAAAGAGCTGCTTATAAAATACACACAAAAGAAAAAAGGAAAAAAGATAAAAAGAAAAGAGAAAACAGGAAAAAGAAAAGAAAAAAAAAAAGAAAGAAAAAAGAAAGAAGAAAAAAGAAAACAGAAGAAGAAAGAAAAGAAGCGGCCCACAGAGTACTTTGGTGCTGACTCACTGGATGAGCAAACGTAGGGAACAGATGTTAAATATAGCTAAGTCACCATGAGGATTGGTGCCGGGGGAGCATCCTCCAATTAATCAAACAGACATACGCATTGCACAAGCATTGACTTCAGTACAACTAAAAGCATCTCTACAGCAAGAGCAGCGACTCCCGCACACGCACATCCATCCTCGTCACCTTGAAATTCGACTCGCCGTCAAGGCTGGCTGTAGTGACGTAACAGGTCCCATCAACGCTACTTGAGGCCAAAAATATCAAGTCACAGGGGAAGGTCTCATCTGCATTCACCTCTACTATGTCTCCAACCTGGAAGGAAAGAAATGTTGCAATGAATGATTTCATAAAGCCCAACTCTAGTTGCTGCCCTAGCTAATTTTCACTAGTCGCTGAAGCAGTGGGGTTTCAGGTTTTCTCCCTTCTTTTTCCCTTAAGATGGAACTTGTTTGCATCTCCCGTATGTTTTTCTCTAGCTTGGAAACACTCCCTGCCATGATGGGGAAGGCGCTGCAGCTGCAATAAGCAAAGGTTTAAACTCATTTTGTAGCCAGGACAGTCTGTTCTACAAACATCTATCTCTGCAGAGAGAGCTAATCCTCTCCCTCCGGTGAGAGGGGCTGCTTGGCAGACATGTCACACGGGTCCCCAGCATCACAGGGAGCCCAGCAGGCCGAGCCAGGAGGGACCACACGTCGCACCGGGTGTTTCTGCCTCTGCAAATCCCTGCTGAAGCGGGAGGCTCTGCACCAGCCTGGAGTGCGGGCTGACAAATGAACCTCAAAGCTGGCGTACTTCTTTTTGTGTCCTTGGGAGAGTTGGAAATAGAAAAGGACTGCCTGTCCCAGATAGCTGCAAACGATGACAGGTCTGTCATTTGTCAGCCTCGGTGAGGCTGCTGCAAGACGGCCCATCCAAGGCACCCGCACGGAGGAGGCTCCAGCTACCAACCGGGACAGGTCTTGGAGCAACCAGGGCAATGGCAGGAGGCTGCTGCACCCCGGGAAGACGCCTGAGCTGTCTGCGTGCCCTGTGCTGGGGGCCCACACCCGCACCAACTGCCTTTGGGGGCCCTAGCACCTAACTGCACTCAAATTTGGGGGAAAAAAAAAGAATAGAAGAAGAAAAGGAAAAAACACTCCCACACTCTACAGTCCTAATTTTACCATTGGCTTCAGAGATAATTATAGCAAACTTCTCAGTTTAAAACTTACCTTGATTTTCTCACTCTCTTTCTGCACTTGCTTTGCATTTTCAATGATGAAGACATTGCTTTTGTTTACTTCGTTGTCAGCTCTGTGCCTCAGCCAGTCCTCGTATCCCTAGGCACACAAATACAGGCAACACAACCTCATAACAAAGCAAGTAAACTACTGAAACGAGTGGGGATGGACAGAATGGGACAAAAGAAAAAGGAATAAATTAAACAGTCCTCAGAACTCCTTCATGCCTGACAAAACATCAACCAGAGTAGCTCAGACTGAATTGATTTATTTTAAAAAAAATCATGCTCATATTTGACAGATTCAGAACAGATTAAAATAACACACACAAAAATAATCTATATGCATTGCATGCAATGAGCAGCTAAATTACTGCAGCATGCTTTTATTATTCTCAGTGCTGGCAAGAATGGGCTTATATAAATAATATGCTTAGTGCCCTGTTACTCTCTCCCAAGGTAAAGGAGGACAAGACTCTTTAGTCTTCTCTAGAAGAATAAAACATTCATATTGGGAGCAGATGGATTTTGCTCTAGCTTTCCTTTTCTGGCCCCTGCAGAAGAAACTTGTTTTATTATTTAATACTTCTGCAGAAGAAATTGAAAGTGCCACATGGGCATATGGAAAAAGGTCTTCCATCACAGCAAGAAGAAAAGAGGACTAGGCATTTTCAGGACTATCTAGATGTTTTAATGGACCCTGTCCTGTCCAGTTGCCAGGAAGAGCACAGGAAACCTTCCTGCAGGAAGCAAGTTTCCTGCTGCAAAACATGCTGTCACCTGCTTGATGGCTGTGACAGTGATCACAAAGAAGAGGGGAAGTCCACTCGTCACCGGACTGGTTGGGGTATCCACTATGACCTGCAGAGAAAACAAATAAATAAATATGGTGACAACCTGTTCTGAGGCAGCAGCAGGCATAAATGCCTTGTCATATGCGTGTGGAAATGGCTCTTTTGCGAGCACAGCGGTTGAGCCCCGCAGGGTCTCTGCTGGGACAGGGACGTGTTTCAGGGCTTCCCACCCCCTGCAGCGACAGCTCCAGCATCTCCTCCAAGCCCCGTGCAATATCCAAAGCAAACCCGGCCGGGCCCCGGGCCCACGGGGGAACCCCAGGTGAGCTGCCCAAACAGGCACAGCAAAACTGGCTGTTTCCGCTCCCGCCGTCCCTGCCGGGCCGGGGGGACACGGCGGCAGATGCGGAGGGAGGGCAGCTCGGCAGACGCGCTCTGTGCTCCCACAAAGCCGCTTTGTCCTGCTCCAGTTATTTGTGTTTCGCTGGCACGCTCACAAAACAACAGAATCTGTATTTATTGTTTTAGGCCCTCGGTAAAAAGCACAAAGCTGTTCTCATCTGCTGGGAGGAAGCCACTTGGAAATTTTTAACTCTTTGAAACAGTGCCATATTTTGCAATTTTGTCCATACCTTTGGACTCAGAGAAGAGATTGAAAAGATACTAAGAGGAGAACAGAAACACCTCAAAAGCAGCCAGGTAAGTGATGGGAGTTTAGTGCAAGGGTAAAGCAAGAGAAAAAACAACACACATTTCCAGGAGCAGAAACCCCTGTTTACTGTGTTGTATGGAGACATCACACAAAGCACGTTATGCCCAGATGGCCACATATTAAAGCCAAAACTGAGGCATAGATCAGTCAACCAAAATGCATCTTGTAAAATTGGACAGATCATCCAAATACAAGAGGAATTTTTGCTTTTAACTAAGAAAGGCAAGCAAGAGAGCAGAGCTATTCACGCTACGCTTCCTGGCACTCCCACAGCTTTGCAACAGGACTGTTTTCTGCTTTGGACAAGATCCAGCTGTGAATATATATTTATTCAAGCAAGCAGTTTGATTTCCCTCCATACAAATGCTAGGCTATAGATACAATAGTAGATCTTGTAAACACAAGAACCTCTCTGCACACTTGGAAATTGCTGCTGTACTCCCTTCACATCCCGTGGCTCAAGAGTGGTCTTCTCCCCTTCCCCATTCACAGGGAGCAGAGCATGAACAACGCCCCAGAACAAAGATTCCTTTGAAGTTATTTTCGAGATATTTTAGGGCTTCAACAGCTTAATTTGGATCCACTTAAAAGTGGCAAACCCTTCCGTTATTAAGTTTCCTCCTAATTCACTGTTTACAAAACTGAAGGTCCTAGTCCAGAAATTATCTTTACCAACATTTTCCATTTTTGGCACCTCCTGCATGAGTTTATCGCTGTCAAGATTGTCTGTCCAAAAATAGAGATTAACTACATTACTCAAAGCACCTTTTTTTTTCTAAAAAAAAAAAATATATATATATTCACAGTTATCTAAGTGTTGCAATGAATCAGTTACTCATACCCCTGTCAGGATACTACTTGGTATGTATGTTATGTTTAACGCACATCTCTTGCTCTCCCTGAAGGGAATCTGCATGGCATGTAGTTTGACTACGGACACAGGGCAGCCAGGATGGCCCCTCCACACGATGCTGGCCAGGCTCTTGGAGGAACGTGGAGTTTCCTCAGGAAGCCTCATGTACTGAGACCTGCTACTGAGGGCTCGGATATGTCACTTGCAATGAAGCACTTAGGGTAATTCTATTAATGTAATTAAAGGATAAGCACCAACATTTAGCTAGAGATGACATTTATCAAGGTAAGCCCTTGATATTTTAAGTTAATGAAATTACTTTGAATGCTTCAAGATAAGTGAAGCCTCCAGCAGCTGAGGAACTAAGAGTGCCTGGCAGCTGCCCGATACTCTGCAGGGCAGCAACTGTGTTAGTGCCACCAGCTTTGGTGGTTGCTTTTGGCTTTCATCCCTAATGGGGCACATGTGTTGCTTCCTTACAATAGAGGTGATCACAAAAGAGAAGTGAGAAAAGACAGGGCTCCGCTCACCTGCATATGCCCATGCCCAAGATGGGTAGCAGCTGACTGCACCACGGTGCTCAAGTACAGCAGAGAATATCCCTGTTCTGCATCTAGAGCATCAGTGGAGCTCCTGCAGCACCGCGTCACTACGCGGCCAGCCGTGCAGAAGGGACATCCCGACTGCAGGGCACTGCCTCGGGACGAGGCAAATCACAAATGCATCCTGACAGGGTGGAACGGGGCCAGCAGAATCAAGCGATGGATGGGAGCCAGCTGCTGTGCGGGGACATCGGCCTTTCACATGATACTGCCACTAGGAGCCATCCTCAGCAGTTATGCTGGGATCGCCTCTTTCTGTGGCAGTTCTGGAATAGGTGTAAACCCTAATTCTTTACTGTAAAGGCAAAAACTTGCAGGTATCCATGATTGGAACCTGCAGGCTACAACAAAATAATGAGCTTGTAAAGGTCAGAGAATTCCTTTGGGGATTTTCCCAAAACTCCTTCCAATCCCTTCTTCCAAATACATTTGGACAGCCCACTTCTCTTTCACTTGACAGAACAAAGAAATAGGTATTGGGGTTTGCTCAGGATTCATCTCTTATCCCACAACACAAACTAGAGCAGAAGATGCTTAGCTGAATATGAAATTCGCTATTTCACACATGTTAAAAAACTTCCTGAAACTCTGCGCTCCTACAGCTCATGTTAGGCGCTCACCCGAGTTTCGCTGCAGACAGCCTGTCGTCCCTGCTTGCCTTGATGGTTACTACAACCAAGGCCTAGCAGACATCAGGCAGTTGGGAAAACACATGTCATTTTATGGAAGTAACAAAGCAGCTGAAGTCAGCTCTGAACTCTGCTGCACTCTGCATACTTATTTCCACTGCTTTGCTGGGCTAACGGTGTTTAAGAGTGGCTTTAAATAGTTTCAGCAGTCATTTGAATGTGGTCTCAGGCCACAGAAATATTTTAATTATTATTACACCTTGAATTGAGTGCTAGAATTATAACAGAGCTGCCAATAAAAAGCAAACGATGCTTACAAGCACCAGGAGAGTCAGCTTTAAACATCCACTGGCTTTCAAGCTGTGCTTAAAATCAGCATTTAAACAAGCAAAGAAAGCTCAAGATAAAACCCTCTCACCTGCACAAGGAAGATAATGAGGAAGTAGAAGTTGGCAATTCTTCGGAACTGTTCAAAGAGGTTTTTCGGAAGGAAGTTCCAGATCGTGTACTGCGGGAGGAAGAGAAAAGGGACAACTTTCAGCTTTCCAGACGTCAACATGAACAAGTCAAGACAGAGAATGCACCATGGGCTGTATCTGCAGATCCGTGCAAAACAGGGAATGATTTTTCAACCTAAAACATGTCAATGTGCTCTATCAGGTAAGTAAATTCCTATTCTGACTTCACTGAAGTTGAAGCCAGAGGTGGAGCCCATGGTGGCCAGGTCCCTATCACCCCGACAAGGCCTCCGGGGGTGATTCCCTGGCATTTTTACCTAATGAGTGGCCACTAAGATCAGCAGACTTGTACAGATCCCCGGTCTGCATCCAGAGTCACTAGGACAGTGGCTTGAATAAAAAAAGTAATCATGAATTGAAAATACTTAAAACCAATGTCCACCTATCAAAAAAAGACTGGGCAGGCAGAAAAACCTCATGCTTAGCAAATATAAATGGACACAAAAGAACAAGAACACAACATTCAGAAATAATCAAAGATGACTGATAAAATTAGTGCTAAGGCAAACCAAGCTGTTCTCTGAAGGAGGCAACTGGTATGCCAGGGAAAGCAGTGGGAATGCTACATAGTTTAGAAGTGTTTAGATTTAAAACTTTTCCTGAAGAAATGCTTTCAGCATAGGGACATGAAAAGGAGCGAGATCCAAGTTTTAAAACATCTTTTACATCTCAAGTATAGCAGAACTGAAGCCTCACTGCACGCTGAGCATCATGAACCACAAGTAATGCAACATGTATCCAGCTGTGTTGACACCACTTGATGCCACTTGTTTGACGCTTTACTTAATTTTCTTTCCAAATCTTTTGAAATAGCTTCACGAATGTCAAGGAAAAAGCCAAACAGAAAGCAGGCAGGTGTCATCACACAGTTTTCCCATAATAAACAAAAGCTATGTTAATACAATATGAACGTTTCCCTTCTCATCCAAAGGGATAAACAGAACATGTTATTTTTGTCCTAATTCAAGGAAAAGAAAAAAAGCACTGAACAAGAATAGTAGAATGACATTTATCTGTCAATTTAGAAAATAATCCCCACTTCCTTTCCCAAATCTAAGTTACTGTCATATCATATGCTCCATTATACTTAACCTTCCCTTTTTTTCACAGAGGAATTCCAGAAAGCTTCAAGAACAGCATTGTCACTTGCTTGGCTGTCCTCCAGCACTGAGAAACCCTTGTGCATCCTCATGGGGATGAGTGGAGAGGGGAAGAATTAAACAGAAAACTGGAGTGTTGTTGAGGGATATGCTCTGGACTGCACCATGTGGATGTTCATCCAAGCCCTCGGGGGCTGCAGAGGGTTTCAACACCCTGCGCTGATGCCTGCGCATCCTTGTGTGCCCTTGGCGAGCACTTTGCACCGGTCCATCCAGGTACTGGGGGTAAGGGGCTGGTTATTGCTGTGGCCACACGGCCACTTGCATCGCAAAGGGGGATTGTAATTACTCGAAGATGGACTTAAAAAGTCTAAATAAAATAATAATAATAATAAAATTCCATAATTTACAGGAAGGCAAGGCCAGAGTGCTTGCACAGGGAGTTGTGCAAACCGTGCGCAGGTGATGTCACCTGCACTACGGTCACGCTCACCTTGGACGAGACGATCCTGTTGTCGCAGAACTTCTGGGCCACGTAGGCGTCCGCTTCCGAGACCGGTCGGTGCCCAACCACCACGGTGCGCGTCCCGACTCGCTTCTCCTCCCCGGCACACTGCAGGCACAAGCAGGGCAGGCAGATTAGGCTGCAACCCAAACCCTGCGTGTGGGTTTTGGTTGTTTCTGACGCTGAGTGCACCCCAGTGCCGCGAGGATGGGGTAGGCTAAGCCCTCCAGGTCTCTGCTTCCCCGCTCCACCAGCACGGCAGGAGCAAAGGTGTCTCGAGGCTCCAGCTGGGAGCTCTCCCCAAACTACTTCAAAGAGCCAACACAGGAGCACCGCTACACAGACCCACCAACATCCTCAGCCCNGACTCGCTTCTCCTCCCCGGCACACTGCAGGCACAAGCAGGGCAGGCAGATTAGGCTGCAACCCAAACCCTGCGTGTGGGTTTTGGTTGTTTCTGACGCTGAGTGCACCCCAGTGCCGCGAGGATGGGGTAGGCTAAGCCCTCCAGGTCTCTGCTTCCCCGCTCCACCAGCACGGCAGGAGCAAAGGTGTCTCGAGGCTCCAGCTGGGAGCTCTCCCCAAACAACTATCTCAAAGAGCCGACGCGGGAGCACCATTACACAGACCCACCAACACCCTCAGCCCACCATTGACTTCTCTTCTGCATTTCAGGTTTGGTTTTCTGCAAGGTGTCTCTTTAGACCTCAGTCACCCTTCAGCGCAGCAGTGTGGACAGCAAACTTTCCAGGACATCTGCACTTGTGAGCGGCGCCCAGCACTCTGCCAGCTCCTTCTTAACAACGGGTAATGCAGCTTTAACAAGCAATCATTAGGGGTAAACTTATCTTCCAAGCATCCCTTCCTATTTCCTATTCCTGCTGTGGAAACACCCATTTACGGACATCAAACCTTTTCTTGTGCCAGTATTTCTTGGTAGAAACAATTACAGCCTCAATTCCGATGGCAGCTTCATGATTTATATCAGGATCATGGGGAAGGCAGTGGAACTAGCACCTTCTCCGTGCTTGTTTGCCCGTCAAATCCTCAAGTCTACCTGAAGTATCTCACAGCCTCACTTAGGCACGTAGACTCAGGGTTGAAAGGATATTCTTCTGCCGTGCTAAAATATCTAAGATACAGATGGGAAACAGAGAAGCTGAGGGGTGCTGGGGACACCCTATGCACCATCCCTGCTGTGCTGACGGTTTGTAGGGAGCCAGCAACGCGGCACCAGCCCCGTGCTCGCTCCTCCCGAGCCTCCTTCCCGCTGTCGGCCGCGGGGCCGGCGCAGGTTTGCTATCCCGCAGCAGGGAGCTGCCTGGGATCACCAGGCAACACGTTTAAAACAAGCAGAAGGCAGCAGGCACGAGCCGGGCTGCTCGTGGCCGAACACCAAACCCTGGGGACGTCGGGGACACCCACGCCCGCCCGCAGAGCTCCTGCTCCAAGTGCTGCTCCGCGTCCGGAGGCTTCGCTCCGTGTGCTCCATCCTTACCTCTCCCGCCACAAGCTTGCTCCCCTGGGCATCGCCTACCCCGCGGCCCTTCATGCTCAGCCCGCACCAGCGCGGCTCCTCCTGCACCTTCTCCCACCGTGGGGCACCCGCTCTGGCACCGCTGGATCCGGGCCGAATCCACACGTGCAATCCCAGCACGGCCCCGGGAAGCCAGCACGGCAGCGCTGTCATCTGCGGATGCTCCCAAATAATCCCATTTTACTGGTGAGACCGCACGAAGGCCCCGCACCTTCGCCCGCCGCCAGGTCAGGGCGCAGGGCTCTGCTTTTCTCCCTCACTCATTTGGTTTTTTGTTTCCCCCAGGCAGAAAGAGATGTCGTGTATGAATGATAACCTGTCGTCACAGTGTCACAGGGGCTTAGCGACAGCCCCTCTACTCAATGGCACTCAGAGGAAAGATAAGGGAATAACAGGAAGGGAAGTATTTATAGCCCCTGGGATCCAGGTCAGGCAAGGAAAGAATTTCTGTCCTCCCAGCTAAAATAGACTCGATGCATTCTCGCTTTTGCATGCACATGCCGAACTGCCAAACACAGAGCTAACCGCACGTGGAAAGGAGTTGTTCTGGATGCAAAATCCATCGTGAGGGTCCACAAACAAGCACCCACAGATTGCATCCACCAAACCTGCACAGGTGCAGGGGCTCCCCACACTTCAACCAGGAACACGCATCTGTTAAGCAAAGCGGGAGCTTCACCCAAAGCACTTGCAAGCTCCCCTGCACATTCCTGTTATCTGGGTTTCTCCAGCAATGAGATGCTGCACAGGGATGGCCAAAGCATCTCTGTTTGAAACGCCCACGCGCAAACCACCTTCCTGCCCTTGCACATTTATAGCCCAGCGGACGGAAGCGCCCAGCAGGGCCCTTCTCTGCCTATTCTCGGAGCACAGAAATCTGTCAGGTTCAGCTCGCATGCAGCAAGGGCTTTCTTTGGTACACCTGTGCTTGATAATTACAGCAGGATAAATTATTGCATCTTCACCCATTTCACCCATTGCACGGAGCCACAGGGCGAGGGGTTCCAGCACAGACCCCCATGGAAGCACTGGGAGCCTTCCCTGGTGCCTCACAACATCATCTTACAGCACTGAGTAAATCAGGGAAAGACCTTAAACCAACACAGTCTGTGTTAAAGCCACGTGTGGAAAGCAACGTACCTGAAAATATAGGAATAAATCAAAAATTAAGAAACGTGCACGTTTAATTAAACGGAAGTTTTGCACGTGAAACTCCACACTTGCCGAAACTTTGTTAAATACACTTGCAATCTTCAGACAAGTATCAATACATGTGACTACACCCCTTAAAATGACCTGTTCTAATGGGGAAATATAGTAGGGTCTGTGTCCTGCAACGTCCAGCTCCTGATTGCTTGGCACATACGAGATCCTTAGCAGAGAAAAAGGGGTCGTTTCCAAAGAAATAAGAAAACAAGAAAACCAGAAACCTGGGTACCGTTGGGGTTTCAGCTGAAACCAGGGCAGCTTGAACAAACGTGATTAACAGTGTCTGTGGTTGGGCAGACAATAACCGTTTGCCTTTGCATCCCATTTCTCAGCATTCTGATTTCTCAAAGCAAACTAGCACCAAAGAGCACGGTGTAGGCTTGGACTTAACAGGCATTTCCAAGACGCTTCATAGTTTCCCTAAGAGGAGGAGGAGTGGGGAAAAAAAGAAGCCTCTTTAGATCAGACAATGTTTTTTTAGAACTAGGTTTGGGGATTTTCAAGCCTGCACAGGAAAACCTGTTTTCACTGTTCACGGTTCAAGGGCATTAACAGACGGTCAGGCTGCTGAAACACCAGCAGATACTGCTCATGCTTTTCTAGTTCTTACTAATCCTCAACCCTGGAGCTTGTTTGCTTTGAAACCCCACCACTGCAAGTGCCAAAAATGCAAAGTCCTGGTGGTGCGTGGGCTGCCAGCAAACAGCGCGTGGCCGCTGCCGCCCGCCCCGCTCCGGCCGCTGCACCCCGAGCCGCAAGCAGGACCCGGAGATGGAAACGGCCCTCTGGAAACAACCGTGCTGAGAGCAGGAGGAAGTAAGAGCTTCCTCTCCCCGCGGGCAAGCTGGACGGGTCGCGGGAGAGCAGGCGGAGGTGGCGGTGTGCCGAGCAGAAACAATAAAGCTCGAGGAAAACACGCCTGGAAGAATACGCAGCAACACTTGCTTGGCAAGACCATCTATAATTAGCCAGGGAAAACCTGAAACACAAAGCACGCAAAGCCCCGGAACGGAGTAATAAACCTGAGTTATGGCATGATAAATAACGGCTCACGCAGAGGTTACAGCGCAACCCTCGATGGCACCTCAGAAGGAATGCAAGGCCTAACATCAAAATTCTCTCTTTTTTTTTCCCCCCCAATTTCCAAAAATTGGACGCGCGTTACGATACCAACGCCTACACACATGACAAAAGCTCCTTCGTGGGTGCCGCAGTCAGAAGCTGCTATTTTGACAACTGCACTTCATACGCCGTCACTCTACAAAGGACTCTCCGGGTCGCTAATAGATGGCAAAGTCTTAATGACAGTTCTCAGCAGAGACCTGGGAGGTGATTTAGGGGCTGACTGCCATTTCTTTGTGAGAAGTATGAAATATGCAGATTAGCATGCCGAGAATTTAGACTTTTTCCTCTAACACCTTCCATCAAAAATTTAAGCTTTGATAGAAGAAAGGAAAATATCACCTGGGTGCAACTCAAGGGACTGTCTCCTCTCTCAGCAGGGTTTTAGGAGCACTGAGCACTGCACAGCAGCTACAAAACTCACCTCTCCCTTCCCTGGCTACGCTCTGCAGCCTCCTCTACCTGCCTGTGATTCCCCCCCAAATCCCCACTTCCTACCAGTTTCGAGCATTAGTTAAAGCTTTAGATTTAACTACTGCAGAAAGCCCCTGGATTTTCCGGGGCAGAGACTTGGAAAGAGGAGGTGATGCCAGGTGAGGCCGTGCCCTCCTATGGGAGGCTGCTCTGGGAAGCAGCGTGTCACCCAAAGACCCTCTTGGTGCTGGTCCCTGCTCCCACATGGAGCCTGCTCAACGGGTTCGGCACAGGGGATGCTCCAGTGTCCACACTGGGGAGAGGGCAGGAACCATGTAGATGTTGGGAGAGCGTTCCTGCCTCCTGGTCACCCCTCAGAGAGCCCAGCTTGCAGCCAAGCCCATGGCCTGTCCACGAGAGTTATCTGCTGTCTTCCTGAATGGGGATTTCCTACAGACATGGGNAACCACGCAGACGTTGGGAGAGCATTCCCGCCTCCCGGTCACCCCTCAGAGAGCCCAGCTTGCAGCAAAGCCCATGGCCTGTCCATGCTATCTTCCTGCATGGGGGTTTCCTATAGACATGGGCAGCTTTCAAATATTCACTCACCTTACCCATATTAAGAGCAGCTATTTTAGCAGAGAATTGCTACTTTTTTTCTGCCATGAGCAGTACTTCTGAAAATAAGGCACTTGGGATAATTGCTATTATTGCATGTTGTCCAAATTCAAAAAGCCCATATACACACATCAATAAGCTCATGAAAGATCAGCTAGGACTTGGCATTTGGCTGGGCAGTAAATCTTTCTTCCATCACTGAAGGATAGGAGCTCCTTGAAGGCTCTGGACCAGGACACAGCTGGAATTAAAAGCATCAGTGAATGCAACTCATCACCAAACAGCACTTATGACTTGAAGCAATGGGAACCATAAGCTGAGAGATGATTTACGCTTCAGCCCCCAGCAGTTCCAAAATTCTTAGCCTGAATTTGGACAAACTTCACTTTGCACCTCGCTTCCCCCTCCATCTGGGTACCTCCTACCATGGTCTATCTTTGCAGTGCCCGACCTACTTAAGTCTGACTGCTCCAGCGGCAGAACGGTGCAGCCACGAGCAGCGAGCGCACTTTGCTCGGGGACCCACGTGTCCCCCAGGACCCCCCTTCTTCACTCGGTCTCCCACACACGATGTGCAGGACCCACTTGGCACGCAGCAGAAGCTACCTGGCTTGTTAAAAATTAGCAAACCCTGGTAAAAATTAATGCAGATTTCAAAACTGAAGACAAACTCCCGCTGTGTGGAGTGAAGAGGTCACCGCAGACCCTGTATGGTGAGACTTGGTTTCACGAGGAGCCTGCACGAGCCACGGTAATAAGAAACGGGCTATTCTGAAACCTGCAAAAAACATTCTTTAATTATACCCTCCATACAGCAAACAAGTGTCTATGCTGCCTATCAGTCCTGTTTTTGGAAAGCAGCAGCAAGAAAATATTTGTTTTTTGATTTTCTATATCGTTTCAGAAGGCATTTGAACCAAACCCAACTAACCAAAAGAAACTCCTTTCATGTTTGCTTTAGATACCATCTTTAAGCTACAAAGTAAATACAAGTCAGTTATAGAAAAAGGACTAAGAAAAACCACAGGCACCTAAAAAAAAAAGTGCCATCTGCTAAAACTGGAGGTAATTATACTGCACAAGTACAAAGCTCAACGATTTGAGTGAAATAATGGCTTATATTAAGTACATGTAAAAGAAAGATTAAATAATGTTGCTTGCCTTAGATCTCACACATCGTTTAAAATCTGATCACTGCTGTATTATTCCATTATCACAGAAGTGGTAGAAAACACAACCTGCTTTAAAAAAAAAAAAAAAAAAGGCTGCAAATATAAAAACACATCCTAAAGCAGCCTACAAGTTCAGTGTGCTCCTTAACTTTCCTGCAAAAGGACCATGGGCAACATTTAAAATTTTAAAGAGCCTCCACAAACTAAAAATAACCCCCTAAAGCATCAGGATAGTCCCAAAAAGCCAACCCATGTACCTGCCTCACCGCCTATCAGTCTTATCACCCAACCAATACATTTTTAATTACTGCTTTTCCTGCCAATTTTTATATTACTTTTTGTGCTCAGCCCTTTCTATGCAAGCACACATAACACTTTGACAAAGCACTTAATAATTTAGCAGCTCAACAGACTCTGCTTACCCACACAGACCACATTTTGGGCAGATCTCCTGATTACAGTGAGAGCTCCATAGATCCAAATCAATCCCTCCGCTTCCCTTGCATCCGAAGGGAAGAGGCGATGACATGCAGGCTTCTCCAGGGAAGAGAAAAACAAACTAGAAGAGCAGCAACAAAAAAGCCTGTGTGTTTAAAACAGTAAGAGCCGATAGGTGCAAAGGGAAAAGCAGCTGGAGCCGAGCAGAGCTCGGAGCACGGCTCGCAACGGAGCGCGTTCACCTGGAACGCCTTCGGAAGGAGGAGCCTGCTGCTGTGGGAGCGGGAACACGGCCACATTTGCTTAATTTCCACCCAGGGGGGATTTTTGCTCTTCGTTTCTAACTGTAAGAGTGAAGTTCAGCACCTCAGGAAAACAAAGGTTAAAATTTAAACAAGTATCCTGTGTCCGGGCTGAAGCTCTCGGTGGCGTTGCCATCAGAGGGAAACGCGGTCACGCTGGCACCAAGCACACCCGGCTCCTGGAGCAGAGATCGGTGTGGGAGGACGTCACAAATAAGAGCAGGTTAACCAGCCGAAGCACCACAATGCACAGAATGATAAGTAGCAGAAAAAAAAATATAAGGCATGGAAAAACAGGACTACTATTTCTTTGCCAAGAGGGAGGATAACGCAGTTAACGTTTCCTGCACGTCAGGGGGCTACAGTAGGAAACCGGGCTGCCTCCCTGCTGGGGCGATCCCAGGGGACCGCTGCCAGCGCTATGGGGCTCGCTCACCCACTTCGTGTCGAGGATGACGATGAAGAAGCCCACGGGGACGCAGCTACACAGACCTTGGTCTCCGCAGCTCCTTCTCGTGAGCAGGCAGGCTGGCACCACGTCATTCCTATGGGCAACGGCATCACCTGGAAGGGACCCTGATGGCTCCATGGAGGCGGGTGGGCATCCTCAGAGCTCCTCTCCATCACATTTTGGACATAATCCACTTCTAAGGCAGGTCAAGGCACACCAGGGTGAGGTGAGCAGCCCTGCAGGGATGCTCTCCGCATCCCAATCTCCTGTCCCTGGGGACATGCTGCCTCCTGGCACACGCTTGCAGCAAGGTCGCCCTTAGCTCCAGAAAGGATGACAGGCCAGAGAGCTCCGAACTCTGAACAAGCCGAGAGCCCTGGAAAGGCTGATTCACTGAATAACACTTGGATACAAAGGAGAGGAAGGGACGGGCGGGGAGCAGGGGAAGGACTGCTCGAAGGGCGGAGGGTGCAACACAGCAGCCCCCCTCATGGCGCTGCAGTAGGCACCGGCCATGTCTGGCCGCAGGGAAGCGTCACACAGACTGGTGACAAATCCCCGCCCGGACACGCTGCCGACTCCACCGCAGGCCGAGGACAGGCCGCTTCCCCTTCCGAGGAAGCGGCAGTTTTGGCTCCGCTGTCCGATGGCCCCAGCGATAAGCGCAGGAGAGGAGGAAGCAAACGGTGCCAAAACGCCTGGAAACAGCGCTGGGGCTTTGATCAAGCTGCTGCAAACAGAGCCAGACATGGGCAGCGACCCTCACCTCTCCTCGTGAGGGTTCCTGGCCCGGTATCATGTCACATCAGTGCAAACCAGGCGATCTCCCCTCAGAGGAGGACACTTAGCCTCCTCCTCGGCTAGGGAAACCCTCTCCTCAGGAGGATGAAGGAGGCTCCTGGCTCCCCTGGCCCATGAACACAGGCTGGGAGAGAGGCAGTGGAGCAGAGGACATTGCACTGCTAGAACAAACAGCAAGGCCTCCCGAGCGCGCACGTGAAGAGCGGGTGGTTTGCAGGAACCCCAGGATGCTGACGGGAACAAAACCCCCAGGTTGCAGGACAAGACATGGGACTTCCCCTTGTTACCAGGAGTGGGGACAACAATAAGGATGATACTTGAGCGAGGTGACTTCAGAATCTCCTCCTGTTTCTTGCGGCTTGTCAAAGAGATTGGAGAGCTTCTCCATCCGCACCCATTCATTCATCCACATCCATTCCAGGAAAGACAAGTCCCACTCCCTGCTTTATAGACCTTAAAGATAAAGGGGAGAAGATCCCTTCCCTGAAAAGGGCACAAGACTGAATAGTGGGGACCTGAGACCAGGCATCCCACAGACTCCAAGTACCAAGAAGAGCATCAGTGCTCTTGGCCCCTTAGTCAAGAAGTCTGCAAGGTCCAGCTTCACCGTCTTGTAATTAAACTGCCTCTTTCCCTAAACCTGATATTTTAGCTCTTAAACTAAGCAGGAAGGCAAGAGCAGAACGCGGTTTTTGTGCTCCTGCATTTGGCATCCCAAGGGAAACAAAGCAACACCCCCACAGTGATGAAGAAACCTAAAGGAGAGTGTTTTTAGTGCCTTTTCTATTTTTTTCCCTCCTTCCCTCTCAGACGCAGCCTTGCCACAAATCACAGACTCCTGCTTTTTCCCAGCAAATTCGCCACCCGGTCCATAATTACAACCTCAACTCAGCAGCGCTTTGCAGAAAGTCAGAATCACAGGCGACACAAAGTCACAGGCAGAGCAAAGCCAGCGGATATCGATTGGGATGGCGTTGCTTAATGGCTGGTATTTTCTGGAAAAACGCTTCTGCTCAAAGTCACTGCCCTTTGGAAGTTACAGAAACTTCAACCCTTTTCCCCCGGCTCTGTTGGCAGACGGGGGGTTATGAAACCATCATCCATATTGAAATGCAAGGGGCATTTTTTTGGCAGCTCAGAGGGAATCTGGCCAGCGTGCTGCCGGCGTATCAGCATCCTGGGAACACTCGGGAGTCCAGAGCCGCGGGAGGGCTTTAAGCAAAAGCCCAAACGTTTCTTGGAGGTCGCAGAGGAACCGCAGTGAGGTCGGCCCCTTCGGCAAAGCCTTCCTCCCTCCTCTTCCTCTTCCCCCTGCTCCAGCGTGCGCCCAGCAGCTCGCTCAGAGCCGGTCATCCCGACAAAAGTTGGCGCAAGGGGGGAAAAGCAAAGTCTGCAATTGTTTTTCTATCAGCCACCACCTCTTTCACCCTTTGATAACGCGCCAAGAGTTAGAGGGCAGCCCCCGCGCGGGGGTTTCTAGCCCTTCCCTTGCCCTGCTGCAGACCGACTGCACACAAGTAACGGCAAAAGAGAGGGTGGAAGAGGTTCAGAAATCCCCTCACTTGCTCCTTGCTCCCAGGCAAACCCAGCTCAACGGGCCCCTCTCAGGGTACTTTATTTTCAGGCAGTAACCAACGGATTCATCCTTCAGGTCACAAATTCAGCTCCATTAGGAGACGGAGACAAGTGCAATTAGCCCAGCCAGGGGAGAAGCCCTCATCACGCAGCCTGTAACCATTTATCTGAAGGAAATCCCTCGGGACTGGGTAACGCTGCCCCAAAGCAAACCCAGCCGGCAGCCCACTGCTCCATCCACCACGGCAGCACCTGGAAAACAGCTGGAAAAGCTGGATCTCACTCCAGCGGGGAAATACGCTGATGGGACCTGCTGCATGTGGGACCTGCTGCAAGGAGAAGCATCTCTGGGGCAGCCGGGCTCACCCCACGGAGCCTCATCCCTACCCCAGCCAACAGCAATGTTTTCTGCTTTGTTCTAGCACTGAGGAGGAATTATCTAAATTATTTATGCACAAGTAATAATAAAAGACTGCAGGGCTGCTCATAAAGTGAATTTTTTTTTCTCTTCGCTTAATTTCCCAGCAGTGGGATTTTTTTTTTTCCTTAAGCCATGCGAGTCTCAGGCAATGCAGCACAATTTCACCATAGTCCAATATGGTCAGGAGTAACTAAATGAAGCTTTTTGGAGAGCAAAGCCAAGGAAATGCCTTAAACTGTGTAGTCTTGTCCGAGTGCCTATCCCCTATCAGCTTTTATATATCTTGTCTTGTGCAAGAAAACATTTGGCAAACCACAATATTTCAAACAAATTATATCTACTAGGTAAGCCCTGCCCCTGCTTTCCCCTCTGATGTGGTTTTATACAAATCTGATGTTTTCAAGCTACAGGGCTGGAAATTAGCAACCTTCTATGTACAGTACTATCAGAGTGGGACTGAGGGCAGATGAGGGGCCCTTTTGCTTATGAACCCTGCAAAATTCAGCTAAAGTTGCTGTGGGAAACGCAAGCAATGAAGCATTACTCATTTAACGCTGCAAGAGAGGCAGAACAGGAATCTTGCTCAAGTTGTGAGCAGAAATAACGAGCCTGATTTCACATCAAAATACCCTCCTGCAGTAGCCTCACAGGTGCCTACCCTTGATTTCAACTGCAGAAGGAGAAAAAAACCCTTTAACAAAGAGCCATATCGAAGGTAAGTGCATTAACCTTTGATTAAGGAGAACAGTACAAACGTCTTTGGACTACAAATACTCTCCGATACAGCTGAATGTCACACGGGGACATGGCTTTAGAGCAAATGGGCTTGGGGGAAAGTTCCATCTCCAGCAAGATCAATAAAGCTCCAAAAAATGACTGTAGTCAGCCAGCAAGATGCAACAGGTGCCCCCGCAAAAAACAGCTGAACTTACTGCGGGCCACGTGTCTCACGCTGCGTAGGGAGCTGAAAAAGCTGCCTCGGGAGAATCAGTTCTGAAAAGCATCCCTGCTTCCCTAGCAGCAAGTACACACACAAGCTGCTGCCAGAAGCCTCTACATTCCGCTCTGGTGCAAAAACAGGAACTATTTCACATCTTGCAGGGTTAACCAGCCCCCCATGCCGGCTCATTCCCCTTTCCTGGCTCGCTGCACGCACCGGGAGCAGCAGCACTGCTGGAAGCAGCGTGGGAGCTGCAGCACCCCTCCCGCTGCGCGGCTGCCCACCGGGGACGTCTCCCACACGGGATTTACAGCCATGGAGTCTGGCTACGGTATTTGCATCGCACCCGCATCCTATTTTTAGGATCACAGCAGCAGAAATAAGGTCCGGGAAAGCTGAAAATTCAGTTCGTTTAACTCTGGTAACACCTCCTGAACAACAGCATCCCGAAACCACACGAGACCGTGTGCTTGCAAGCGCAGGGGCTCCCAGGGAGCTCTCCCCGAGCAGCTTTNGAAAGCTGAAAATTCAGTTCGTTTAACTCTGATAACACCTCCTGAACAACAGCATCCCGAAACCACGCGCGAGATCGTGCACTGGCAAGCGCAGGGGTTCCCAGGGAGCTCTCCCCAAGCAGCTTTGCTCAGGCCCCTGAGCAAACCCAGCTGCTGTGCCCAAGGGCCCCAGCCCAGCCTAAACTGAGGTTTTGCCTAAGGTTTCATTTCTTGACAGAGGAAGGAGGGATGGAAAAGCAGGAGCCAGGACTGCTTGTTTTCTTATCAGATAGAGCATGGTCTGGCTTTTCTCCTAGCCACCCCGGCTACAGTAATAAGAAAAATAGCAATCAACTTTTATTTGCTTGCACTACATGGCCCACGTCGGGCATCTGGCTCAGCAACCGGCCAGCCAACCCACCTCCCCTTCCAGGTGGCACGTGCCCGCCGGAGGCACCGGCACGTGGATGGAGCCATCCTGCTTCCAGGATTGCTGCTCCTAGAGGAAAGAGGGGATGGAGAGCGCCTGGGCATACAGCCTTCCTTAGGTGGCATTCAGGCTGTCAGATGCAATTTGCTGGAATTGACATCTAGAAGCATTGCAAATTGCTTTCAGACAAAGCCTGATTGGAGTAAGGAGCAGTGCCCCTGGAGATCTTGCTTGTCAACCCATCCGAAATGGAGCAAAACTCCATTTAGGGACCCAGAGATGCGAGCTGCACTTGCATGCGCTCCCATGGTCACCTCTGGATGCGTTCACCCAGAGGTCTAAAACCCAGAGGACTTGGCTGCCCCCATTCTAGCTACCTGCCCAAAGAAGGAAAAAAAAAAACAAAAAAGGAAATACCTAGCTGCACACACAATTTTGTTCTTAAACTAAGGTCCATTGTTCTACCTTTCACTTGAAGTAACAGGATAAATTTAGCACTTGAGGCATTTCTCTCAATCACCAGCTCGCCCATCTACATACTTCTGCTGGGCAGTGCGCTCGTGCCGGGACCGGTTCAAACGCTGCAAGGGGAGAGGAGAGGGCACCGCGGTGACTGCGCGTTTCGGGTGGCACTCAAGGCTCCTCCCTGTCTTTACACCATACCGAAAATACAGGAAGGGCAAAAGCATCCCGTGAATTCGCCACCTCCCAAGGCTTTCCCCATGCCATGGGACAGCAGGGAGGGCACGTCCACGTGCCGCTCGCCTCCGCACCAGCACTGCAGGCAGAAGCGCTGCAGGGACAGCAGCCAGCAGCGCTGGCACGTTACTAAGTCCTGGGGTGCCCCACCGGAGCCACCAAAAGCCCTGGCAATCAAGCTCTTGCAAGGTATGCGCTTCCAGCCCACGAGTGATTGCAATTCATGTAACAGCTCTACGCACGTGCCTCCGGGTTAAGTTTGCTGCAGAAAAGCAAAATAACAACCACCCCAATCAGATGCTTATTAATTCAGCCAAGCAGTAGTAAACAAACTGGTGGGCAGATAATTCCGAGCGATTCAGCAAACGGCACCGCGACGGTTCCGAAGGCAGCAGCTGCGCTAGCAGAGCCGTCCTGCAGCCCCGCGCAAGGCAGAGCAGGCAGCAGGACTAGAGCCATGAGCCGTTATTAGCATCATCACAAGTGGCTTGTAATCACCAGCCACGACAAGAGCAGGGTCCTTATTGCTGATTTCTAATCTGTCGTATTCTCCCTGGCAGCGTCCCTAAAGGCGAGATGCAGCCCAAGCAGAACACGCTTCAAAATCTTGTTCACAAAATGCTCGTACGCTGAGTGCTTATTAACAGAAATGCAAGGGGGGAGCTTTGGAGTGTCCGTTAACGAAACGGCCCCACGCCAGCCCCTTCCAGGCTCACTGTGATTGGCCCTTCCCGAAGGCTGATGGCTTCGGTTCCTCAAAAAGCATCCTGCAAATCTCTGAGCAAACAAGGTTAAATACTATAAATACTAAATCTCAGTATTCTTTAGCAGTTAAGACAAAAAAAGCCCACACAATCTCCTTGCAAGAGATAAGGGAACCAGAAAGAGGAACAAAGGTTATTCTGTAATAGCAGTAATCATTTTGAGCGCTCAAAGCCCAGATCTCTGGATCTAAGTACACAGACCGGGAAGAGAACAAGCAGGTAAAGTCCACAGAAGAAACCCTGTGTTTCTTTCAGCAAGCTACAGCACAGGCAAAACCAGCTCATCACACCCAAAACTTGATCTCAGTGAGCACAGAGATTATTTCTGACATGATGCACAAGGAGCAGATTTCAACCTGAACTTACACATAAAGTATTTTGCAGAATCATTTCAGGACAGCAGGAGCAACAGCAAGAGCAGCAGCCTGCTCCCTGCCCTCACGCAGGAGCAGAGCTGGGCAGAACCACCTTGGCAAACACCTGCCCATGGAGGGCCACCAAAGCACAACCCCATTACACAGAGCCATGCAAGGACACAAACTCAATGGTTTATTTATTCCTCAGTGCCCACTTCCCAAACATACTTAAAGACAGGAAACTCCCTTGAAAAAATCCCCCGAGAAAACATTTCCTGAGAAAAGCAGACGGTTTAATAGTGTACTCATTCACTCCATTTCTAAGTTTCTTGGAAGATCAGGAAACTTCACCACCCTAGACAGGCAGGCTAAATAGCTTAATGACTCCGTTATCTCCATAACCCTTTAGCTATCTAGATGCTGAGAATTCCCCAAGAACTTCCAGGCTCTCTTCTCCCCTGGGGCTTGCAGGCTCCCATCGTGGTCATCCATATAGGACATCTGAAGCCCCCAACCTCTGCCACTCACTTGGCCGTCCTCATGCTTTCTAAGCAAGGATAGCAGTGGATTAAAACTCCACCTGGAACCCTACATCACTGAGAAGAATTAGAAGCCAAAGGCATTTTATCTCCCCCAAGTTTTGCCCATCTTCAGATAAGATGAGAATCTGGGTAGTGTGGACAGAAGATCCATACGCTGTGAGCTAACTCGTGTTGCTAAAAACGTGGTTACTGGCTAACAGCTCATTTTCAGTGTGAAGGTTTTTCCTGGCTGAGACTCCAGCAATGTTCTCAGCTACTCAGCTCGCCTTAAAATCAATCAAGTTGAAGGGTTATAAATGACTACCCATAGAAGGTAGCAGTTTTGACCAGAAAAGAAGTACAGAACCCAGGGACAACAGGAGGAAATTTAAGACAAGTCTGAAAAAAACGACTATTAGCAGATGGCAGTTTCGGTTGTCAAGAGCAAATTAACATGTTTTTAGTTGCGATTCAGCCCAAAGCGCAGCTCCAAGCCTGCTCTGCACAAGTCACAACAAGTCACTACCCCTCACAGGACACCAGCTGAAGGTAAAATCGGTTTGAGGTTAAGGATAAGAGACAGCCCCTAGACACACCTAATGCAGCCCTGAAAAGCTCCAGGGCACAATAGATCCACCTGTGAGTACTAGTTATTAGTGATGTTTGACC
>VWPW01017909.1:0-12094 GCA_013389825.1 Crypturellus undulatus | reverse complement strand
GGGCAGCTCCGCGCCCGGCCCGGCGGCGCCCAGCGCGCCCAGGAGCAGGAGGGTCAGCGCGAGCCGCATGTCCGCCGCGCGGCGGGAGCCTCGTGCGGTGCCTCAGCGACAGAGCGTCCCACCGGGGCGCCGCCGCATCGCCCGCGCCCTGCGATGAAACGGGCACTGAGGTGCCGCGCCCGCCTTGACGGGCGGCCCCTCCAAGAGCAGCCGCGTCCCGGCCCCGCAGGTCCAGCTGGCCGCCCCAGAGATGCTCTGCCCCTAAGCCCATCTCTCGCCCAGCCCAGTGCCCCGTTCCCCGCCTGCCCCCTCACCGTCGCCGCGGAGCTCACGCTGTGGAGGTGTCGGGAGGCGGGCGCGCCGGGCGCGGGGTTTTCAACGCCGGCGCTGCCCCCGCCCTCGCCCCTCCCCGGCCGCGGCCGTGGGACACGCGGGACACGCGCGCGCCCGGCCCGACGCGACCCTCAGCCCCCTCGGCCCCATCGTCCGAGGAACCTGCAAACCGTCTGCGCGGCGCCCCTGCCAGGGGAGGGGTGCGTGTGCGTGTGTGAGCGAGCGAGCGAGCTAGCTTAACTCCGAGCGGACACTTTGGTCAATGAGTGTTTAAAAAATGATCCAATTAATTCACTAAAAGTGTCCGTGCAGATTACTGCGGGGCGGTTGTTCGCTGTTAATGTGGAGAGAGGCTTTTCTGTGGGAGCACTTGTGTTAAAAGCCAAGAGATGGTTCAGCAGAATTTAGACTCGTTTCTATGCTCTGTGGAAAGGGAGACTGACCACCAGTTTCAGAAAAACGGCTGCTTGTGACTGAGCTTTCATAACGCCACATGTGCGGAGGTTTTGTGGATGCTGCACTTTCCACGTGTGCTCCAAGCGTCTCGCTGGGACCCACCGGAGCGGAGCAGCCGCGCGGCCCGTCCCTGCAGGCCCGTCCCTGTGCACAGGCGCTCCTGGCCAAGGCTCCTGCAAGCGAGATCCCCTTGTCCCGCGATTCTCACAAGCTTTTTGAAGGGCCATTGCTGCGGAATAGATATGGGTGCACATGCATCCCCCGCGTGCATTTATGCTCCATAGCGGTAGCGTGATCTTACCTACGCCAGGTCTAATACAAGGTGCCAGTGCAGGGAAGAGCAGCTGCCCTGCGCTGCGCTCGGACCGTGCGCGGTGCAGCCGCGTCTCGGCGCGAGGGCGACACCCANAGCGGCGTCCCCGCCGCGCGCGGGGGCTGCGTCTCGCCGCGCTGCCGTTCGCCGCCACACGGGGCCCACGGGGCCCCGGCCCGGGCAGAGGAGGGGGCTGATCTGGAGGGGGGAGACTGGTAACGCCATGGCAGGAGATGCCCGCGTTACTGCAGCTCCTCGCATAGCTCCTGAGGGAGCTGCGCGGGTGTAAACAAGTGGTCGGCGTCCCCGCCGCGCGCGGGGGCTGCGTCTCGCCGCGCTGCCGTTCGCCGCCACACGGGGCCCACGGGGCCCCGGCCCGGGCAGAGGAGGGGGCTGATCTGGAGGGGGGAGACTGGTAACGCCATGGCAGGAGATGCCCGCGTTACTGCAGCTCCTCGCATAGCTCCTGAGGGAGCTGCGCGGGTGTAAACAAGTGGTGGGTAGTAGGACTCCATGGGGACTGATACTAACTGATTTGTCTGCCAGTGCACTATCTGGTTGTACTGTCCTAAGCACGTAAGGCTTGTGCAGAGCTGAGAGAATGGCCGCGGGGCAAAGTGTGGGATGCAGAACGCTTTCTCCAAACCGAGGAGAGGAAGGATTTTCAGATAGTCTCCCACTTCACAGCTGCATTTCATGCT
This sequence comes from Crypturellus undulatus, assembly GCA_013389825.1. Taxonomy (NCBI): domain Eukaryota; kingdom Metazoa; phylum Chordata; class Aves; order Tinamiformes; family Tinamidae; genus Crypturellus; species Crypturellus undulatus. Next base: position 10,291 of record VWPW01017909.1, on the reverse strand, counting down.
CAGGGCTTGGGGGCGTTGCTCTCCTTCCTTGTTCTTTTCGGGGCAGGGCAGGAACAGCCAGAGAAAGGGGCATGAGAAGAGAGTAAAATGGCTTTGGAAACAAACCATAGGAGAGGGTTCACAGTCAAGAATCCCAGGTGGAAACTAATAGTTCCCTCTGTCCTACAGTTACACGTACCACTACCCCTGCAGGACAAGACGCGTTTCTGCCTGTGGGCTGTGTTCAGTGTGCTGGATTGTGTAATTTCCCTTCACGGGTCCTCTAGGCTTCCCCTGGCCTGTAGGAGGAATCTTGGCATCTGCCTTAGGGCTGGGACACCACGAGACACCATAATGAACTGCTTTGTAGATTTTAAGACCCTCTGTGACTCCAGTAAGCATGAGGTGCATCATGTGCATTAGCTTATTAGTCCACCAAACCTTGATTCAGATTAACTCCTGGCTACCTGTAATCGCTGCATAGCATTACATTGCTCTCCTTGCCCATGTACCACTTTCTTGCTATCATTTACTCAGTGTGAAGCAGAACTGTCTAATTTGATTGAACGGTCACTTTTAAAGGAGATTTTCTTATCCACTGTCAGACTATGCTTTTTTGGTCATTTAAAGGTTGCCATGCTTATTCTGTGGCTCTTCTATAGCCACATGGTATGGCTTTGCATTCATTTAAAGGAACATGCATGCATACATTAAAGGAACAAACAAAAAATGTATTCCTAAGTGTTGTCACAACATGCATACAGATCTACACTCTTTAGTTTAAAAATAATGTGTTATGAAATAAAAACTAATTGCCTTTTAAATTTATCTTTATCATTTATTTTAGACAGAGACAGGAGCATAGATGCCCTTTCATCTGAACATCTCTAGAAATGTGAAATGTTTAAAAAATGTAACTCAACAAACGCATCTAGAGACTATTTTTTTTGCCTGTCTTTTACAATATGGAAAAGAAACCAACTTGGTAAGAAAGGTTTATTTCATCATTTAAGTGAAAAGAGTTGCTGAAGAATAAAGAGAAGAGAGAAAAATCGCTAAAATGATGTAGGAGATAAGCTCTTAAAATGTTATGATAAAATGTTTGTTTCAGACTATGCAAAAGATATCATTTTTATTCATGAAGCATCAGGCATAGTGTGAAGATAGCAGAAGGCTGTTAATGTAAAACCTGGTCCTGCAGCATGAGCTCTCCATTCTCCATGTGTGGGTGGAAACAGAGAGGAGATTTGCTTTCTCTCTCTCTCTTTTTTCCTTTTCTTTCTTTTTTTTGTGTGTGTATTCATTTATTTATGTGGATTTAATTAACAAATTATGGTTGAAGAGCTTTTCAAAAAAGACAAAAAGAAAAACAAAATTATAATTATTTGACAACAAAGTTGTAAACAGAAGGCTGCTGCTTTCTTTAGATGTCACATCTAAATAAAGAGTGAATTTTTTTCCAGTATAATTCCATGACTGTATAGTCACACACAACACGGGGCCTCTGTGTTTGTTATTCACATTGTGGTTTTATCTAGAGACCTGAAACAGTGAGGAGAGTACCAGTGTACTAAACAATAGCAAAAAAAAAAAAAAATGCTGCTTGCTCTATTACTATACTCTCTCGATATGTAGCAAAACTAGACAAAATTGGACTACTGATAAACTGAAGTGCTTTCTCTGATTGTATTTCTTAAGTATGATAAGACTCACTTCAAAAGGATATATGTCTCAGTTTAGAATGAAGAAAGAACTACAAAACCTCGAAACTCTATTTCTGGGTCAGTTCTTCAGAGAACTGTGGAGAAACTAATTAACTCATCTTCTTTGCCTTGTAAGGAAGGAAGCAAGTATTATTTCTGAGGAACAGATAGCAAAGTAGAAATTGAACTAGAATAGATGTCCTGATCTCTACTTCAGGAATGTCCGATATCCTGACATCCTGACAGTTGGTCAGACAGGTATATTGCACTAGAGAAAGGGAAATACAGAGAAAATACAAAATATTCTTTCTGCAGCTTGGCTCTTTAGGATGGCATCGCGATGAGACCTTAATAACAAGCAGGGAGTAACTGAGCGTCAGCAGGCATCACTGGATTGGAGAAGGCAGAAGCTGCCCGCAGCTTATGGAGGAGAGACCAGCTCTGCTGTTGGAGCATGTTGGAGCATACCTGTTGGAGGTATGGAGCAGTGGGAGGTGTGAAGCCTGGCTGAAGCTTTTAGGAAAGTCTGTTTTGTGAATACATTATTGTATGATGCTTGATGCTCAGTCTGATGGATATCAAAATCTCTGTGCATCCTTCCCACCTCTCGCAGGCTAGACCCTTAGTGGTGCTGAAGTTCATTGTTTTTCCCACTGTAACATGAAAACGTGGACTGAAGTCACACAAGTCTGTTCCTGAAGCAAGGTACCATGAGGGGTTTTCTTTCTTACCACACATATGATATCTCTTGTTAAGAGTGATAGGTCTTTTGCCTCTAACAATTTAAGGTGCAGCTTTCAATATTTTCAATGTTTTTCATTAAAGTGTTATGGTGATAGTGAGTGTGAATATGATTGTCCTGCAACTGCACAGTGAAAATAAAACCGAAGCAAACTCCGGCCAAGGCCAAGGCCAAGGCCAAAAAAAGCTATTTTTCTGGTAGAGACTAATAAACAATCTATCATGGCACCCACGAGGTTTGAAATTAGATAACGGTGTAATCAAAGGAATCTTATGTAGATGCTAGAGAATCACCTCACTAATCATTCATATGCCATACTTTCATTCATTATTCTNACGACATCGGCCAGCTCTCGCAGAACTCTGGGGTGCATCCCATCGGGGCCCATGGATTTGTTGGCATCGAGGTGTCTTAGGTGCTCTCTGACCCAATCTTCCTCTACCCTGGGCAAGTCTTCCTTTCTTCCAGCTTCTTCTCCTGTCACTAGGGCCTGGGACTCTACAGGGCTGCCCTTGGTAAACACTGAAGCAAAGCAGGCATTCAGCAGCTCTGCTTTTTCTGTGTTCTTCGTAACCAGGGTGCCCATCCCATTCACTAGAGGACCCACATTCCCCCTGATCTTCCTTTTACTGTTAATATATTTATAAAAGTTTTTCTTGTTATTTTTAACATCCCTTGCCAGGCTGCGTTCCAGCTGCGCCTTAGCTTTCCTAGTTGCATTTCTGCACTCCCTGACTACGCTCCTGTATTTTTCCCAGGGAGCCTGCCCTTTCTTCCACAATCTGTATACCCCCTTCTTCTGCTTGAGCATGATTCTGCTTATGGCAGAACAGATATTAAAGTAAATCTGTATTTCTTTGTAACATGTTTAAAAGTAAGTTTAACGTGTGTGAGAAATGTCTCTTTCCGTCTGTGCCGTACAAAGAAATACACCACCTGACTCAGTCCTAAATCCCTGTTTTCTCTGCTTACAAACAACTGTTGGCATGCAGAAGCACATAAGTAGCAGAAGAACCAAGATATCCTTGAGAACTGCAAACACAATTTCACAAATTCCAGGTACTGTGTAAGGTCTCAGCAGTGGGAACTGGGAAGTGACTTGTTTGACACAGGTGAGTAACAATACTGAGGCAGGCACATGAAGTAACTGATACACAAATATTGCACTGATCTGCAAAATGACTCTGGGAAATTATAGGCAGCAGAGTGCAACAAGGTAAGGGAAGAGCGGAAGAATCACCAGATCATAACCTTCACCTATCAAACTGAACATTTATGCTATTTTTCTGTGTAGAAAATTCATTAAAAGCTATTTATATATGTAATAAATAGTAGAAGTTTTTGCACTTCTTGGAATTTCATATTTATTAGTAAGATTTATCAGGATGTTTTCAATTGATTGTCTTTACATTGAGAGCAAAATATAATTTAAATTTGCAGTATTTTTAACTACAATATTGGTTTTTTTTAATGTGCAATGTTTTCCATGCTGCAATACCTCTGTAACAACAGGTTCTGATTTTTACTAGCACAGAAATATATATTATTGCCTTGTGTCAAGCTTCTTTAGAAAAATCATGAATATTATCTGTAGAGAAGAATGATGATAAACTACTATGGGAAATTACTATATATGGGAAATGATAAATCTGCCATTTTTCTTCTGCTAGAAATTTTGAAACAGTACTGAAATGAAAACCTGGTCCATTGGGAACTCTCAGCTGCTGATCTGAGACTTGATGAAGTGCTGACCTGACCTTAGGTCACATCTTCAGGATTCCTGCTGTCTGCATGTGCCAGTGGCCATCAGAAAATGATGGTAGCGCTGCAAGGGGCCGCGCTCCCATACAAGGTACGTTACCTTAGTTCATTGCCTTGAAAACAGCCAGAGGTGAAGAGGTAGGATCTGAGTTTTTCTCTAGGGAGGTAACAATGTAGGGAGGTAAGAGATTTTCTGCTGTGATACAGAGTTTCCAGTTCTAGTTCTACAAGCTTGCAACAACCTGAAATTTCAGGAATGTTATTTTCTTACGGACTTGGCTTTCTACTCCTTTTGTGCAATATATTTAGTTTGATTCATCACTGAAATTTAGTTGTATAAAAGCTGTTCTAATGTGATGACTGCTTGATTGTGTCCATGAAATGCTGGTCACCCAGCCTCAAGCTCTGAGCAGTTCAAGCATAACCCCCTTTCTGGGGCTGTATGTACAGGTCCACTAGCTGGGCTCTGCTTGACTGGAGCTTGCTGGGTGGCCGTGATCTCTGCTGTTCCAGGCAGCTGGTTCCCCAGTAGGGCTGCGGGGACAATGTTGAGCTGCAACTCGGCCTGGGCTTGTTCTGCACATGAGCGCTCACCTCCTGCCTGTGGTCTGTGCTTTCCTTTCGGCGCGACTCCTTGAGGTGTGCTACATGTCACAGCATTGGCACCAGTAGTTTTCTCTTACTTTATTTCATGTCATTTGCCACATATTACTCTGACAGGGGGAATTAAAAATCAGAGGAGTAGCCAGGGGATGGAATCAGGTTGCTGGTGACAGGAACTCGTTATAATTCTGAAGACTTCAGGCAAAGGCTGTGTACCAAGTTATGCAGATTCAGAAAGCAGGAATTAAACTTAAAATAAAATGTAAAATGTAGGATGGATAGCAAGTAGTTACAGCAGCAGCATTGGCAGGACTTCTAATTTTCTCTTCTCCATCACTGGAAGCCCATTCCAGTGCTCTGTCACCCAAATAGTAAAGAAGTTCTTTCTCGTGTGCAGCTGAAACTTCCTGCGTTCAAACTTTACCCTTTGACATGCCCTCTCTAGCCCTGCTGCCCATGGGGCTCTAGGTGTTCTCTCTCTCTTAATTCCAACCCTAACACAGAGTCTGAGGTCACCAGGCCTGGACTGGCTAAATGGCAAATAAGATCACCAGGAAATTTAGAAAAGTGAGTTAAATTTTAACACTGAGCTAAAGAAAATTAAGAGTTATGTGGTGGGAGTCCTGTAACCATGGTAATGAAACAACTTAAGCACATTAGAGCCCAAGGGGACTGGACTAATGGTGTGTCTGCATCTATCAGATGAGAAAAAAAACATAGCTGGTGAAGAATAAAGAAGTAAGTCTTCACAAGAAGAATTTTTATTGAGAAATATTCAGCCCATTAAAATATATTTAATATGGGATGTGTGTGTGTAGGTGCATTGTCTGAAATATAAGACATGATTTTGGCAAAAGCAAAACAACAGATGCTTACAACAATTGAATTGCGTAAGAAATTTCTGTCTTGCTACCTAGGTCAGCTGTTTCTCACTGAAATTAAGTTTCACTGAATGTTTAAGGCATCAGTTTAGTATCAGAGGGATAAGGGGGAAGGAAATTACACTATTAAGGTAAGATCTTGGCTTCCTTTGCTCATATTTCCACAGAACTTATTATTTTTAAATACATAATAGTAATTATAAAACTGTGAACAATAATTTATATTTTAGTGTTATCATCACAACCGTTCATAATAGTTTTAAAATCAAAACTAGCTTTTATTAGTTTTAAAACCAAAACTATATTTAAATCATTTTCAGTTGTATGTATTTGGATGGACTTTGTAAGGATAGATTTTATACCTATGACTTTTTTTATGCCAATATATAGTAATAAATGGAAAAGGACAATATTATTTTAGTCTGTATTCAGCTCAACAAAACTAATTGCAATAGTTTAGCAAAAATAAAGGGAAGGGGAGGGGAAGCTAATTTCAGAAGACTATCTGTCTCTTCTGATACCTCGGCAATAAATATTTTATGTAATATATAAAGCCTAAAATAATTACCATGGCCTTTCATGACATCCTCCTCTTCAAAACACCCAAGTGGAAGAATTCTAAAGTTTATATATATGTAAATCTGAATATCCTCATGGCCAAGGCTTTATGTTTTCTCATGCCAAGACATATACTTGTAGTTTTTTCTAGTTCTCAGAATTAACATGCGCAGAGGCTGTGCTGAGTCTCTAACAAGTTTCCTAAAAGTCAATAGCACTCTCTGAAAGCAAATCAGTTTTGCATAATACACAATAAAGGCCTATATAAATAAAATTACAAGCAGATCAGCAACAAAACAGAGCAAAAACAAGAAAATACAAAAAGGTACACATCATGTCAAATATGTACTTGCATTGTAGTTAATATTTTAAAAATATTACATAGAAAGCCAAACAAGCTTTCCTAAAAACACCATATTTTAGTTCATCTTTCCTGTTCTCCCTTGGCTTCCTGCTACCCCTGCAGTGGTACTGCTTGGACCTGATGGTCCTATGTTTCTTCCTGGCCTTGGTAGCTGGTTGTGGAACTGTCACATGGTGTCTGTGCTAGCAGCTCCGCCATGCAGATGTGGGACCTGGCGCTAGCTGTAGGTTCCACACAGCACAGCTAGCTGCTGTGCTTAATGGCATTTCAGCTCCAGGAGGTTCTGTCTCCAGACTTAAGAGTCCTATTTCTTGAAGAGAGTTGTTTACTTTTTCACCCAATTCCTTAAGAAAACAAGGCAAGCACAAAGGCGTGCACATACCCGTATCTGTCTACTCCCACAATTAACTTTAAACTTACTGAATAATTTCAGAGAAGTTAGACAACAGGTGGATAAACTTCTCTACAGCCACCCAAGCAGGGTGCAGAGACCTTACCCCTGCTTCTCATGTGGGACCTAATCCTGAGCAGGGCTGCAACATGTACAAAATGTTTGTATTCAGTACCATTTTGTAATAGAAAGAACTGGAAACTTGTGTGGGGGCGCAGCTTGTTATTTGAGAACTTTGTAAACTGGTGGAAGAGAAGGGAGTAGGAATTATTTGATTTAACAGAGAAGGCACTTGGTATCCATCATGAAGCCCTACAGTGTGTACCCTGCTAAACTGGAACGCGTTTTGAGCATGTCTTGATATTTAGACACTGGCTAATCAGAGTGTTTAGAAATGTTATCTGTGAGGTTTTCCTATTCTGATATCAAGGATATTTAAACATCATATTTTAGGTCATTGTGACATTAATGATATTATAAATGTGGAACTAACAGGCATGGAAGTGAGCTGGTTTTGATCATTAAAGTAGCTCACAAATATTGTGGTGAACTTATAAAGAAAAATGTAGATTTGTTGATCTAATTTGCAAAAGGTGTTATAGGAAGAGCTCCTTGTAGATCTCTCTAAAATAATAGGTTTACAATTTAGGAAATCATGACCCAGAAATGGATAACAAGTTTTGCTTTGAAAAGCATTTCTTTCAAGTGATTGCAGTGGAGTAAGGAGGAAAGAATTTTGTTTCTTAATTTCTTCTGAAGTAAATCTGTGGCTTTTTGTAATAATTTGAATGGATCTCATCAGACTGGAACTTAACAATATTAATTAGCCTTTTATCTACTCTAACACAGCAGCCTTATCCATCATGATAAAAATGTCAGATAGAAATCAGTAAATCATTAGGAAAAAAAAAAAAGGAATGTTCATTCATTTACTATTTGCAGAACTTCTTGTTTAATAGTCAGAGTAAGGATCAGGAGCCTTATGTAGCTTAGGAAAGTAAAAATAGGATATGATGCATGAAAATAGAGTATGAGTACCCATAGGTTATAAAATCAACAATAGTAGAAGATGCCATTACCAGTCAAATGCTGTTTTAATATGATGTACCCTCAACTATATGCCACTTAAAAGGAGTATAAACAATTTATACAGAGTTTCCAAAATTTATTGCACCCTTGAACATCACACAGCGCAACAGATACTACAACTTTAGAATATTGCTGTGTGTAACACCTGCATCTCAGTAATGACCAGCATAAATTAAGTGCAAATACTTTCCAACATCACTTACAAAGCGTTATTTTAAATTGTCCATTTAGAAAGCTTCAAAGTAATATTTTTCTTCTTTAAATAAATATCCTTTTATTTTCAAGTAGTCTGACCTGTTAGTGACCCTTAGTTAAACTGTAGCCACAAGAACTGATATAAATAGCTTTTTCCATTCTTAACACAAATACAGTTTCATAAGTCAAAGCTACCATGCACTTCTGATCACTCTTTAGAGCAAATTATTTACATATATTCATCACTTAATTTCTGCAACCCACCCACATATGCTAAGTTTTCATCATTAGATTTATTAATTCCAGAAGACTTCCTGAGCCAGACAGCTCCCATATGCAAAGAAGATAAACCTTTCCCTTCCATTAACTAACAACTTGGATCTGTAATAATAAGACACACTCAAAAAAGCTGTTGTGAGGAATAACTTTGTGTGGCCTGGACTGGCAGAGCGCTGCTTGCCCACGTGCATGGAGAGCCAGGGGGAGGTTGCAGAGCGAAGAGGACACTGCAGCTGGCGGCGAAGGAGCTGTGTGTCAGCACTGTGTTTTGTCTGCTCTGTCAGTATCCCCCTGGACGGGTTTAGTGGCAGGAGGTGGGGCTGAGATGAGATGTCTTTTATAGCTCGAGGATATCATTTTGGCTTTTTGGAGGAGATAAAAAATGTTGACAGTCTTATCATAGGAGTTTCCAGTTTGTACAAGATAAAGAAATATAACCAGGAAAATCCTCTTGCAGACTAATAAGGAGACGTTAACAGCTGAATCCATGTATGCTTCATATAGTAAAGCTTAGAAAATTGTCAAAGGGAATCAAAATAAAAACTACAGATCTTGTATATGTGAATAGATTTCAGAATTAGTCTCCAGGTGAGACAGAAAGCATGTTGAATGATAGTTCTTAAAGCCTAACAAAAAGGGATAAACACGCAGAGAAGGGCAACATTGCAAGTGTGGTCTTGAAGTTCTTATCTGTATACTTTGGGCCTTCAAGAGAATATCTAAAGATTATTGTTCGCAAACAAAAATTCACACATCTTAAACTCTCTTCTGCCTTAAAGAAACATGTTGCAATGAAGCAGCACTAGAAAGGATCTCAGATCATTACAGTCTGCCCCAAGACAGGATTAACAAAGCCTGTGTCACTTCTGACAGATGTTTGGTAACATCTTCTTAGAAACTTTCCCTGCTGGAGACTTTGTAACCTCCCTAGGTATTGTGTTGCAATGCTTAGTTATTTCTTAGTTAACTCTCAAAATTTTTTCCAGTGTTTGCTTCCTTTCCTGCCTGAAGATGAGATTATAGCTAGTGTATTGCAGATAAAGATTGACAGCTCTTTTCTCAGATGACATTGGAAGCTTAAATTAGTCTGAATGCCACCCCCTTCCTGCCCTCATCCTCACAGTCCCACCTCTTCCCTTCTACTAGCATTGATATTTTGATATTCCTGCAAACAAGCAGGGAGTGGGCTCAGAGAGATAACCCAGGGTTTTTGTGGTTGTTGGGTTGGATTTATTTTTAATTTTGATTTTGATTTCTGGAAGGATCAGCTGCCTAAGAAGCTGATCAGGAGAAAGGCCAGATTGCAGAAGTCTTAGTTTATAGCAGCTTAAATTGCTCTGTGATTGTACTGCTAGTTATCACACGCTGTACTGTTTGCCTACTGCGGCAACCTCAGCTTAATGCAACAATAGGTTTTCTAATGTTTTAGATAATGAGGATCCTACGTCAGTATAATTAAACCTGGATACTTATATTAGCCCCTGAAACTGTGCCTAGCATCTACATAAAAGTATTTTTTTTTCCTCCAGGGTTTTATAGCACGCTTTGGGCTTCACAGTAAGGTGGTGATGCTTTAGTTGAGGAATGTTTAAGAAACTAATCACTGATTCAGATGTTTAAATCCACACACTCAGCTTTGGAATAGATACAGGACTAAAACCAAGCACAGAGCTTTAAGACTACAAGTGTGCAATTGAATGATGTGAAACTGTGAGGAAAATCTTTTCTCTTTTCTCTTTTCTCTTT
>VWPW01017908.1:0-127240 GCA_013389825.1 Crypturellus undulatus | reverse complement strand
CCCATTTCCCTCAAGCAATCCTGTCACATATTTCTTTTCTTAGGTGGCAGAGGAAGAGGAGAAAGGAGGAAAAAAAGGAAAAAGGAAGAAAAGAAAAAGAAAAACTGTGATTTTTGCATAGCTACTTGGGATGTTTTAAATGGCCCCACACACTCGGCATGAGGAAAGCCCGGAAAGCCACTAAGGCACCGGAGATGCCACCGGCGGTGCTCTCCTGCCCCTCATTTCTGCGGCTGACGTCAAGGCAGCTTTTTACCAGCTCTATATTCCCCTATAAATGTATATATACACACACACACACACATATACATATATACGCGTGTATATGCGCCACGTTAACTGCCGCTAACCGCGCCGCACCCCACCTCGCCGGGCGGGCCGCCGTGAAGCGGCACCGCTCCGGAGCAGCCGCGCCCGGCACCTACCGTCGGCGCTCAGCGCCATCTCAATGAGAGTCTCGCTCGCCTTCTTGCCCAGGCGACTCATGATGGCGGCGGTTAACGGCGGTTAGCGGCGCCCGTTGCCGTTACCGTTACGGCTCCGGCGGCCGCNGGCGGCGCCCGTTCCCGTTGCCGTTACCGTTACGGCTCCGGCGGCCGCTGCCGCCCCCTCCTTAAGCGGCGGGGCGAGCGCGGGGCCGCGCGGGGCGGTGGCGCGCATGCGCAGTGCGCCCCCTCTCCCCCCCACCCCGCGCAGCCCCGCCCTTCCCGCCTGCGCCGCGTGTGCGGCTGTTGGCGACCGTTAACGGCCGTTAACGGCCGCGCGGCGTGAGGGAGCAGCCAGGGCGACGACAGCAGCAGCTCCGCGGCGGTGAGGGAGCCCCGAGGGCCTTTTTTAGGGGTTTTCCTAACCCAAACGCCCTCCCCCTGCAGCAGCAGTGTCCTGGTGGGATTTCTCAGGCACCGATTTAACCGAGTGCCGTGGGTCAGAGTTGCTCAGGGTGTGGGAGTTGTGTTCAGGTCTCCACGTATTTACCAGGCCTTTATTTTTCGTGTGTTGTATAACTGCTGCCAGGAATGTATTTTAAGTGAAAAGCAAGGCTTAGGTCGTGCTTGGTTGCTTTCCAAGCCTGAAATGTTTAGCTTGGATTTTAATCTGAAAATGCAGGGTAGTGGGAACAAAGAGTACGGGACTGGCGTGCTAAAAGAAGCATTTAAGAGCTTGAAAGTGCATACAGTTCACTGGGTCAGAATGATTGCTTTAAAAGCTGCATTTGCTAAGCCTTTAATTTTATCGTGGCTCTATATTATAGGACAAAAGCTTTTATGCCCCTAGAAGATGTAGTTAGAAACCAGTACTGAATAAGAGCCAAGAATAGCAGGGATTTCAGTGGCCAGGGCTGGCCTTGCCTTCTAATTACATGCTCGCCCTTCCCAGTTCCACCCTGCTTGTGCAGCAATGAAGTTGACCATATCTCAAGCTATAAGTGCTATATCTAGAAAGCTAAAGATGCTTTTGCAAGTCTGTGTAATTGGACAGGCTCGCGGTTTTTTGAGCCACTAAATTTGTGTAAATTACCCACTGAGCAATGGTACAGACAGGCCTGTCTGTAAAAATCCTGTTGAAATCCTGCTGTCCCGGAGAGAGCTCTGAAGGCCTCGTGCCCTTAGCAGACAGACATGAGCTGAATAAATGCAGTACCCTGCTTTTAGGTTTCTTGCATATTCAGCGTTTAAGTGAATGTCTCACACTGGTGTTTTGCAATATGCTTAAGTGATCCCGGACCATGTTTGTGCAAAAGATACGGACCTCTTTTCCTCCCACCTTGTATTATCAATAACTCTTTTTCTGGATTTTCAGTTCCTGTAAGCAACAGCTACTGCCAGAACAAAGAAGGGAACAGAGAACTCAGAGTGGAAGGAAGGGCAGGACCATTTTTTATCTTGACTGCCAATACAGCAACCTGGAATGCTGTTGTATTTTTGCTTCTGGTGAGCTGGATTTTAAACTCGTTGTCTAATTCAGTGTATACATTTATTTTTTTAAAAGTTAAAGTACTTGAGAGCTTGTATTTGTACACAATGGCATTGCCAGAAGTTACTAGCCATGATTATACTTAAGACAGCAATAGAAAATAAGCAAAAAGTAATCTTCATGTGTGCTAAAGGAGAACAGATAGCTGGTAGCCCTTATAAGGTCTTATTCTCTTTTAAAGTACATTTTAAAAAGGAAGTAAATTAGTAACCATCATATTTTCAAAAAATATATAAGCACAGAGATTTGGTGTAATTTGGGAACTAGATTTCAAAGATACCTCTGTACCCATGCCCATGCCTCTGACAGGCACTTTATAATCTGTTCAAAAAATTGCAGCTTATGTGCCAAGATCCTTTTCTTTAAAAAACAATTTGAGCTTCATTTGTTTCCTCTAAAGAACAATATGCTTAATCATTCCGTCTATATGTTCAGAGTTACGGTAAATTTTTCAATTGACTATAAGCACAGGCTTGAAATGGATGTAGATACAATGAAGGGAAAGCAGTTGAACAAACTTAAAAAGCTGAAGTGGGACTCATGTGAAGGATATGTGCCAAAGTCCTACATGATACAAAAACCCCATTCAGTTATCACATAATCTGGGAACTGCCACAGGCATTTTTAAAGCTCAGACCAGAAGGGAAGAGCATTATCTGTTTCTCAGGCAATCCCATCAACTGAAGTTTAAACACTTGCCTGGAATGCAAGAGATCCAAGGCCGATGATTGCGACCGGAGGGAATTCAGCCTCTCCCAGTGTAATGCTGCAACCAGTGACCTTTATGCAGTGCTGGGTGAATGAGCGAGGGACTAAGCAGGAGACAGGGCATGACATGGGAAGTCCTGCGCATACTGTGCACTCACTTGTTAAAATTGCTACCGTAAAGAAAAGAAGGTAGTAGCCACTGATTGGACAGAAAGCCCAAGGCAGTTTATAACTACCTGGAGATTCAGTCTGGGCTCCCTAAACTAAACAATTTCCCTCCGTTTCACAAGGGGAGAGAATATCTGCCTCTCCTCTTGTGCTATACAAAGCTGGCTACACTTGCCTACTGCCCAAGGATCAGGCACCTTAGATGTACAACAGAGCTTGTTGCTGGGATGGGCAGTAGAATTTGTGTATTAAGAGAGCTGATTCTATTTCAGTGCTGCTAAACAGTCCTAAAAACTGCAGGAAATGATAATGATGAGAGAATACCCTAAACAGTTCTGGTGTAACAGGGTGGTAGTATACAAACCATTCTTACAGGAAGTAGAAAGTTTTACATAGTAGGTAAAATCTTGCAATTATTCACTGCACTTTTTCCTACAGCATCGCTTTTTGATTCGTCTGCTGTTTTCAGTAAGCGGTCCCAGCAAAATGAATACCTATGGCACTTAAACAAATGGGCGAGGTTATAGATTGTAATCTGTCTTTGTTAGCCTTGGTTATTACTGATTCACAACAGTAGAACTAAAAGCAACATCCTGGTTTGCAGTCTTCAGTAAAGCAAGGAAACTGCATGAGGGTGGTCCCAGCTAAACTGAACTATACTTCTGTAAACTGCTGACTACTACGGGAAGAAAGCACAAGACAGAGACAACAGTTTTGTTTCTTCGGTATGAATAACAGAGATTTAGAAATACCTACTAGATATCAAATTAATCTTTATAGAGACTATTTCTTTTTTCAATTGTAATCATACATTTTAATTCTGCAGTCCTGCAGTTGCACTTCAATAACTTCCCAGTTTGCAATGGGAAGGCTGTCAAAGCCCTTTTAAAAGCATCTAAAGAAACCACAAGAAAGACCGCAAGAAAAAAAAGATCTCAGTTTGTATCAGGAGCTGAGAGAATCTGCGTCTTCCACTCTCTCATCATGCCGCCACGGATATAATTCCTAAATAGCATGAGTGAAGATCAGTATTTCATTCTGAGGGGTAATGCACTGATAGTTACGTTCGTATAAAAGGCTGCTTTGTGCAGTAGGGATGGAGAAAGGCTGCGTCATGAATTTTGGCACTTCAATTACAATTGCTGCCTTAAAATAAGAAGGTGCGCTATTTTAGTAAATTCCTCTACTACCCATGGAATCCCCTTTTCTCAGTTCTATTATGAACAATATAATTTATCAGGGTGTAGTGCCCTCTGGTGGTAATAATAAATTTAGGCCATGCTGACACCTTCAGCTTTGTATTTTTAACCTATATCTGTTGATTATCCCAGAATAATAAATGGATAAAATAAGGCAGCATTATACCGTGTTTTTATACACAGAGGATTGTGGAGTGAGCAAATGAGGTGGTGTGTGAAAGTCAGAGCATTACAATGATTTGGAGCCGTAAATAGCTCTAGCAAACTTTAGTGTGTGTGTTAATCAGCTTATAAAGTAGAGCACAACTGTACTTAAATGGAACATTGTAAAGCTACAAGAGAACAAAACAGTCCAGCTATGCACTAAGTGTGGCCTCCCACAAAACTTTGTACACACTCTTGTGCATGAACATTTGCAACTGCCCTGCTTGCATATTTTATTGCAAAGAGTATTAGAATGAAATAAAGAGGTCAATAGCTTTGTCAAGAAAATCTAGAAAAATATAAAATCTTTAATATACTAGTAAGGCAAGATGTTCAAGAACCTTTTATTTAACTATCACAGGCCGGTGACAATAATTAAAATAATAATACAAGTGATTATCTAGTTCTTTGCACACATGTGTTCTCCACTGTTTATAAAATTCTTCCTTCTGAAGAAAACACACAGTTTGCCATCAAAATAGAAAAGGCAGGTGAGAGGGAGAAAACATTAGAAAGTAGCATTTATAGGAGCAAGCCAGATGAGGTATGTTAGGGCTGTCCACCTTAGAAAACCCACCCCTGTGATGGTTACAGACAGAAAAGAAGGTTGCTCCAGGCGGTTTGTGCAAGAATCTTCACTAAGTACACACAGGTTTTCCCAGATTCTTAGAGCTGTGGACTGACTCGTGCTATCTCACAAACTAGCTGTGTGATTGGGAGTGCTGCACGCACCCTGACCGATGTGCATAAACATGTGCTGCAAAAGAACCTTTCTCAAAAGATGTAAATGAAATAGGGAATGACACCAGCATTGATCCAGTGCTAATGGATACTCCCTTTTTAAAATTTAGAAAGTGAGCTGATAGTTGATATCATCAATTATTTTATTAATATGAATAGCAAGGCTCTTTTTAATTTCCAAGTGAAAAAAAGAATCAAATCTTTGTGCAATATCAGTAAGTACCTCAGTTCTTAGTCCGTTTTTGCCCAGTGTTGTGATAAAACTTGTCTGTCTGAAGTTAACAGAAGCAGTTTTAGTTAATCTCTCTGTTAAAATTTTGGAGAAAATGTTTTATAAAAATTGGTCACTTAGTAATAGGCCTGTGGTTTCTGATGTGATTTAATTATTTATGGGTCTGACATCTTGAGAATTAAAATAGAATGGCGTTTTTTAAAATCTCAGCAATCACTGCTCTTATTAGCCAGCAAGACACCATCTGTATCAGCTAACTTTGGCCTGGCTTGCAGTAGCTCTTTTCTTTGTTTCTTTCGTATTTTAAATCACCTCTTCCAATGTATTAAGGTTCATACATCTGCTGCTGTTTACTTAGTATTTAGGCTCAAGAAATCCTAATGCTAGAACACCATTGCTTTTCTATCTGCATGTCACAGGATTTATGCTGAGCATCTCATACTATTCTTTTGTTACCATGTTGTCATCCAGACATGTAATAATCCTTGTTCTGGACTCATTTTCAAGGCTGTGCTTTGTCACTAAATCAGTGATCATACTTTCTAATTCAGCGCAATTACATACATTGTCAGGGTCAATATCAGTCATAGCACTTGTTTTAATCAGTTTTATTTACTGTCTTTAATACTAACCTTTCTGGTGATGTTTTGGGCAGTAGAGAATTTATTTACCATGGTACTTAAGCCTTTCTTTTGGCTTATGAGAGGCCAATAAACCTGTTGCACAATTCGCTCCTAGGCATTCGCTATTTTTTTCTTCTTGGTGTCATTTGTTGCTCTTGGAGCTGCAACAAACAATGCTCTGATTCTTTCTATCTCTTTTCTGAGATAAAAGAAATACTGAGAGTCAAGTAGGGCCCCCAACCATGATTATGTGGAGCATGGAAAATAACCACCATGGCTGCATACTATAGGAGAAACACTGCCCATTTTACTAACAATTTTCTTTCTGATCAAAAATGGGCCTAGACTGTGATGGAATAAGCATTCTCATCAAAGGTGTGCAAAAACAGTTCTACTTATCATTAACTAATCATTATTTTTTATTGAAGCTGCCCAGTGATAATCTGTTACTGGATTCAAATTTGAATGATAAAGTTATTAACATCAAGAGCATTGCTGCATTTCTTTACATTATACAGCTCAGAAGTTGTTTAACAAGAATGTCAGGATGTAGGGTCTTGTGTGAGTTGTATGAAAAATATGACAGACACTTTCCTTAGTTCTGTCTCACCTATACCAAGGTATGCCAACTGAACTTGACTTTGAGCTATGTATTACTAATACTTTCCAGGGGTAGGTTTCCTTTTGAGATTCTGCCAATTTGCCAGTGAAATCAGTTGGTTCAGCAGAGCATATGCTAAATCCAAACAAATAACCTGGCTGGAGCCCAGTTCTGCTGTTTCAAAATGGCAAGTGATCAGCAGGAATCACGGGAGGCACTAGGGTTCACCTTTGCCTCAGTGCTATGGTTCACAGTTGCACTGCCACAGTTACTCCTGCCAGAATAACCTGAATGCAGCTTAGTTCCTCTCTCCTACTTAAATTCCTCCACTTATGTCTCAGCTCATACCTTACTTAGTATAATCTATCTTACCTTTAAGATAAAATATCCTAAAACCTGAGCTACCTCACGTACAATCTCATGATTGCCAAAAATTTAACTGATTCTCTTGTTAATTCTTCTGTGATTTTTCACTCCTGTTAATCCAAAGACACTCCATTTTCTGACTGAGTCCCTTTGGGAGCTTTAATTCCATCTTACCTTCCTGTGGGCCTCCTGTGTTGCACGTGTGACTATAAATAAGGGCTTTTCTCATGGTGAGTGATATTTAGATGTCTCCCTGATTGAGACTTAAGAGACCAGAGCTGGCAGGAATGTAGGTTTTATATACATGAGAGGTATATTCAATAGATAGGAATCATTAGGCATAAACATCTAAAATATAGACTTAGATATTGAAAGAGTAATTGGAAGAAGGAGAAGGAACAGATAAGACAAACTACAGAACAATATGTTTTTGCATAAAATGTGTTGCTTGCTAACTTAGGGTAGATGAATCCAAGTTCAGGTCATACCTGGGCCTTCAGTAATGCTGTGATGCTTTGAGAGAAATAGGTTTTGTTTTTTTTTTGTCATCTATTAAAAGGATTTTCATTAGTAAAATAATACTAAGGCAAGAACCTAACATGCATGTGCAAATAGCACATCACCTTTGAATGCATCTTTGTCTGTCTGCAAGTATTTCGACTGTTTAGACTGCAATATATAAAGTGTCCCAGCATCGAACTGCTATAGGTCAGTTTCTTATACTGCTGTCCTTTGTTCCCAGGACAGTTCTTTTGGAAGTGTGAAGAAATCATTTTCAGAGAATAAATATTTAACTTTATAAATCTAATGACGTTTTATTTCTATGGACCTAATCCTGAAATTATTACTTTGTTCACTTATGAATTCCTATTAAAGTTAATGGCTCAGGATTTTTGCTGTTAGAATATCATTCAATTTTAGGTAGCAATATTTCTCTTTCTTCAGTGAGAAATGAGAATCAACCAGAAAACAAAAATAATTGAGAAGGTCTTTAGGCATTACAGGCATTACACAGTGAATGAAAATGCTTTTATATAAGGTTGTGATATGGCAAGTTAAAAATCATTTTCATTTCTTTTAAATGAGTATCTTACATTCCCAGAGGCTCTGTCTTGTGTTTAAAAAACCCAAGTGAGAATACTGTCCCCAGAAAAGCTATGCTGTGTAATTTCTTTCTTCTTTGCTTGCAACCAATCATTCTTTCAGTGTGAGTGATCTTATATGTTGCTGCTTGGTTTTGGAACACTCCTTGCTGTGTGATACCCATGACTGTAGCTTTTCACCATATGATTATCCAGTTGGCTAGATGTAATCATCTGTAGTGAGGTTCTTGAGCACAGTGTTTTGATTTGGCTTTACTTGAACTAGCGTGTTCTTCCCTTCCTGCATTTTTAAATGCTTGTCAAGAAGTATCCCTGCTTTGTCTCTTTCTTTCACACAGGTATTACCGTGCATAATGAACAGAATTGCTGTGCATTACCCCAAGGCAATCTCTTGAATTTTTCTTCCTTTAAGTGGATAGGCCAAGAGTTTTGCTGGGAAGATGTGCAAAGCTCTCATTTGGGGAGCAAACTGCAATACTGTTTCTGCCAATTGTAGTTACCTTTTAGCGATTCACAGCCATTCACTTTTTTGGTCCCTAATCTGGCACTACAGGCATATCACTCAAATTGGACAAGGAGATTTGAACCTTGATTTTATTCAGCAACTGTTAACCATTTAAAACTGATTATTTTATCAAGAAATTTGCAATTCTTTTGTTCCATGATGTAGCTGAATTGGCCAGTTATGAGGATACTAACCTGGCAATGAAGAAACATGACATAGTGCTATTGCTCATGCCTCTCTCCCATCCCATGGACTCTCTTATTCTTACACCTGTTTAACTTTTGCAGACTGATGGCAGAGTGAAGGAAACAGACTTTGCTCCACTCTTTTGGGCATTTGTCTGGCATTTTAGTGGAGGAAAACCAGTTTTACATAATTAGCACATTATGCCAGCTTTACCAGCTCTACATTGCAACCCCACAGCATGATGCTGTTAGAAAGGAAAGTGTGAATTATAGATGAGTCAATCACTGTACAGAAAATTACATTGGCATATATAACAGAGAGAAGTTTAATTGTGATAGCTGTGCGCAGAGACTGGTAGGAAGGCAGTGGGACAAAAGCTCTGCCTGCCGGGTAACCTTGGTTTGCGTGGAAAAACAGATTCCAGGCTTCCTTCAGTTTGTAGAACCGGCATATATACCTGGCATACTGTTTTGCCAAAGCCCAGTATGTAGCACAGATGTGGGGTTAATACAAATTTTGATAAATTGAAACTGAGCCTTGAATGAATCTAATATAAAGCAACTCAGATCTGATACATCCCCAGACGCTTACAGACTGCATAAAGCGTTTTGTGTCCTTCACAGGGTACCTTTTCCACCCCTCTTATTGTGGTGGTCCCAGGAATAATAGTGCTTTTCACTGTTCTGATTATCTAAAATGTGCAAGTTATGGATTACAGCAATTAGCAAAAGATGTTGGCGATGTAAACAGATAAACTCGATACAATCCTGCTTTTCAAAACAGGAGTGTAAAATATTCTTCTCACCAGGACACCGGAGGAATCCTGTTTCTTTGCATGTGGTTCTGTAACTGCTTTGGTGTCTGGATAAATTTTTTAGACCTGTGCTCTCCCCTTTCTCAGCTTTCTTAGTTTGTCTCTGTTGTGTTTTTTCCTAATAATCCTCCAGAAAACACATTTGCAATTTTATCAGAGCTTAACTTTTGTTTGGTTACTCGTCAGGTAGCCTTGTGTTTTGAATTTTAGTCCCGAAAATACCTCTTAGGCTGCATGGCTGCCTGCCTAATTCACCTGTGTTCATGCTCTCAGTGGTGCTTCTGATGCCTGAATGTCCTGCTTGTACCAGGATGCTTCGTGCTTTCTTTATTTTTATCCTAGAAGAAAGATATCTCTTACATTCGTGATCTGTAAGAAGATAAAACGCTCCCTCTCCTGCCTCTCCTTCTCTCCCCACCCCACAGGCACAATAATACATTAATGCAGTAATTTTGCAAATATCAAATACAGAGTTTTTAGGGTGCAGCTGTGATGATTCTTCCAGCTCTATATAATAATTTTACTGAAATGTAGTATCACCTGGGGGGTGACAGCCGTATAAACTACGAGGCTATAGGTTTCAGCAGCAGCTGAAGACAGACTCCCTTGTGTGTACAATTCAATGGAAACTAAATGCATCACGCGAAAATCAAATCGGTGTCCTCCGTATCAGTCACCAGGGGTCACTTGATCTCTTCCGAGCAATTATTTTGTTATTCACACATGCCACAGAAGCTGTCAAATGGTCCGACTCAATAACAACTAATAAAGCAACCCCCTCCCACCTCGGAATTTCCCTAGGGAATCTGTTTAAATTGAACGGGGAGTAATAAATCTCAGCGTGTCAATACTGGTGAAAATGTTAATTCTGTTGACTATCCTCAGCTGAAATTCTCGGTGCTGCTCTGGGAAGATGGCTGCTACTCGCGTTCAGTCTGCTGCTGCCTCCCTGCACCACAAAGCTGTAGATCTTGGCTATTGATTTTAGGGAGGCCCTTCAATGGGAGTGAGGTGACAGGGATAAATGTGCAGAGTGGGCTGAGAGGGTTGCTAGCATGGATCAGAAATGGGTCCCTGTGTCTAGGACAGTACAAGTCTTATTTACTGTGTCACACAAAGCTAGTTTTACATTAGTGTCAATAATGCAATTTTCTCTGTTACACAGACTGGCTAGAATACGGTGTAAATTTAGTCTACTAAAGGCATCGCTGCGAGTAAATTGTACTAATATTCTTTTCATCCTTTTTAACCCATTTTTGGGGGGTATGACAAATGTCATTTTTGGTCTTGAGATTTTTTTTTCCTCTTACTGCTGTGGAAGTAGAACTGCAAGGACCAACATTAAACATTTGGGGAAATTTGTTCCACTTTTTTCTAATGAGTGGAAGCACCATGTCCCTGGGTTAACTGCCAGCTTCCACGTGAGGGTGTTGCGTGTTCCCTGTCGCAGGTGCTTTGTTGTTTGGTTTGTCTGTAGGTGTCACCGACATAATCCTGTCTTTGCACAGTGTTACCCTGAGGCGGTAAGCTGTGATTTCCTCCTAGTGATATAGCTCTTTCCGGACATACAAGCTCTTTCACTGTTTCCTTATTGAAGGCTTTCTTGCTAGTGCCTGCAAGATACAAACCTTTAAACTTCTTTTTAGGTAAAAACTAGAATACCAGATCTACTTCCTGTGACCATGTATAGGAATGCAAGGCTGGAGAAGAGTTCCTGCATTGGTGGTTCCAGCTACAAGCAGCTTCATTTTACTGTCTGTGTTACAAAGTAGTACTGATTGCTGCATGCTAGTGGCTGTCTTCTTTTACAGGTGTGGCAAAAACAAAAAAGAGTAAAAGCACTTCTGCAGCACTGTTCTTGGCAAGAAATTTCAATAGTGGAAATTCTGACCATAGCAAAGGATAGAGATGAGTTTGTGCTTAGTCTTTCTTTCTTGTACTGTTAGCTTTCAGGTGGCATCAGCACTGGCTGGGTTAGCTTCTTCTGACAGGCACTGTAGTATAATCCACCATCTTTTGCATGCAACATCAATGCAAAATGCAAATATCACCAATATGATATGCAAATATCACCAATAATCAAATATCAGCTAAAGCTTGTGAGAAGGAATGTCCTGGTTTTCAAGTGGCTTGATGCCACCAAAGATCTCCCGTTTGTCTCCAGCTCTAGGGGGTTCATCAATTGCTGTTCCTCTAAACATTAGCCTTTGGCTGAAACAAAAAATTCTCCGTGTACTAAGTGATTCTCTGCAATTAGAGCCATCTAAATTGCAGAGANGGCTGAAACAAAAAATTCTCCGTGTACTGCCACTAAGTGATCCTCTGCAATTAGAGCCATCTAAATTGGCTCCTAGATCTCCTAATGTAGAAAGAGCAAAGAGTCTGTGTTAATTGCACTTCTATCATTGTAGAAGCTGGACACATATGAGGAAATAAAGTAGCAAAGGACAAATAATTATATTTAGTTGGGGCAATCCTGTATCTGTGCAGAAGTTCTTGCCTCTCTTGGCCATATCTGACCATTTTTCTTAGGGCAGTTGTTTAGCCTCATTTTAATCACATCTGAGCATTTTCCAGTATTTTATTATTCCAGTAAAAGTGTTTTAAAATCTCACAGTTTTCCCTTGCTTTTGGCATTGCAGCAGAATCTTTTCAAGTTTTTTTTTTTTTGCTTGCTTTAGAGAGACCTTGCTGTGCATTTCAAAGAGGTATTTCCAGTCCTCCTCCGATTGTTTCATCAGCAACTTGAGAAACAGCAGATAACACAAGGAGGGTGTGTACTGTAATGGCAGAAAGGAATCAAACATCATTAAGTTCCAACACCACAGCAGTATTCTTCAGTAAGACACATTTGCAAGCTCAGGGTTCTCTAATGTGTATTTTTACGCAGGGGAACATTGCTTAATGCTTTAAGTCATCCTACTGGATTTGCAGACATTGTGTCCTAGGTTTCTGTTTTCCAAATTCATGTATGATTCATGGTACTAGTTTATCATGGTATCTTAGCTATAAGAATGCAGAGAAGAGGTTCTGCAACAGATTAGATGCGTGCAACTTATTTAGATGAGGGAGCTAATACTATTTGAAAATAGAATTATGAATTCACAGAGCAAGATTGGTGTCATTTTCTGTAAGCTAATATAGCTAATTTTCTGTAAGCTAATATCATTGTGTCACCTGGATCTTTAGGGATACACATACGCAGGTTTTTCTACTTTCTTTCTTTTTTGACAATCTCTTCCTGTGGAAATAGCTCACTTTTTAAAGTACTTGCCCACATCCTAATATAAACATTTTCCAAAATACAGATTGCTATTCTCTGGATTGGTTTTGATGCTCTTTGAAAAATCTGCTACAAACTGCCCACTGTAGGGGAAGTGACCTTGTTCAAATTATTATAGATAAGTGGGAAAAATTCCTGCCTCCTAACAAATTGCAAGCAAATATAATTTCAGTCCTAAAGACTGACTTTATATAATTTATGAATACATAAAAATAGAATTGTAGAAAGATATGTAGTATCTTTATTCACTTGACTTTCTATTTTTTTTTCTTAAAAAAAAAAGTTCAGTTTACCTTGGTTTTGTGCATGAGGTTAGGAGATTGACTATGTTGAGCTACATCTATTTTTAGAAGATTTTTTTTAGAAGAATTAAGATTATAAGTGCCTACTTCATTTCTGAAGAGGGAATTTATGTTCTTGAGTCCTTAATATGCTTATGAAAATTTTACTGTAAATGGCTTTTCCAGGAGCTCAGCAGTTTTGGAATGTGAATATCTCTAAGCTGTATCCATATTTCTGAAAATCCTTGAAAAATTAAAGATGGCATATAAGTGGAACTCCTATGTAGCTATTCCTCCAGGAAGTTAATTTAAACTACATGTGATTTTATTACCTTTGATTTTAGCCTTTAAAAAATTGCAGCATAATCTGATAAGTATTACTCTGAAACATTCCATATAATCATAGCTTAACTGCTAGTCAAAGTGTTTTCAAAGGTAGATTTATGACTGTCCTGAAAGTTAATATAGAAATGTTTTGAAAATTGTATAGTATGTACTTCTAAAAAGAAAAGTATTCCCTATTAAAAAGCCAATAGCTTTTCAGTGTTTTTCAATGTCAGAAAAAGGTGAGAGTCATGTTTTTAGCGGTGGGATCAGTTTGGTGGTACTGTTTCCAATTACATTGAACTGTGAAAAATCCTTGATTCTGAGAGCCTGCAATTAGAGATTACAATTTTATTCTTATTTCTGGCAATAGTAATTTAAATTGAAAAAAAAAATACTGTTTTTATCACAGTATATTGTCCTGTAGAATAACCCTCTGCCCTTCTTCAGGCAGCACATAGCTGAGACACAGGGCAGATTCTCAAGGGAGTTCCCATTGTTGCAGTCCTAAGCTACATAACTCCAAACTCTTCACACCCAGAGGGCTAGAGGCATCTACTGAACCCTATATAAATATATAAATTCTGTCAGCCAGTGCTTGGATATAATATTATAGCCCATAAAAATAGGTTCCACAAAAGTCAGCATGCAGAAACAGCAAAACCGCCAACTGGTGGGGAAAGGCTAATAGAGTGGAGTGCCTAGACTTAAATTCCTCTCGGCGCCTTTCTTTTCCTCATAGCTTTCAGCTTCCCTGGTGATAACTGTCCTACTTTTTCAGGAATACTGTTTTTCTCAGGGACTTCAATTTATTTTGCCTTTATCCTATGTGAATCCCAAGATTTATCTCAAACTAATGACAAAGTAGTTTATCTTTGACAAATTTATTGTTTTTATGTAAAAAGAGGTTCAAAAGGAAAGACTGGGAACCACTTGTCTTACATGTTGTATGGCTTACAGTCCTATTAGTATGGTTGGTAGATTAAAGTTTTTTAATGTAATGAACTTTTTTTAAGCTGGATTTTCCAATACCCCGATATATGTTTTGATGGGTTTATAGAGAGTGATTCTTCTCTCTTTCATATGGAGTTGAACATGTTCAGAACGTATTTTTGATGCTCTATCAGCGAGAAAGAAACGTGAATATCCGTATTGTGAATCAGAGTGATTTTTAAGCATAGAATTGTACTGAAACAGGAAAATGGAAAGGAATTGCAGCCTCAGAAAGGTCAAGAAAGTCCTCATGCACCATTTCTTTATCAAGTCTAAACAGAGCCCAGCTTTTAGACATGTCATATTTTTTTAGTTCCCTAGAAAATGAAACAAAGCATCAAGACAATATTTCATTATTCCAGAATGTAAGAGAGTAAAAATAATATGCTTTTTAAGAAATGGCTTGCTAAATGTAACTTGAAGCTTTGCGACTGCAAATTCTTGGAATTGGGTATTTTCTTTATTCAGTGAAATGAGGTAATTAATTATTCTTTCTCACTGTGATCATTTTTATTCACTGGCAGCTCATACTATCGATGCAGTGCTATATCTGAGTTTTACCAGTTTTACCACTTAGGAATTTGGCTTGAGACTTGAAATTACACACTTGAATCCATTCAGTGTAATTGAAGTTCCATATCATTAATGTATAGAGGAGATATCACACTCTGTCTGAGCACATTTCTTCATTCCTTGTAATCTAGTACCAGATTTTACTGTCAGTGAGTTCTCTCTCTTTGGAGATAAAATTAAAAACTTGGATCGGATTGGTATACTAATATTTTGAAGATCTGAAATACAGAATCAGATTCAGATTTTGAAATTAAAAAAACCCTCTGATTTTGCATCAAATTTATTGAAGAGAAAGAACTCTCTGTTGGATATTGCTGTATATATATTCTATACTGGATACATTTTCTGTGCTGTCTGTAGTGATTCCTGTGAGATGCTATTAGCAACAAGAGAGTACTCTGCAAAGTTGATGTTAGTCTTGCTGATACAAGCAAATACTTTCCATTACATTAATGTTCCGTTTAAATAACAGATTGCCAGCCACAAACTTTGTGTATCTTATTCCCCACACAGGCAATATATGGATCTGGCAGTGTGGTTTTGTAGATTCATTTAGCACCTAATACGCTTTTAATGAAATATTTTCTTCAGTATGTCTTTGTATGGCTTGTGATACCATGAATTTTCAGAGTGGTTCCTAAAAGAGATATTTATCATTTTCAAAATAATTACGAAAGTCAGATGTAAAGTTTACTGAGGCATACTGCACTGGGCAGCAGGAGGAAGGTAAATGGAGGTGAATTAGGTCAGAAAACCTTTCAAGTAATCCAGTACAGCCTCCTGACATTTCCTCCTGCTCTTTCTGCTGAAATATATCATCTAAACTGATGAGGTGATTCTGCTGAAGAGCGCAGATGCAGAAGTAGTCAAATGCCCTTCCAGCTACACTCATCTCATCAAAATCTAACTAACAAACAGCTAATCAAGGCCAGTGATTTCACAATTCCAGAATAAAAGTAAATGTGGAGAGAAATCAGTTCTCCTAAAAACTAATGTTGGACAGGATGCAAAAATTCATTTGCATGACTATGTTTGGCTGCTAGGAAGAAGATCTACTACTTGTGTTGCAGATCCATGCTTCATTTCTGCTTTAGAAAGCAGAATGACAGGGTGGGGAATTTATCTCAGCAGAACAATGAAGAGAAAAAGCAGCAATATGAGGGATTTGCATCAGACTGGGAATCAAAATCAAACAGGACAGCTCTTCAACTGAAAGCTACCATCTTGCTCTTTGAATGTAGACTGTAGCTACTAAGGTTTGGAAAATTTGACAAAATAAGTTTAACTCAAAAAAAATGATAATGTTCTCTGGGTCTTTATTAAAGAAGCCCTTTTGATGATAGTTTGGATATTTTTTAATATAATTAATGTATTGGATTACATTTGTTGGCAGCAGATGGAAGCAGAGGCTGTTTCCCAAGTAAAATATGTGCTGGGCATGCTGATGAACTGGGAGAGAGCAACACAGGAGTGAAATGTTGCTTAGAAATAAATGACTTGAAATGGTCCCAGTATTATGAAGCTACCAGAACTAAAATTAGAAAGAACTGACAAATATTAATGGAGCACAATACGTAGAAGATTTTAAATGATATCCCAGGGCAGAACAGTCCTAAGTTTAGGGAAGAATTTTCTGACTGATCCTGCCATTCAGAATGCTTTTTGTATTAGAATTTCTTGTACCTCTTCCTGTTGTGTGAGAACTAACTCATATTGGCCACCAGCAATGTTAGGACATAAAGCTACATGAATTGCTGGTTTGGTTCAAAAAATAATACTCTTCTCCCCTTCAGCAGCAAATGCTTCCAGAGCATATGGATGGAAATGGCAAGGAAGACACATGGAAAAATCAGCCAGCAGTCTGGAGCAGGTAGCAATTCTTTTTCTATGAGATAAATTTATCATGTATCTCTTTTTGTGGACCATGAGACAGCATATAGATATCATTAAGATGAAAAGTTTAATAGCTTCTTTCTCCATGAAGATCATTCATAAGCATCTGCAGTAGGTGAGAGTGCCTAACGACCGTTGTTCACAGCAAAACTGTGAGCCAGTTTTACCTAACATATTAACTAGTGAACCAGCACTTCAAATTACACTTGCTTTGCTGGATCGCACTTACTTAACAGAAAATGTGGAAGTTTGCTACTCATGCTATTTTTATTATATATTTCCCCTTTTTAAGAACAGATTTAGGCAGCCTGGCCCAGATACCAAGCCAAAGTAACTGGCTTGATAGCCTGGGTTTCATGGGCTTCACTCTCAACATCAGTGATCCCATGATTAAATTTCAAATATCAAGGTGTCTGGAGAACTGGAAAGATTGGATCAAATGCTGTGGAGGGTGTCACTGTCCTTAAAACAGAAATTTCACTTTCTCTTACATGTAATAGTAAAAGAGCAATAGCTGAATAGGTTTATCTGTGCTTCACCTGTCCCTCTCTGACTGAATTCAAACCAACATCTCCCGTTTCCTGGCCCAGTTTTCTTGCTTGTGATTAATCTGGGTCTACACACAGACAGTGCTGTCCAGCCATTCTGTTCAGTCTGAATCGTTGTACAGAAATGAATTCAAGATTCACTGGGCCAGTAAGATAATAAGAATATGAATGTAGTTTCATGGGTAGGGCATTACATGATAGATGGATAGCGTGAGTTCTGCTCTAAGATTCATATTTTATTCAGTGCCTATTTCAGCATCTCCCCTTTTAACTGTATTTTAAAAGAAAAAAGAATTGTTCCTGTTTAGCTGTTTCAAAGACAGGTCATGGACCCCTTCTATGCCCTTCTATGCCTTTAGCCTTTCTAAAGAGCTAAAAGCTGTGCATCCACTGCAGATAAAAGCATTTTCCTGAAAAATGTGAAACACGGAAGAGGTCAGGGCCACATTTCAAACACCTCCTTGTGCTTGGTACTTCCTGAAACAGCAGCTTTCAAGAATTACTTGTTCCCTCTCCCTCCCCCACCGCACAGAATAAATTCTTGAAATATAGTCTCAGGAATGTGAGAAGACCTGGGGAAGGACCACCGGACCAGTGATTCTACCTTTCCCTCTTCCTTTTCCACTTGCGACCATAGAGAAAGTGTCCCCTAATCACTTTGGGCTAATCATCTGGGAGGAACAGGGCATGAGCAGGACCCACAGCTTCAGCGTGCAGCAGGTGGGTGAGTGCAGGCATCAATCCTGTCCTTGCAGCCAGAACGACCTAGAGAACCACGAGGATCCTGGTGTCTGCCTAGTGTCTGCACTTTCTGTTAGACTTTAAGTAGTAATGTCAAGAAAAGTAATCCTGTAGCAGTGAAGGACAAAACTGCATGTTTCTTCTGATTAACTTTGTGAAATCTGCTTCACACAGAATGATGCAATGGCCTTGAGATATTTTTCTTATATCACCCAAAATATTTTCTGTTAAATTTCCTGAAGGTTTTGATCCTTACATAGTAGTGTAAATATATACATTCAAATGTTGATAAAGCTGAAAGTGTGATAAACATGAAAATATCTGCCAGAGTGGACTGTTCTGTCTTTGTCTCTTCTCTTACCTTATTCAGTAACCATTTTTGGTGCTAAAATGGTAGAGGTACAGATTTCAGTGTACTCCTGAATATTTGGCCTGAACTTAAGATCACAATAGCAAGATCCAAGTCTAGTTTTAAGACTGTCAGTATAAACTGAGCATGTCCTTGATCCCCTCCTTTGATAACCAGCAGAAACACGTCACATCATGATTTAGATAATATATTTTCTGATCCTCTACTTCATTTCCTTCCTGTACAAAGACAAGGCCTCTCAAGCACTTCTAACTCAGTCTTCCAAAAGCACTGGAGGACTTGTAGTACTCCTGCACATAAAGTGAATGTCATCTTAGTCATGAAATTGAGAGAGGAAAGGATGCATTAGGTTGTCTTTTCTCACAGTAAATACATTATTGCTTTCTTCCTTATAAGAAATCTTTCTTTTAAGTATTGGCTCTGCCAAACAAAAACGCTTCTAACCCTTCCTTTCAGAGTTTAATCCATAAATTGTCGCAATTTCTAGTCATTTTGTTTCTCATCTTGGGCCTAAATTTTTACCCATTTCACTACATTTATTTATTCTGCCGAATTTTCCTGTGTCTTCCCAGTAAAAATAAATTCACCTTCATAATAACACCAATTTCCCTGTTTGTAGGTCTCTCAGTCTTTTCCCAAACCTGATAAAATGGCAGTAATTTCTGGCATGGTGTCCTGGGCAGAACAATTTGGGCAGCTCCAGTGCAAACTGCATCCTGATCACTCCCTTGGCCCCTCTTAGGACTTTGCCTGATTCAAGCCGGATAGACACTTGACTTGCACCATCATATTTTACACTTTTGGAAGTGAATCCAGCTCAGGTCTTAATGAACAAGGACATATTCTCTGAACTCCTAGTTGGTAAGCAAAAGATAAACCGCTCTTGGTCGATGAGCAGACAGTAAAGAGCAGTTGTAGCATTCTTGGCTAGGAATCATGCCCTCAGTGTCTATGTTTGATGCGCAGACATGGGCCCTAAGCTGCTTACGCTCATGGCCATCTGCTGAGGTGGCAACGTGCCTTCTCACAAGTTGTTTGGACTCCTGCCTTGAGGGCAGAGATGCCAGGCAGCGATCAGCAGCCTGCCTAACAACCCAAGTGGCATCTCTCCTAAAAGAACAGCTCCTTTAAGCAATTACTGTAGTATAGCCTGGTACCGTGAGCCTCTTAGAGCATGATGACACCTGTTGAAAATTCTGTGCCAAGAAAAGAGAATACATGAACGATGCTGAGAGCAGCGCAACCAGTGCAGAGTCGTTTTTAGCTGCCAAGGAAGCAGGTTGCATTGCCGCAGGGGTGTGAAAGCTCATCAGGGGTTCTCAGGGTGTCCAAAGAGATCTCAGTAGGCCACAGCTGCCTGGCGGTGAATTTGGAACAGACAATACAATGGCCCCAAGTAACAACTGGTAAAAAAAGTGTACTGATAACCTCCGTGAAAGCCTTCCTCATGGAATAGGTCACCAACTCAAGAAAAAAAACAATGGAAAGCTTTGTGCTCTGCTCTTCAGCAAAAATAGAAGACCCTGACCATATCCTTCCTGCTGAGTAGACACTTCAGTGATGTACAGTGGAGGCTGTGGAAGGTAAAGTGTATTTTTCCTAGATGTCATCAGGTAAACCCAGGTTTACCTGGAAGGGTAGGTTGCTCAGTACACAATAATGCTCTGTACTGCAGTATCAAACAGTTTGTTAGGGGAACAAATGAAAGGACAAGGAGGAATCTCTGAACTTTGTTCTATCATAATCCCAATTAGAGGAGTGTGCACTCCTTAAACTATCTAGGTTAAGGAAAGAAAGTCTATTTTGTCTCTTCAGGGATAGTGAGGAGACTGAATGGCCCCTACATAACAGACATAAGGCAGTAAGAGCAATTCTGTCAACCAGGATTATTCAACCTGCTTCTTTTTTGTTTCGAGACCGTTGCAAGCCACTTGTTTTGGGAAGGGGTCCAGGAGCAGCTTGTGACTCCTTCTACCAGCCTCGTGTAATCTGGAAGTCAAATCTTCCACAAATGAGCTAGGATTTTTTGACACTATTTTGGGGGGGGTGAAGTTTCAGCAGCTTTCAAGATTGTTCCAATCTGCTATGCCAAAAATAACATAAGAGCTTCTGTTAAAAAAGAAAAGAATTACTTTTTTAAGTGAATAAGCAAAATATTTTTCTTTATTTTTAGGCTACAATGGAAAATATATTAAATTAAACAAAATTTACCCTATTTGAAATTTTTATTTATAGAAAAAGCTAACAAAATATTCAGCAGAGATGGTCCTGAAGCAACATTTCAGTTTTATTTTTCTTACGTGACAGTGAAGTAAAAATCAACGGTATCTGCACTGCTCAGCATTAGCTTCAAGGTAATTTTTGGTCTCCTTGGGCTTGCTGGAGCGGACAAAAGGCCTCCCGAAAGCCCCTGTGTATTCCCAAAGAAGTACAATGAGCTGAAAGGCTGTTTGTAGCCTGCCCCAGTTCATTGCAGCTGTGACTTTCTGGCTTAGGTCCAATAGCATTTGGTGGGAAGTCTGCCATTAATTTCATTAGGACCACAATTTGCCCCAGCATCAGCTGATACTTTGAGTTATTCAGGTTTCCACCAACTGATCATTTTGAGCCCCAGATGAAGATATTTCTGGCAAACACCACTGAGCAGTCTCTGGTTCTTTCTGATGGAAACCTTTTGAGGAAGGTAGTGGGATGCTCATGGATTTGTACCGTTTAGCTGAGTTTAGAAACTAGTCTCTTGTGCACTGACTCACACTGAACACCAGTGTCTTGGATCCTTGACATCTGCAATTAAGATCATAGGAAAAAAATGAGAACATGTAGATAATGTAATTTAAACATAGACTGGACTTTTTGTGAACCTTTCCTCTAAGTGGAAGGAAAGACCAAATGACTGCTCTGTAACAAAAAAATAATCAAACACCAGTCAAATGACTGGTGCTGCCCAGGAGCCACTCGAATGGTATTTCAATATCATGTCATAGTTTAATGGATTAAAAAGGTATCTTACGTAATCTAGATGCATCTGAGCCTGAAATTGTTTCAGCTGGAAAGCCAAACTTCCCCTGTTCACTGTCTTACAGAATATCAATTTAAAATTATTTTGAGAAAAACAGTGTGAATTACAGTTCCTATAGAAAAACACTAGCATCTGTATTGGAGATATCCTTCTCTTGGATCTATATGTGTCTCACTGATGGCAATATGATTTCTGTATATAGATTTAAGGATAAGAGATGATTCAAGACAAGAGATATACTCCTGGAGGTCTTATGGATGCCCATGTCTTAGGGTAGTGCAGCAGACCTGGAAGCTATGTGCCAGTCTCTGTGCCATTCTCTCAGGAATAATAGTTACATGGGGAATTGTTGCTTATATGAGTAGGACCATATATATATATTTTTTCGTTCCTCTTGAGTAGCTGAAAACAAATGGAAATTATTGTATTCTGCAAAGTCTCTTCTGTATTATCAGAAGATAACCTTGCAGGCAGAGAAAACACTTCTGGTTCTCTTCTACTTGCTGAGTTCCAACTTAATGAAACTTTCATTTAATATATATTTTATATATATATATATACATATATTTTTTTTCAGTCTCTTGCCTTCTAGTTCCAGTTTGAAATAGCACAACAAATGATAGCTCCATTTTCCATTACCACTAACAGCTAGTTCAAAGCCTGCACCAGGTAAAATTTACATGTATAGCCATCTTACTACATTTTGTGGCCGCATTGAAAGGCTTTAATATTTAGGAGGAAATAAGATGTAGATTAAAAGGCCTTTTGAACTAAGAAACAGAAAAAAATCCTGAGTGTTTGCAATCCTTTTTGAATACTTCAGACACTGAGTTTCCCTCTTAAGTTCATATTTATGGGTTGCTGTTTTTACTTTATGAAATTCTGATGTGTAACCACACAGTTAGGTAAAATCCAGCTAGATTTTACCTTGAAAATAAATATTTGCCAGTAAAAAGAATGATTATAAATATGCTACTTTCTTGCATTATTCAAGATTCCTTTGTGATTAATGAGCTCTGTTAGTAAGTGGTAGTACTTTTAAGAGTCATTACCTCTGAAGTTGGCTTTTTGAAGATTGGAACTCTTTATTACTTTGAATTTAGTGCTGTCCCTGTGATTAAGTGTATTTTGCATGTGCTTACTGGTGACTTAAGGTGCCTTCACATGAGTAGTTTGGCTCAGGAGTCTGAGATGGAAAGTAGCCTCCTGGTGGACCTTATAAGTAATAGCTATGTGTGAACTACAAATATTGCAAAAGCTGGCTAGAAAGTTAGGATTGAGCATTAATTTAAAAAAAAATAGGCATTTTAGTAGTCTACTTAAAGAAAATAAGCTAAATGAGCTCTGCCTGTCAGTAATGGAAGTTTTATGGCTCATTTAACTTTGCTAAGACAGGTAAACAAAGGGGATTTTTAGTTTTGTAATTGTCATTAGAGAAAAATACTACTATGGATGATCAAATTTAAAAAAAAAGTCAGTGGACTCTAGAGAAGGAAATTTGTAAGAGATGAAGATACTTGACATACCCAAAGGACATTATATTAGTGAAGTGTATACAGCTATAAGCACCTACTGGGTGTCAGCATATCACCTACAAAATGACAAGTATTATCAGGACTGTTCCCTAAATGTTGTTACCTCCTTAAAAATTAAACACAGGTGACATACTAGTTACCCACAGTGTGGATACACTTGTAAAAAATGGAAGGAATGAAAAATGAAGCTGCAATAGCTGCCATAAGCATGGCATCTTCATAAGGCAAACTGACAATATGGTTAAATTTTAAAAAAGACACGTAGCAGAACACAAAATGTAATCCTCATCGTCTAGTCCCTGCAAAGACTGATAGTATTATTAAACAACATCTGTCAGCGACTTACCAAGTCTGCATCCTTTTTAGTTCCTCAGTAAAGCCTCATAAAATCTTTGAGAGTTCAAGGAAGAAAAAAAAACAGTCTAATCTTTTGCAAATTAAAGGAGAAAATGCTAGTAATATGGAACTATACTACTTAATGCAGCAGTTATTGGTAGGATAACAAAGAATCACAGATTGGGGTCATATCATTCAGGTTTAGGTAAAATTCAGCTAACAATTATAGTAGAGAATTGTTACTATGGAAGTTCCTCTGGACTGCACCTCCTTCCTCACTGTTGGACTTGTTTAACACTGTTTAACAGAGATATAATCACCCACACTATGCACCTACTAAAATTCAGTTTTTACCTTCATTTCCTCCACCTGCAGTTTTCAGCTCTAATCAGAACTGAATCTGAATTGCCTGTGTTGCTTAGATTGATTACATCTGTCTTTCAGAGGGACAGGCTACATGCTGAGTTGCAGATGTATTTTTTATCTAGT
This sequence comes from Crypturellus undulatus, assembly GCA_013389825.1. Taxonomy (NCBI): domain Eukaryota; kingdom Metazoa; phylum Chordata; class Aves; order Tinamiformes; family Tinamidae; genus Crypturellus; species Crypturellus undulatus. Next base: position 103,431 of record VWPW01017908.1, on the reverse strand, counting down.
GAATGCTGTAGATGCTGAAATCATGGTCTTATGTTTATATGGTAAGAAGGTCATTTTCTTGCTTTGCCAATATTGGTCAAAAGGGAAGTGTAAAACTGTAAAAGTATAGGCTGCTACCCAGCAAATTAAAAGGCCTAGTTTAAATTGAGATGTGTTTAAAGGGCAGGCCCATGCTCTGAGAAGCTGTTACAGGGGGGGCACCTGGTGTGCAGTGGCAGTGAGGTGGTTGTGTGACCCTGTTGGGCAGGTGTTGCTCCAGAAGCTGGACCTGTGTGGCATCGCCAGCATTTGGGTTCAAATTGCCAAATTAAAATTTCTTTCTTCCTTGATTTTGAGCAGATCATGGAGGGTATTGTGATTCTACTGAATTGATATAAAATATCATTTTTTTTTTCCATTTTCTTATTTTCTCATTTTGCCTGGGTATGTACTGGGATGGAAAGCCTGTAGCTGTAGGAGTGTCAGGGGGATCCTAGTTTGCTCCTAGTCCTACTTGCTGCATTGCCAGCCTGCTGTTCCCCTCAGGCCAGCTGTGTGAGAGGAAAGTTGGATGTAGTTCCTTGGATAGATGGTGCTACGTGATGTGCATAGGAGGGAGTCAACCCTGTGCCCTTGGCAAACCTCAGAACTCTCCTGGCAGTTCTCCAGTATATCTCAGTGTGCTTTGGGGGTTTCAAGGGGCTTTATATTTACATTCAATCTCACACTTTGAGAGGACAGTTCTGAACTGCTGCAACACAATCCTTGTTATTTGGCTTCGGAAATGAAATTCTTTTTCTCTCTCTTTTTTGATGAGAGATGTGGCAAATAGGACTTTAAGAAAGTTCCAGTATTCCATTGCCACCTCATAAGGAGACAGCACATGGAATAATGGTTTTTGATACCTCCAGTTTCCATAGACTACCTCTGTTTTCTATTCTAGAGGCAGTCTGTGACTACACATTCACTTTTTTAACTGTTCTTTTAAGCTGTAGAGTTATTTTTATGTCCTTAAGCATAAATACATAAACACAAAAATTTTATATAGCAAGGATATCTTCCCCACCTTTTGATGCGGAAGAGTTAGGAACAAGTAAAGAACTCTGAGACTTCAACCCTAATGCTGTGTTTTAGAAGCCTATTGTATTTTTTTGACCTGAGAAAATCAGACTGCTTTTGTCAGAATAAAGACAGAAAGACCTATAGCTAGTGGGTTATCCCTGTGTTAATTCAGTAGGTGATGATTTCCTTCTTTTTTGCCCCTTGGGAACTTTTCTGCCCAGTATTTATCTTGGAGAGGCAAATAGATCCTAACTATGGAGGTAATTGAAATTTTTCTTGGTCAGGATTCCTACTACAGCAATGCACATCAACTATACAACTTAAATCTCTGAAGCTTGATGTAATCAATCATCCAACCATTTATGAAATTGCTGCTTGTCTCAGCATGTGAGAAAAATCTATGAAGTCATGAAAGGCCTCTGACCTGATATAATTTTCCCATGGCCCAGAACAAGAAGGGAATGAGGTCTTGCCAGAAAAAAAAAACAAATCTATTAGCAGCACAGAGTGAGCACAGACTGAGCAGGTTTCTTACTGAATGGGAATTTGGCTTTGGAGATGTTAGTATCTCAGTATGGCTGTAGGTCATCTAAATATTTAGAGCGGTCATGTGCTTTGAACGAGATACTCAAGGTGATAAATTGAGCTTTTGGTCATGTTTGTCCACAAAGGATATAAAGGATTAGAGGATAGTCCTATACTAAATATATTTCAGTAAAATAATTTTGAATATGAGAGTGATAAGGACTTCCTACAAAGCGAATTTACGATGTCCAAGAGGTGCAGACCATCAAATGATGAGGATTCTGCTCCATTCTGTTTGTCAAAAGTAAAAACCACTTTACTACTGTGCATTTTGGAAACTAAGTCGAATTTCTTCCATGTACCAAGGACTCAATATGACTTTTGTCACCTCTTTTACCCAAAAGTCCTATGGCCCTTACTACAGCCCTAGGATATTAGAACTTCTGCCTTGTCCAGTTCAATCCTGTACGTGCCTCCTTGCCTTTAACCTTTTCCAAAGACTGATGTGGCAGCATTTCTAATTGCCCCAGGATTACTGAGTGTTTACTGCCAGCATGGTGATTATCCTGGCAATAGGGGAAAATCTACCCCTGTTGCCTTTTTTTATGTAAAACTTTATTCTTTGAAGAAGTGCTTTGAGATCTCTGGATTAAAGGGGTTACAGAAAAACAAAGTTTGATTATAGCCCTTATCTGCCTCCCTTTTAACTTCTACACTGTGGGGGAATTTCTTGGAAACCTGAGTAAAACCTTTGTATGGCAGCTTCATTCTTGTTCTCTCTACTATTGCTCCCTTTTTGTAAAAGAATATGTTTATACATATGTGGGAATTTTTTCTTCCTTTCTGTATCTCTGACTCACATGAGTCTCCGCTGAGCTCAAGAAGTAATATTTATTAGAAGTTGAATCAGCAGGAGAGTATACCCCGGTTTAGAGGTGTGCAGCAATAATGAATTTGTACTACTTTGACAGCAGCAAATTAAAACGTGGGGCGGGGGGGAGAAATTTAGAACATTCAGCACTTTTAATATTGGTTCCATTTGACAACTAAGCGATCTGAACGTTCCTTTGAATGCTATAATTAATAGCTGGTACATTTATGTAGCACTCTTCATCCTGAAGCGCTTGCGTGAATATACACGATATACGCAGGAGTTACTAGCCATGTCTGGAATGCAGAGATGGTGGAGGGACTTCCTGCAGTGCAGAGAGAGGAGATATTTCAGGGCCATAATTTCAGCCCTTTCAGAAAAAGGCTCTGACACTCTTGACTTAAAGGAAGCACCCTCGGAAACCCTGTGCATAATGGGGGCTCAGAGCGGTAGGGTTTTGTTAGTGCTGTTTATTTTCTTATTTTATATTTGGAAAAATCAGTGGGGGGGATCTCATCCTAAAGTCATTCTGCATGATACTGACTTCATCACTCACAGAAGCATGAAGAGCTGTGTAAATATTGGAGTAAACATCCGGGATGTGTTTCCATAAAGCCTCAGTTAGCATTCGCTCACAAAACCAGAGAACGTGGGTATGAATTGCAGTATATCACTCTGTGTGTTTTGACTAATCAGAGATTTACAAACTTAGCAGGAAGAAGGAAGGAATAAAAGAACTTTTACCAGAGTCGGCTAAAGTGTTCAGTACACAGAACTGCTAGGTAGCTTTACTCTCACACAGGCATTAAGATACAGTTAGCTCCAGATTTGAGAGCTGTGTTAGCTTGTATGATCAAAAAACACAGGACTACAGAGAAAACTATGTTACTGAATCTCCTTATTGCATAAGAGGCAGCAGTAGGTAAGATGGTACATCTAGGAAGGTCCAGCTTGTCCCCTAATCTTCCCTGAATACAGCAAGAAACAGTAAGAATTTAACACTTTCAGCAGGGAAATGTGAAACCTCGAAAAAAACTCAAGTGCGCAAGAGAGAAGGAGAGGACAAAAAGATTCATGAATCTCGCATGGAACTTCTTAAGTAACATAACTGAGATTCATTTGATGTTTTGCACTTACCTTGCCCCAAGGGGGCTCTACAAATCTTCTGCGTAACAGCATTATAGCAGCAGGACAGCATAGCCAGCTGCTTTAAGAAAGAATCATGAATTGGTCTCCCTGAAAGAGAGACAAAATATATCTTATTTTTTATAGCTTCTTTAGTGAGTTTGTGTGTTCTTAGATAAGAGTTTGCACTGGGAATGGTGAGTGAAAACATCCAGTATAGCAAATCTCACAACCTCAAGAATTCTCAAAGCTTTATGAGTACTGTGGTTGTTAAACATGACAATATAGTCTTGCAGATCTGTCAGGCCTCTTCTTTCCTGGGATCAACCACAGCATAAAGCAACCCAGACAATTCCTAGGAGGAGGATGAAAATGAACAGTAACTTTTAATCTTACTGTGCCAAAAGTCCTTGCCTTGACCTTGTCATCACTGATTAACCTGTTGCTCCTTACCTTGATTTATGCCTTCTCTGTATGAAGAACATAGCTTGTGAACCTCTAGCTCTAAGCTGCAGACAGAAAAAATTCATGATACAATTTCAGGTTTGTTTATTTTTCATTTGCAAGCTCTGTGTCAATGACATGTGTTTTCTGAGGTCGTGAGTTTGGCAATCTTTTATCAAAGAAAAAAAATGTGAAAAACAGGTGAGGTTGTTTTTTCTTAAGGCTTTTTTTTCTTTTTCTTCAGGTTTTTTTTTTTCCCCTTCTCTGTCCTGGGTGTTGTTTAATTACGTTACTCATCTCCATACAAGTCATACAGGTGAGCTCTGTTCTTTCAGGAATAAACAACAATCAAGAAGCTACAGTTTAAGTGTACCCTGATTTATGTGCATGTTAATCCGTAGCTGGCTATTTTATTACTGTGAGCATAAACTCCTGCAAGTAGAGTCCCATAATCAAGATCCAAGTGAGTTTTCCTGTGCCAGGGAAATTGCAGCATATAGAAAATATACTAGGATTGATCCTTTAAATTGCCATAAATTCCATTACATTTCAGGAGAGATAATGACATCATGAAATTGGGTTAGATACAGCATTGGGAGAGATAGCAATCTTATCACTGGCGTCCAAATGGTTTCATTTGAACCCATTTTATCATTCTCATTACAATCACTGTAATGAGAAAGTAGCTCTGAGTCTTCTTGTCAGGCTGAACTGTAGAGCATCTTTGAAAAGCAAGGAGAAAAGCACAACACTGCCTCTGTTTGCACTGTCTCTTGTGCCATTTGTCCGTGCATCAGGAGCACGCACATACTGGGAGGAAGAGGGAAAGGGCAGTCAAAGTCTGTCCTAGCTCCATGTTCAGCATGAGTCATATGTGCAAAGTGGGTAGGTTTAGACCAAGGAAATGTGGTGGTGCGGATTGGTAACAAACCAAGTAAAGGGTTCAGGGTATCGCAGCTGAAGGCCACAGGTGTTTTTTTTCCTCCCTCATTACATTTTCTAAAAGCGTCGTGCTGGTGAAAAAAGCCAAGTAGAAGGCAACTGAGTATTGCCTTTGCAAAGCTCTGGTATGGGATCTACTGTGTTTGCAGGATTTACAAAGAAGGAATGTTCTTTTGGGAATTGGGAAATACCAAAATCTGTACACATGGCATCAATGAACTTTGTAAAAATAGAAAGAAATATAAACGGAAACATATAATTTAAAGCTATATTAGGGTAGGGTAGTAGTCACATCAAGAATGGACCTCAAGGAACTTGATTCTCAGTCATTCCAGGAAAGAATTTTAAGCTTACTTGTTCTTTCTTGACTTTCATGTTCTCAAGAAAGCTGTATTTGTTGGAGAATAGCTCAAAAATGAACAGGTACCCTTCTAAGTGCCTTGAGTTAGTGACTTCTGAGGGCCCGTGATTCCTGGGGAGCACAGTATTTGTTGCTTTGCTTTGGGAGAGATCTCCCAGATGTGACTCAGCTGCTTGCATTATATTAGTTGAAATCCTACAGCTATTTAAAAATACTATGAAGAATGTAATAGAGAATATTTAACTTAGTATACTTATAATTTTATTCTGACAGGAAAGGTTCATGTGTGTATGTGTAAGTGAAGGAGAAATTTTGCTGGTACCATGGCAACAATCCCCTTGTTTTATAGAATGAAATCTTCACTCTACACTCTTTTTCAGTGAGCCTCTAAATTCCATTTGTGCATATCGTGTAACCCTGAGCAGAGTTTGAAAGCCTTATCTAGAGGACAAAGACTTGAAGGAGAAGAGTTTTGAAATAGAAATATTGAATTTCAGCTGCTCCATATTCACTAACTTAAGCGACAATTTAAAAATGTGAAATTTGTGTGTATGGGAAGCTATGCAGAGTCAAAGTAGAGAAGATATAAATGTTAAAATTAGCTCTGGGTTACTGAAAGTCAAGAGTCAGGTGCAAACAAAACTTTATAGTGAAAGGTGCTCCTGTTGCATGAAGAAATATTTTGCATGGTATCATCCTTCCTTTTATTTACACACAGCTGCCTAAAGATAAATGACTCCCCACCTAGAGAAACTGGCCTCCTAGTTGAATATTATTTCTATTCTTTTTTTCCTTTACAGTTTAGGGACCTGAAGGTGAAACAGTACAAGAAAAGGTTATGTGTTCCTTTTGACGTAAGGCTTCAAACACTGGTTTATTCAGTTACCTTATGCATGCTATGTACATGTTTACGTGCTTTCTTGGTTTGAATTTCTGAATATGTTACTGATTAATTTCCAATATAATTCCTTGCTCGTTTACAGTGCTTTGTACGGAGGGCTGTTAGGGTGGCTGGAAAAGGGTTTTATAGCGTTGCTAGCAGAGGCTTATACAGGGTTCATTTAGAGAGTGTAAGTGAAGGGCTAATCTTTCTCAGTCAGGGAGCTGATCATCAAGCAGGTCCAGAAATGCCATATGTCCTCTTGGGCTTTTCCTGTTACAAGCCAAATGCCAAGTAAAGCTTAAAATGTTTGAAAATGTCCTCTTAGTCTTGCCAATTGCTTTCAAGTGTGAGAGAATGAACATAATGTAGAAATCTCCTTGAAAAGTAAATATGGTGACAAAGCCCCTAAGAAAGGATGAAGCACAGAAAAAAGATGCTGAGCAATCAGTAAGTCAACACAGTTTGCAGTTATGCTTGCCTGGTACAAAGAAAAAAAAGGCCTTAAAATTATCTATGCAAATGATAAGCTACGTGCATTTCTTTCTTCAAGCAAGAATCTTAAAATGTGTCGTACATTATATCTCAGCCCATCAATACAGTATTGGCGAAGCCAGTCCTGGGCAGAGAACAGGATATACCACTGAGACACCGTGAAACTTTCCACTTGGCCTGTAACAACAGTGTTTCCTAATTAGAACTGAAAAGCTTGTTCCAAACGGGTCGTTATTTAAGGTGCGAGTTGCTCATGTGTAAAAGGCTCACGCGCCACTGGAGTCCCAGTGCAAAGACTTAATGGGATTTAAGTTGTTGTATAGGCCTTGTGAATGCCCCGGTGAGCATATCGAGCAGCCGCTGCCTAAGTCCAATATTGGGGAAGGACCAAAATGATTGAGTTGGATAGAGTGTGTTCAGAGCTATTGTTTCTGATTTTCGAGTGCAGCCTTGTGCAAATAACAGCCAGATCCTGTCTTGAGGCTGTTACCAATAATGTCTCTGTCAAGGAGAGTGTCAGTATCGCATTGTAATGAAATATGTTTATTTTAATTTTCAAATATTAGTCTCTTCCCATACATCACGGAATTTTACAAACAATGCCGTAAGTTAGCATCAAAACGTCTGCCCAAGTGATAATCCAGTATTTCTCCATTTGTATAGTACTCAGTTTGAATTAAGACCTGTGCTTTCCACTTGCCTGTGACAATACACTAATTAATTGACTAAAAGCCCCTTGCTTAATAAAGTATTTGAAAATGTAATGATTACATATATTCAGCCAGTGCTTCCTATGTATCATGCTTGACCTTGATTAAAATTAATTGGAGGAGGAAACTGGATGGCTTTTAATTATCTTGAATTGTGTCTGTTAGCTAGAGTATATTCTATAGCAGTAATTCACAAACAATGCCTGGAGGACAGGACATTCTGGCTTCATTGCTTCTTTCCCTTTTGCCTACCTAGAGTGTGTTACTCCACTAAACAGGACTTGTTTGGATCACTTGCTCACTAATAGTAGTGATTTCCCCACCCCCAGCTGTGGGCTCTGCAGAGCAGATATATAAAAATATATATGTATTTCCCCCCTCCTCCCCCAAAAATGTGCATTTTAGCAAGTGTTTCTCACTGGTGGAACATTACCAATTCAGAGTAATGCTGGTGCATGAAAAGCCACCGTTTCTTTTGCTTGCGGAGTAGGTGCTTCTCTTTTAGCGTTGAAGATCTGTTTCTGTCAAGGTAATTACTGTAGGCAACACAAACTGATTCAGAGTGGCAAAATGCTTAAGCAGAGATGCCAAGTAAATTGCTTTTAAAACAGGCCTCTCAACACCTTTGATACCTTATGCTACCTACAGGAAAGACTTTGAGCAAAGTATTACGGTATTTGTACAACATAAGAGAAAATATGCAAGTAGCCCAAGATATGTGTTAGTTAGTGTTATTAACAAGCTAATACATCACATTTTTATGAAATCACCAGTGAACAATGAATCTAATTTGGTGTATCCTTCATCTCAAAGGAAACTTGCAGCCTTATTAATCAGCAAAAATTGTTTGCCCTAGGGTTATTTGAAAGTAATGTCTACAGTAAGTCAATGTACCTTACTAACTAAACAGGGAGGTGTTGCATGTATATTTTTAAAAAAATGGAATAACTAGTATTTGCAAATAATTCCATTCAAGAATATACAACAGAACTGCAAAGTCTGTGTTTTGCTATATAGCTTCAGTTAACAGTCATGACAGAGATATAAAAGTGAATTGAGCCTCAGAATTAGCATAAGCTTAGGAAAAGGGCCTCGTAAGTAGGAGCAGCATAAGGTATGAAAATGGGGAAAAATAAGAGAAGTCGATATAAAAGAGCAGCTAGGGAGCCATGTCTGATAATGAGTTGAAATGTAGCTCATCTTAGTAATAAAATAGAAGGTTACTGAAAAACCTGACTTGCTCAATTTCTAGTGCATGTAAATTAGGCTAGCAGGACGGATAGTTTTCTCTTCCCTATTTCCTAGTGGGAAAGGGAATAGAAAGGATGGGGCAACCTCTTTCATTAATAAACCATTAATAAAACAAGCTAGTAATGTCAGTGGGTGAACTGGGGGAAAAAATACCCAACACTAAGTTTTAAGAGAAAAAAAATGTCTAGAAGGGTAAAACAAGCACCACAAGGTTAAGATGAGTTATGGACAGTAAATAACTACATCTCCTATGCACTTTGCTGAGATGAGTATAATATTCATGTACAAATGAATGGATGCAAAAATACAGATTGGATAGAAATAAATCGATTGCCTAAAATGTACCAAAATGTTGCTGATTTGCCTGAAGAGATTCCTTCCTTTAAACACTAAGTGCTTTTGGCAGTGTTTGATTATTTGTGTTTGATAAGTGGAAATTCATTTTAAGTAGTGTATTTTAGTAGATTTTAAGTATTTTTGCCATAATCAAAATTTAAGACAACCTGAAAGAATCTAAAAATTATAAAATGAAAGTTTAGGATTTGGATGTATTTTTATTTCAGTGGTCTCTAAATCTGTCAAAATCAACAATATTTCAGTAAACTCTTCCAGCGTTCACCATTTGAGGTACAACTTGTCTTATGGTATTTCATCCATGAAAATTTGTTTAAAAAAGTGTTGTGTTTGCCCCATTATATAGTGCTCTTAATAGGGAGAAATGCGAAGCGGATGGGCAGATATTCAAATTTTACCAGTGCCACAGTTTCATCATTTGAATAGTATCGGAGACTTCTCCAGGAATATATGGTGTTTGCCTTTTGTCTATATTCATTATTATTTAAAAGATAATACCCCATTTCTTACTATTCAGTATAGGGACATGTTTGAAAAAGACATTACTTTGTCCTGAGAGCTTGTATATTGTAATTTATTTGTAGGTTCAGTGAATAATACAGTATTATCAACTTTGTGCCTGCCATTGCTCGTGGGAAATGCCTAATACCTTTTATTGCTGTGAGACATTCCAAGTGCTCCGAAGTATGATGCATTGTGCCAATGTGTACAATTTTCATTATCTGAACTATAGGAAGTCTTATATCAAAAGAAAATCTCAAGAGTTTCTTGGCTATTTTATTACAATATGCACAGATGATCCAATATAGTGTCTTTGTTACCTGAAATCCAATAGAAATGAAACAAGATGGCAATGTGGCTAGGAAATAATCAACAACAGGAGCTCTGATTTGTTGCTGGAGGCTTAGTTTAATGTCTTGATACTCAGACATTTACAGCATATAAAACAAACATAGGAAAATCTGGGACAAGTCCTAGAAAGTTCAGCACGTCTTTAATGACCGAATGCTCCATTAAATTAAATAGGAGCATTTTATAGGGGTAGTGTTAGATAAAAATCTGATTACTATTGGCTGTGTGCTGATAACAGTAAAAGGAAACATAAACAAAATGCTACAGTATAAAATATGGAATTTACTACCAGATCTTAGTTATCCAGTTACTTCCATTATAATGACTGTAGTGATCCCTTTGGTAAGCTTTCTTACCTTTATTTATGTCAACTCTTGGAAACTTAATAGGGGTAGTACTGCCAAAATAAAAATGTGCTTCTTATATTGCTATTTATAATTCCTAGGTGTGAAGAGGAGAAAAAGAAAGAAAGGATAAAGCTTGTGCTTTCCTAAAGCACCTATTCCCTCTTCAGGCTTTGTAGAATTTATACAAGGGAGTATGAAAGGGTCTGTATGTCTAAAAACAGACAAAACCTTCTCCTTTTTTAATAACTTTCATTAAATATCATGATGTGTAAACCCATTGGCACAAATAGTCATGGAAACAATTTTGGAATTAGCAAAAATGCATTAAAAGCTCAGTCAAAGCAGTTGTTTAAGTATTTGGTTCTAAAAATTATGCTCTACTTAGAGGATGGAAATGTATGCATTAATGAGTTGTCCAGTCTAGGCCATGAATTTCTCATGAAATCTTGATGAATAACTAAATCTTGAGTAAAATGGCAAAAAGCACACTATGTAGACATATGCAGGTAATTTGTGTAACATTCCAGCCTCTCAGATGTCCCAGAATTGGTCTTCTGGGCCTATATTTAGCCAAATTATGTTTTATCATACTGGAGAACTGTTCCTAGTGGGAGTTTGACTCCTTTATTTCAGACCTGAATTTGTACGTTCTAAAATTTGATCGTATATTTCTTTTAATATTCCTTTTAGCAACCTAAAAGGAAGGAAAGGAAGGTGGAATGTAGTCACTATGCTACATTTCAATATCACTCAAAGTTTCAGAGCATATGGTCATTAAGAAAGAAAATTCCTATCCACTTTTTTCCCCAGGCTTATTATCTTGCATTTCTCAACAGTGAACTGCTCAGTCTGCCCATGCTCCAAGTTAACTCAAACCATTCCAAATTTTAGTCCCCTCCCTGCTTTGCTTTGACTCTTTTTCGCTGTCTGAGACTCCTTATCAGAGCTCATGCCTTCCATGCCTGCTGCTTCAGTAATCTGTGGCTAATTTTCCTAAGTATTTTGTAAGCATTCTTTGTCTCATCCACCAAACTAGCTTGAAGTGCTAACTGGCAGCAGTCGCAATTTCAGCTTAGCCTGTTTGTCTTATAGCAGACTGTTTAGTCATGCTACTTGCACAAGCCCCATGCTTAACTAACATATCAGAGTTGCTATAATTTGGAGGCGTCCACCATAAATTCTGCTAACAACTGCATAGTTCCTTCTTGCCCGTGGTTAAATCTGCTTTATGTAGTTGCATGCTGACATGTTTCACAAAAGTGGTGTAGGACAATGTTGCTGAGATCAAAAAGTATTTGCTTAGCATTCTTAAAAATCACATTTGAGCCCACATTTTGATTACTAAATTTCACAGTATGTGTAAAGTAAACATACCAAATGCTTTTCTAGTGTGGCAGTTGTTTCAAGGTATCTGTCTGAAGAAGGGAAACAAACTAGGGAATGGTAAAATTATTAAAATTGTCAAAGGGCTTTTGAAACAGTCTTCAGTGGATGCAAAGTCTCCAAAATTTAGAATACAGACATGTCTTGAGCTCAGTAGGAGCGGAAAGATGTTAGGCCTTTCTTCCTAATCACCTACCTTTATGTAACTCTGAACTTGAATTGACATTGGGGAAATGAAAGATGAATCAAATGCATTTTCTGACTTTTCATCAAAGCAGTCCTTTGGCAAATCAAGCGTGGGCCTTCTTGACCCATTTCCACTTGCAAGTAGCATCTTCAGGCAATGACTTCATGCCAGTAATACTTCAATGAATGCCAAGCCGAGAAAACACTGTGATATTCTGGAACATGATTAAGGACTTCCTTTGATTTCCCGTGTCTTGAACTTCACTGAAGCACTGGAAGGAAACCAAAAAGAACTGATACAGAGCTGACAAAGTACAAATCACCATTTCTATCTCTATCAAATCTTAAGAAGTAATCGTGACTGTTTGAATCTTCCTTTTAGAGAAAATGCAACTTCGGAAGGATAGCGAGTCAGGATAGAAACTTGGAGAAGAGATTTTTGTTTTAGTAAATCTGTCCTGTAGGAGAATGATGTGAGCATGGGGGTAACTTTTTTATTTTATTTTTTTTGTGTGTGTGTAACAGCCTGAAAAATATCCTGATGCTTCATGTTAGCTAGTAGATGGGAGCTGTGCCATTCTGTCTTACAAAATATACCAAACTCTATTGACTTAAGGAGACTGGTCACAAATGGCTAAGGTTTTGACATTTCTTGTGAATTGGGAGTAAAAATACATATGACGTTTAACTTGGGCTTTATTGACTAATCCCCACTCGGTAGTAAGTGGTCGCTTTTATTTGGGCTGCGTCTGTAAAGTTTTGTATCCACTAGGATTTTATCATGCATACAGGACTTTCCGTAAATATCTTAAATTGTTCTTTATTGATATCCTGCAGGGTCAAGGACTATTTGCAAATCTTGATGCAAAGATTTATGTTGTCATAGGATTCCATAATCATATTTTTTTAATGGCAAGTAGCTCACCCAACTGTAAAATCAAGCTTTCCACTAGGTGGCAAAGAGAGACAGTGATTTGCAGCGTTTTTCCGCAGGGATAAAAGAGGGTTGCAAAGCAGCCAGCTGTAGAGCCAGGCATACAAAAATATATTGTGTTCTCCAGATCTAGCCTTTGGGAGGGAAACAGCCTTTTAATAGCTGCAGTCCTGAGTGACTGCAAAGAACAGCTTGACTGAGGCAGTCTAGATTCCGAGCTATCTGCATGTGAGGAAAGCAATCTAAAATCAGCTTGTCCCTTTTAGTAACCTATTTGATAAGTATTTACTCCTGCAAATCATTTCTTGTATCCTATATTACTGGGTTTAGAGTACCACGTTGTTGTGATCAGCTCAATTACATTGCCAAAGCAATAAGCTCTGTAAAATGCTAGTAAATGGAGAAATGCCCCTTGCCACACTACAGGCTATTGTAAATAGGAACCATCTCTGGATGCTGCAATTATTGGAGTTACCATAGAAATCTATTGTTGCAGGCAAAGCAATATATAGTCGTGTTCTTCTCTAACCCAGACCTGCAGGGTACCTCCTCGACCTTACAAGGTCGTGTTCCAGGAGTCTGAAGCGGAAACTTTCATAATGAAAATAATTAAAGGCTTTTCTGGAGTGTTTCTACCTCCTTTTATTTAATTTTTTATTTTTTTTAGGCGGAGGGAGGGCAGGGAGAGGGAAGGAAGGAGGAGGATGTGTACCAATTCAAAACAGTCAGATTTGCATGGCTTGCAAGTATGGTGATCATTACACTGTTTATTATAAAAGAAAAGCTGTATTGAACAGTTCATATTTGTCTCCAGCATCTTGTGTGTATGTGTGTGTGTGCTGTACTGCAGTTACTCTTTTTAGATTTGGAAAAAATATATAACTTCTCTGGAATGGAAATAATGAATCTTTGTTGTGAAATGTAAATAAAAAGCAACTATTCATATGGTTAAATTTTTTTCCACAATTCAGGTTGTTTCAGGTATTTTTCTTTGCAAAATAATGATGATGCTCATGGAACTTTACAGAGAATAATAGCAACTGCTATATTTAGTTTCTCCAGACTTTTTATTGTGAAAATTAATTTTACTTATTTAGTGAACTCTGTCTCCATGAATTGTAGAAAGAATTATAAAGAGTCAAATTTGAGATTCTTTTGTTCACTAACTACATGCTTGGAACAAATTTTGAGTTGGAACCTTTTTTTCTGTGCAATGTGTTTTTTTTCACCTTTTGGAGAAACAAAGATAAAAGTTTTAGGTCAATAGTGTGCCAGGAATAAGAAAATTGATAATGAGAGTAGAAGTGGAGGTGGGAGGGTGGTATTTGGAAAGGAGCTCTGGAGATGAGAGAGAATAGGAAGGATGGCACTAAGAAATGAAAGCAAAATTGTTGTCAACAGATCTGCATAGAACTTTTCACAGATGAACATGAAGAGTTTGCTACTGACCTGGGAAGTTCTGAAAGCTTCAGAAGACACTCAAGTTGAGCTGCAAAGATTTAATAGGAAGGGAAGATGCTGCAATTTAACAAAGTGAAGGGAGCAACAAGAAAAGGCAAGAGGTTTCAGCAGTTAAGGCACAAGATGATAAAGCTAGAATATAGAATTTGGTAATAGAAGAAGAGGAAGACAGTACTGCTAGAATTGTTGAAGAAAAAAATCAAATGTTTCACTGAAAACAATGTGCGAGTGGAAGCTAAATCTGAAGGACAAAAATTCATTGTTCACAGAGCAAATTTTCTGCTGAAAAACTCTTCAAAATACTATGTAGAAGTAACACAATAGCTTTAATTCTGTTGTGACAAAGAAAGTATGGCTATAATAAAAGAGGTTTATTTTGGAAAGGCAGTCTCAATTCTTCTTGCCAGATAGAGAGAAAATGTGCTCTTGGCTTCCCACTGCTATCTGAGCATCCAAGAGAAGTGAACTAATCAGAGAGACCTTAAAATAACAATAATAAAGCCTGTGTGAAAACTGTTTTTTTTATGTCATGGGGCTTTGAGTAATATCTATAGAATTCTACTAAAACATGTATCATCCATCTGGATTCAACAGTATTAAATTCTCTACTGCTTTTTTTTCCATGAGGATAGCTTGAAAAATATCTCTTCTTATATATGAAAGTATGAACTGCATTTTAGAATCAACTCATTTATTTTATGGAGGCTTCTTTCATGTCTCTATTGATTGTTAGCCTGTTTTATTTATCCTCCGTCAAAGTTGTTTATTCATTCTTAAAGTTTTCTTGTGTCTGGGAAAATTATTTCTGTTCTTTTATAAGCAAATTCTTCACTTATTTAAAATACTCTTTTACTTACTTTCACAAGATTTGGTCCACTGAAGAACTAAAAACTCAAACCAACACAGTGAGCATAGCAATATGCTTTATACTTGTTCAGAGAAACTCATGCATTGGATAATAACAGAGGTCCAAATGGAACATTAAGATTAAAAAAAATCTCCTCCCCCTCTCCCCCCAGCCTCAACACAAAAGAAAACAGCAACAAAAATATTTCTAGATAATATTTTGATGTCATTTAGACCTTTGTATTCAGATTACAGGGTTACGGATGAGCTGTGTTCCCAAAAATTTCATTGATCTCCATGGTATTTATTGTAAAACATTGCTATAGATGATATTTAATGCTGATTACATCCTTTCCCTTACAAAAATATTAAGTAACTTAAAATCTAACTGAGTTTAACTGCATATTTTTTAAATTGCCTAGTCAAAGGGCTTTCTGAATCTTTAGTATTGATTTATTGATCTCTTAATATTGGAAAACCGGGGAGATTTCTAATAATTAAAATAATTAATAATAATTAAATAAATAAATAATTAAATAAATGATTAAAATAATTAAAATGTCACCACATTTTAAAGGCTAAAAGTCAGGGGAGATAATGTTGATATGTATTTTAAATGATAAGACTAATGAATAATGGGAGCAGTTTACCAAGCTTTGTGATGCATTTTTCATCACGGGCAAGGATTAAGATCAAGACTGATTGTATTTCTCAAAGACAATATCTAGTTCAAGCCTAACTCTTTGACTGCACAGCTGTAATTAGTCTATGAAAATCAGCTACTGCTAAACAGAATATCAGGTTGTAGTTAAAATGTGGGTTTATTTATTTTGTTTTTTTTTTTCCCCTAGATTTCATATATCACAGTGTTTTTAAATAGAAGCACTGCAGCGCCTAGCAGGGAACTCGGTCAGTCAGCCCCCTTATACTCATGTAAGTATATACACAGTAAGCTATAATTCTACCTTCGGCCTCAATTTATTTTTATGACAATTCTTTTTCATTAGAGAAACTTTAAATGGTGAGGGTCTGTGTTTGAGAAGGAATGTGGGGTTCTTTGCCTTAGAAGAGCGTAGGCTGGTGGTCTTCCAGGGCTTGATTTGCATGTTTTTACGGCCAGTAATGAAATGCTGTTTTTGAAGGGAGCTGGGTTAGATTAGTCTGCCAAAAATTTTTCTCGCAAATTTGGACTGCAAAATAATTATTATTAATGATGTAGAAAGTAAAATGAACATAGGCTGACTTTCACATTTGGAGGCCCTCTATGACAGGGCTGCTGTTTAGAAAAATAATCTTTTGCATGACAAGCCTACCTTATTTGATACAGAGTCACTGGGGGAAAATAAGAACAGCAAACCCTACTAAATAATTTCTGACACAGTGCTTTTCTTCCTCCAAGCATATTTTAGAGCGAAAACTTTTCTTTGTTATGCTGTTGAAGCACTACTGCATTTCAAATGATCCTAAGCTGTTTACTGTCAAGGCAATAGTCAAAAGGCAAAAGATGTTAGTGTCACCTAGCACTTCTTTGGGTATCCTTGCACAGCTGCTGTGATGTCCTATGCTCTGAGTGTGCATTAGGGCACTTATGTTGAGGCTCTGAATTTGAGATCCTCACTATTTCCATGCAAGGTGTAAGGAGGCCTATTTACTTAACTCTGTGCTTCAAGTTCTAGTTAAAGTAATGGCATTCCAGCACCCAAGCCTGGGGTGAATCTAATTCTTTAGCCTCTGTAAGCTGGTTGTCTGCACATCTCTTAAAAATTAGTCTTGTCATAGACGTGTATAGAGGTTGATTTTGGAATAAACATAAAATACACATTATAAACCAGCAGATTGTAAGAGTTGCATATAAAATATTATAGTGTATCGTGAAAACATATACAATTAATTAGTATAAGGCAGTAGACCAATGATCATCTAGTAAATAAGTAGTAATGGTCATCTAACATGTAATTAGTGTTAATTACTTAGTTTGCATCTGAAGCACTTAGAAGCTGCAAGGAAAAGAATAAATGCTAAATATCACGAACTATGCCCTCTTACAACTGAGTATTACATAGTGTCTCAAAGGGGTCTCTGTTTTTATATATATTAAACAGTATTTTGCTAGACCAGTATGTGGCAGCGTTATTGAAGGGATCTAAAAGGAATCCATCATTACGAAACCCATTCAGAAAAGCACTCCTTTTTTTCCAGTCTTAGTAAGTGATCTCTGCTCTCCTATGGGGAGATTTAAGACTCAAAGAATTTGGAAGACAATTAAGGCTCATTGTGCGTAGGGAGTGAAATTCATCCCCGTGCATTAATCTCTAATATATTTTTATATGGATACCAGCATTAAGAAGGTAGTTACCACACACTGAGAGCGAGATTCACCCTTGAATTAAGTATAGCCTGTTCAAAGGTGCTGTCCAAGAATTCCTTTAGCATTCATGCCTCAAAAGCTGTGTGTAACAATTCCTACTTTAGAAAGTGTCAAATGAGAGTGTCGATTTCTTAATGATGTTGCTGGGAGCAGTGTTCGCTTTTCAATACCTCTAAAATCAAGGCCCTTTGGTGCTGGAGGGATATAGCTTTGCATGGACTCAGAATTTATTAGTGAGAAACAGAAATTTGGGCATATGACTTATCCAGTGGCTGGACAGTGCTTTAAAGCAATTGCATGAGACCAGAAAGAAGTAAAATCACTACTAAATTCTGATTTTCTTTTGTTTTCCCTGTGTGTAGGAAGGCAGAATGGTGAGTGATGCTGAATGTTAAAGACAAATCTGCAGAGGTCTGTGTTTTGACCTCTAATCTAAAAGCAGTATTTTTCTGAAAATAGAAAATAATCTGATTTCTCCCATCCACAAATGGAAAAAATATCCTGGTAATTAAATCCCATTTTACACGATGGTAAATTTACTGCATTAATATTAAAGGATGAGTTAAATGGACTTATAAATCTCGCAAAGCAAAGGATGATAAGGGAAATCCGGTGATGAAGCCTTAACTGCAGCAGCACTGACAGGCAACATTATTTCTGGGTATTGCAGGAGCCTTAATCAGTTTACTGTCAAGGAAGAGAGGGCCAACTGCAGTATATCCTTAAAGATGAGGGGTCAGCAAGTGACTTTCTGCTCTTCTAAACATTTGTAGAACAATTATGTTAATATGTGCTCCTAAGCAGCAAAAGTCTCTGACAGTTTCATTTATCCTTTCTAAAATTATGTTAAAAAGCACCCTTTGTATATTAGTGCTAGGGAAGTGTTGATCTATTCAGAAAGATCATAAACCTCAGTGGTTTATGATAAACCTCAAGAAGAGGTTTAATCATGTGAAAGATTTCTGTATCATACTGCATCCGATCCGAAATCTTCCCTATTACCTTCTTTTGCTGAAAGAGATTAAAAACATGAGAGAAGGCAGACTGAATGTGGCAGGCCATATGGCCCTGTGTTATGTCATATTTCTGACTGCGTTGGGTTGTAGGTGAGTTGCAAACACTATTTTTCCCCTGAGTAAAAGTACACTGTTCTTGCACTGGGATCTCTAATTATGTTTAAGGACTCTTTATAATTCCCAGGAAATCGTTAAAAATATTTTTAACTCCCTGAAATTCTGCATATTTTACAATATGTAATTAATAATCCATAAATTTAATCCTCACTCTTTTCTAGTTTCGAGAGGCCAGCTGTTCAATTAAACTATATACCACGTAGATTTAAAATAATTAATATATTAGCTCACATGCCTTTGTTTGAGCCAGCTCTTTAAAGCCTAGTTGGCTACTAAAACTTATCACATTTTCCCACAGCTCCTAGTTCTACTGTCCCATCTTCCAGGATCAGACTAGCTTGGCGAGTGTTTTCCCCTCCTTCTGCTTGAGCAGGACTCAAATTGGAAACTCTTGTACCCAACTGAGGGAAAGCAGGAAACTGTTTTCCTGTTCCCCTGATATCCCTGGCGATATCTGGCTGTGAGGTCTGCCCTGCTTTCCAAGGTCTCTCTGAGATGAGCCCACTGCTCAGCTTGGGTAAATCCCAAGCTTCTCTTGACCCTTCAGCTCTGCCCTCGAGTGTTGTGTAGGAACCTGCTCTTCATCTGGCTTCCCACCAATCCCCTGCCTACTCTGGTGCAAATCTGGGAGCTGCCAGTTGATTTTTTTAAGTATAGGTTCTCCTCTTTCAGTAAGGAATAGAGAAAGGCACAATCTAAAAGGAGAAATAACAGCTGAAGGCATTGTTCACTCGAACAATGAATTACAGAAGCCTGTACATGTTCATTATAGGTTTTCACAGAGCTGTTCTTGGAGCATTTGAACCATTTTGTTTCCAATGGCAGACACTTGTCAAGTTTAGACAATCTAATCCCTGTTCCAATGGGAGCAGCATCTACAGAATTAGACTGTCTTTAATTAACACATTTGTTGGCAGTTTCTATAGGGAGATCGAATACCAAATAGGCCTGAAGATGACTATTTTCTGTCCTTTTCAGAATACCTGTTTCTGATCAGGGCTGTCTTCCTGCAGTGGGGAAGAAAATAGGTCTGGAATCTGCCTATGGCGTGGCAGGCCTGAGTAAAATAAAAAAATGTGCCTTCAAGACCATCAGTCTGATGTCATCAATAAGTATTTCATTTTCTATTTTTTTAAACAATTAATAGAGAATAAAACTATTTCTACTCTTAATAAATTTCTTGCTATCTTCAGCCTTACAGGTTTCTCAGTGAGAGCAATAACCAGGGAACCCGCCAGACAATGGTTTGCAGAAATTGCCTGCTGCTTTTGCCGGGGAGGCAAAGATACTGTACATCATATCTTTGAGTCACATAACCACTAAATGTAAGTTGGAATTACTACCTCATTCATCAGCAGGATGTCTTTAATTGTGGAGCTGCAAGATTAATTTACGATGCCTAGAGAATGGCCCAGTTTTCAGCAGAAGCTTTGTGTTAAAAGATCAATGCAGCAATGAAGAAATGATTTTAAGAAACCCCTGAATCTTATTTTGATCCAAGAAAAAATGCAAAAATTATAACATGAAGAGCAACTATTTCTGTCCCTATAGGTTGCTGGATTTAGTAAGATTTAATGGTATTAAGTGCTACTTAATTGTTTAGCCGTTGTACTTGATGCCTAGTTCATTAATATACTAGGCTTTTTGTTTATGGAACAAAGAGTGTAGGATATTAAGATATGTTAAGAACTGTATACGATGATTTTCTTCCTTGTCTAAAGCCCTACAGACCTAGGGGATTTTTCACTAAGTATTTAACTTAGGATTTATCTTTCTTCTTCATGAATGCCCAATGAAATCAGAAACAAAACTCTTGATCCACAGTAGGACACGCTCATTTCAGAAATAGCCGCGGTAACTTGGTCCTTTCGTCTGGTCCCATCCAAGTCTAGGTCTCTGGAAAGTATATAAAAATAAGAACTCTGATGAAAACATGTGAAAATAAGAGCTGTGTCCCCAGATGAGAGGTGCTTGGCATAGGAAAAGATTTTCCTTACTTTTTTTTCCTCCTTAAAAAGATTAAAGCAAAAGCAAAAAAGCCTGTCAGGGTTTAGTTAAATGCTTCTCATGTCACTTGTATTTCTTTAGCCATCCAAGCACATTCTGTTATTCTTGAATCTTATACCACCTGAGATACCTAGGCTGAGCTTTTTTTTTTTTTTTTCGTTATATATTTGCTGTCTTTCAAGAATCATTTGCAGTGACTTTGTCCTTATGACTGGTCCTGTCCATGTCTAGGCCTCAAAATCTTTTATTGGACTTGCCTCTCATATACTAATCCCTTCAAGCTGAGAATAACTTCCTAGTGTCAAAAAATTGGTTAATTCTCAGTGTATTTCCAGAAGTGGATGCAGGATAGGAGACCTGAGTATTTGTATACAGTGGCTCACCCTAACATACGACACGAGGTGTGACTCTGTATCAGCTTATGATAATGAAAAGCACAGATAAAATTCATTTAGCTGTCCTGAGAAATCTGTGCCTTTTTGTTTTAGTCTTTTCTCTATGTTCTTTGGAAACTTGCAGCAGACTCGTCTGCCGCAAATATAAGTTAAGAGCTCTTTTAACTAGAAGCTCATTTCCAGGAAGGATTCCTTTAATTCCTCTCCTGAAATATGTTCAAGTATATCCATCTTGAGCTGTTCAGTAATCTGGACGTGGAGATTCAGGTCTAAAAGTTTAGTTCTGTCTATTTTCAGCTAATCTTTCAGTGAAACCAAGAATCCTAAGTTGAATTTTCTGCATGTTAAAAAAAAATATGTAGTCATCTGTGTCAAACATTTTTCTAATCTTTCTGTCTTTTTTCGGTTGTTGAAATGTTGTTTTGAAGGAAGACTTCAAGATGTATCAAAGCAATCTAGAAGCACATTGCTGAAAAAAAATTTCTCATCACATGACTATTGGGTCTGCAAAATTGCTCACCAGATAGCAGCAAGTTATTCTGAACATAGGTAATTTTAAAAAACAACTTCTCTTTCAAAATCCTTATATTCTCCCAAGAGTATAAGAAAATAATACAACACAGCGAAGAAGTAATGCTGAAAAATAAAGGAAAAATAGGAGCTTGGCCTATTCAGGACAATTTCTCTTCCTGTATCTCTGCCACTGACTTGCAATGTTTTCCTGACAAGTGTTTTCTTTGGTATCTGTTTTCCTATGCATGTTCTACCTGTCTTGACTTTTTAGGTTGTGAGTTTTTGTTGGGCATGGACTCCCTCAGAAAAAAGGGGAATTGAGAGCTGGTCGGATGGTCTTCAGCTGCTCTGAGAGCTGAGACTTTCTCAAGTTCCCATGTCCTTGAAACCACCTGGAAATATATGGACTGCAGCAGGTAAACAACTTAAAGGATGTGAAGATATGGAAGTTGGCAACGAAGAGGAACTGAGCGGAACAGCGAGTCAGGAATCACCATACAGCCATGATGAGGATGAGGAGGATATAAGAACGACTCAGCGGGAGGGAGAGCGTGCACATGGGAGCATGGGGTCTGAAGTACTGTGCCTGCTTGATCAATTAAGGCTTACGTATAGCATGCATCCTGGGCCGTCCCGACTTCGTCACGGAGCAAGCGTCAATTCTGATTTTCCTTGGAATGTGATTGGAACAAAGAATTATTACAATGTAAAACCACTCTGTACTTATCCCAGAAGTTCATTGAGGATATGGTTTTATTATCAGGAGTTATCTGTTAACCGTTACAATTATGTGCCTGTGTTAAACACTAAAATGATGTTCCAGGTAATCCAAACATATGGAATCCGAGCATAAACAGTTATTCAAAGCAAGTTCCGTGGCAGGCGGGATTTAACAGAGTGACTCCTTCACTATTCCTAATCCTGAAATGGTTTGAAAACAGTATAAATAGATACAAGTCATTGCCAAACGCTTTTTATAGAAAGCTGTATTAACTTCTTGAATGTTCAGGGATTTTCTTCCGTCTGATAATGCAAGTGACTTCTCTGTGAGTCATCGTCTGCGCAGAGCTGGCTTGAGAGAGACTCTAGACGATGACAGCCTTCTCTAGGCGGATATCAAATGAAGTAATGAGGTGCCATCCTTATGCATAGCTTTCTAAAAATGAGTCAGACATTTGGTCTTTTTGCCACTTGCTTTTCCTGTGCTTTGATATAGTAATATAAAGTATGTGATGCGGAACAACCAATTATCACCTGATAATCCCATTCCCATAAGGCTCCCCATTTTCATTTGAAACTTCTATTAGAAACATACCAGACTTTTTTGTTACTATTACTACAGCTACAGACATAGTGTTTCTGTGGAAAAGGTATTAAAGGTATTAAAAAATGCAGAAAGTAGCTTTTATTACCTGAGCATTATTAGATTCAGTAGCTTCAAAAGAATTGCAGAGTTAGAGAAAATACAGTAATAATTTATAGGAGGTGGGACTAGCCTTTTAAAAATCTTTGGCTGTTCACTTTATTAAAATAAATTATGATGACCTGTGACAATTAGAGAGGATTTCATAAATTCCTGAGACTTCTGCAGTCAGAAGTCACAAGAACGAAACCCTTTCCCCCACAGCAGGATATGAATACAATTCATATTGCACTTGAGCTCAGATTGAAAGCAAGTGTTTCAGGAGAGTTAAAAAAAGGATGAGAAATGTACCCTGTAAGCTTAATTGCTTTGTACTGTATAAATGACTGTAGCTTAAATACCTTTTCCTGAGGGTTTACGTCCTCCCTTGATTTCTATTTTTACTTTCATAGAATCGCTTAGACCTGCCAGGCGCTTGTTCTCCTTTGCATCCCCTCCAGGCTGCGCTGACTTATTGGATGTATTTGTCATTACAGTCTCTACAATTTTGAGTGTTATCAATCAGAGCAGAATTTGTATTTATGACTGTTTACAGCCTGAATATTTCCTACCAAACCAAGAGTGCAATTATTTTTATCTTCACCTTTCAGCTTCTCTAGGGTTGCTTCTGTTAGTCTCACATACATGGCTACTGCCCAGTGAAAAGTATATCAGCTGCATAATGTTCCTTAATCCTTTTACCAAACTGCCTATGCAAATTTCTAAATGTCTAAATTTTCTAAATTTATAATTCTTTCTAAATTTTTCCATGTGATATCATAGGATGTTGTTTAGGTAATGTATTTAAATTAATCTTAAACCATTCTAGTTGTGTTGCTGAAGTTGAAATAATGAAATGGACATGATTTTGATTTAATTTTAATTTTTGAAACAAATAACTTTATATTTCATGGTGATTACTTCAGTAATAAATCCCAAATTCCCAAGTCAGTAATTATCCACTCTCTGAATTTAAACTGGGAGACTTGGAAAAGAATACAAGACATAATGTCTGAAATATATAAAAAAAAAAAAAGGGGGGGGGGTGGATTTATTACTGATTAGACTTCTTCCTCCAAGTATAACCTGTGAAACTANGATTTGATGATTTGGATTTAATTTTAATTTTTGAAACAAATAACTTTATATTTCATGGTGATTACTTCAGTAATAAATCCCAATTTCCCAAATCAGTCATTATCCACTCTCTGAATTTAAACTGGGAGACTTGGAAAAGAATACAAGACATAATGTCTGAAATATATAAAAAAAAAAAAAGGGGGGGGGATTTATTACTGATTAGACTTCCTCCTCCAAGTATAACCAGTGAAACTATGCAAAATCTTGTATTTTTTGTGTGCAGTAATTTGTGCAGATTGGCAGCTTTGAGGCACATGACCACTGTTTGAAACCTTTCAATCAAAAATACCTTTTTTTTTGTTTGTTTTCACTGTTATGTCTGCTATATTATAGCACAGGTCTATACTGTAGGTCACTTGATAGTGATATTAAGTGGAATTTATTTGGATGGGCAGATGCAGATTTCTGTGTGCTCTGTCCACAGAGATCTGCATGGAACTGGTATGTTCGGAATCACTCTGAAAACAAGGTGGAAATGGACTTCTTGTTTGCTCTTGGATGTTGCAAGGAGCTTACAGAAACACAATGTTCTGCAGTTAAGTTTTCTAGTGTGGTAGTTGTCACCACTAGCAAAAATAAAAATTGCTAACATCCACTGCCATGGCATAGTAATGCATAATGTTCCATGAAGTTTCCTAGAGAAACTGCTTAGAATACACAAACAATTCTTTTTAGCTTGACGGTTATGGATTTGTAACAATAATACCACCTTTCTACAGTTTATGCAAGCACGTTCTCTAAATTCATACTGAAAAGAGGGAGAGAATGTATTCTATGAGCAAACTACACTTCATCTTAGGTTACTCTGATGAAATATTTTCAGTAAATCACAGGTTTTATGCTGTCCTTGAGTCTTCTGCAATCTCATTTGCTACTGCTGTATAATGTACATTGATTTCTGTTTGGTATTCAGAGGGAGGGAATGCTGCTTAATCGTCTGGTTTCTGACTTGCTAATAAAAAAATCTGTCGCCTTTAATAAGTTTATTTTAGATAAAACTACAGTCCCTGCCACTATTTGACATACTTGCTTATGGTTTCTAAAGTAACAAATGATGCCAAGGCTGAGACAATGTAATTTCCTCTTAGGAAACAAATGCTTTTGTGATTTGCAATGCTGCTCAACATCCAGCTATTAAATCCTTCTCCATACGAACTGTGAATAAAGTTTTACACTTGTCCCACATTGAGGGAAGTGAAAAGAAGGTGAGAGACACCTCTGCTCATTAAAAGGAAACCATCTCTAATGGTGCAGAACGGCATGTCTGTTCTGAAACGTGAACATCTTTCATACTGCCAGCAGTTTTCCACTCCATCGAATCTCATTGATATTCTGCTTCATTAAAGTCTCGTGATAGAGAAGTCATTAATATGCCGAAGTAATTTTATATCGTATTGGGAAAAAGGTCTAATAATGTAATTATAGATATTATATGAGGGGAACTCGCTAATCTGATTAGAAGTGCCTGATAGATTATAGTAAGAGATTTGATGGAGTCCACCTGGGTGGGAAAGAGCCAGCTGATCTCAGCCTACAGCTGCATTGAACAGGGAAGGAAGGACGTGGTGAGGTTGGACCCCAATCAGATGGACATAAATCAGCACCGAACCCATTTGTTTTAATGGATTTTTATGCTGTAGCTAGGCTCTTTGCAATGCTAAGGATATTCCTTGTAATAATGATTGTAATGATGTGATGTAATGATCTACAAGTATGAATAATACATTGTCAGTAGCATAACTATACTTGGAAATATTCCGGGTTAAAGTTTTCAGCAACACTTGTTTTACATTTGGTTCCCTACAGATTGAAATATACCCCATGCGGTCAGATAAAGCCTTTTTTTTTTTCTTTCTTCTGACAGTGTAAACCTGGAGGATCTCCAGTGAAACTGTGGGAGAGCAGCTGATCCAAGGAGCGTTTCAGACACAAGGTATTTAAAAGATTTGTTCAGTGCTAAGCCTAAGTTCCATTGTTTTGAATGATCAGGGTTCCCCAGCTTACTCAATAGATCAGAATTTTTCAGGCATGTGTAAGAACAGTTTTCAGACAAAACAGCTAAACATGTGTGAGCTAATAGTTTCCAAGAGGTACCTTATGCCTTGCTTCTATGTTGCATGTTGTGTAATGACTTAACTGCAAATACAGGATTTTCTGGATTTTGTAATGTCTCATAGGAGTACATTTCTGCTGCAATTTTCATGTGGGAGGCAAAATGTTTGAAGTGTGCTAGTGTTTTATATTTATAAGTTAAGGAAGATGCTCTTTGACCCTCCATAAATCTATAACACTGGAACTGGAAATTTGTAGCACACTATTATTATAACACACGCACATTAAAAGAAAATAATAACACAGTAGGCTTGTCATTGCAGAAGGTTTGTTGGATGTATGTAAAGAAATTGCGATAGAAATCAATTAACAAACCACCACATTTGAAAGTATCCTTGGATAGCATATCAGGAAGAATTATATTAACAGCAGAAAAGACAAAACAAGGCTGAGAAAATGGGGATATTATTATATCTTCGTGAAGTTAAGCTCATTGGCCACTTGGTGCTAAACTAAGCAGTGCCAAGGTATTGTCTTGGACTGTTTCCCAAAGTTGTTAAATTGTTAGCACAGTTCTTGGCATCTTTTTCTCTTGTGACAATTAGGAATCTCCCAAACAATTCCCAGTTCCATTTTGAGGGTTAGCATGAGTTAGAGCCTGCAATAGGCATTTTGGCTGCAACATCTCTGTTTCAAAAGACAAGAGAATTTAGCTATATGGACACGAGACTTAGTGTTTCTTATAGGTGCTTGTCTACTATATTTACTAGTACCCATGGAGCAGTGCTAGCTACAAGAGTCAAACTACGAATAGAAACCAGCTTTTCATAAGCTTCTCAAAATCGTGATTAAAAAAGCATAACCTTTTAAAATTAAAAAAAAAAGGTAGTGAGAATAACCTTAATTTAACAAGCAAGCTGAAAATAAGCCTGCACTTTTTTCCTGCTAAATATATCATGTGCCATACAGGGACTAGGTACAGAGACCCTTTGAGCTTTAAAATAAATCTGTTTTCTTCTCAAAGGTTGCTGTTTGCATCTTAACAGTGCCACCTTTGTGGCTAGCAAAGGAAATGACCCCTCACAGTTGGAAAATGCAGCATGTTGTGCGCAAGGAAGCACCTGAAATTGAAAATAATGCTTAACATGAGACCTCAGAGTTTATCTCCTCCCAAAACATCAGTGACTTTCTGAAAGGGCAGAAAGCAGGATGTTTAGGTAACTGAGAACCTGTGCTGTGTGTTTGCAAATATTATACAGAGGGAACAACACTTATTTTCCTAAAAAATGATGGTTTATCCCGCTCTGAAGTGGTTGTGATACTAGGATCAAGTCCTCACGTAGAGACCAGCTTTGTACTTCAGGAGACTGATGGAAAGAAGACATTTCCAAGACAGTTCAAACATTTTTCAGTCTGTGGGAATCTTAGGCCAGGATGCTATGGGCTACAGTGGCTGGAAGAGTTCCTTGATGCAGGTCTGGTGACATTACACTTTCCTTCTCATGGGATATTGCTGCAGTGCCATTTCCCTTTCCCAGTATTCCCAATATGTTTTGAAGAGCTTCACACTTCATAGAGACTGTGGCTGACAATGATTTTTTCATATGCAAGGAGGGGAGGTACAACACAGATTGTTACGCAGCAGTTCTCTTAAGTACCATCTAAAAATAACTAATTCAAATCAGAATTTCACATCAGTCATGCATTAGTTCATTGTATATCCTTAGTTTGTGATTTTTATTATTATAAATATCTGGCCAAGTAGTGTCAATGAAATACAGGATTCAGTGGTTCATGGTAAGTGCAGTGAAATCAGTATATAATTTCCTCTAAGCAGGAACCTGGAATAACATTCGTATGTGCTGGGGTTTTCCATACTGCAAAGTGTGTGGCCTGTTCACATCTGTGCAGCTGAATTAATAGCTGGTCTGTGTGCCCTTGAATCCTGTGTGATGCAACTGTTTTATAGCTGTTGTTTTGTTTGTTTGGGGTTTTTTTGAGGCACTCCAGTGCACTGGACTGTGCAAGCTTTGCCACAGTTGTAGTCCTACGGCATGACCTTGGGGGTACCTAACTATGGATCTCTACAGTCAAAAAAGAGATATTTCCAAACTAAACCACTTCCAGAACTATAGATGTGGTGGAAAAGGTTACATTTACAATAAAAGAAGTGAAGGGCACCTTAGCAGCTGAGCACAACTTCAGGTCTGAAGCTACCAGCCATCAGTGTTCCCAACTGGTCCTCATCTCCTTTTGTCTCATTAAGGCTACTGTTAGCACTCCTCCCTTGCATTTCAGCACAAACAGGTGAGCTGAGAACACTGAGTCACAACTACTAAACCCAGCGCTCTGGGAGGAGCTGTTTCTTGTGAGCCTGCTATAAATAGAAGAGGCTGTTGATTTGGACTTTGGTGGTTTTATGTCCTTCTGCACTCAGAATGCAGAGATACGTGTGCAAGTCCTATTGTTTTTGGCAACTGGATAGCAGAAAGGACTAGAAATTGGAGTATTCTTCCAAAGAAGCCATGAACAAAAGGTTTGTTAGCTATTATATTGGGTTATATGCATATTTCAATTAGCATAAGAGCTGTTATTTTCTCTCAAGAGGAACTGGGCTGAAGAGGTCTGAAAACTAGGAACAGGAATTACTAAAACCACTATGAGTGAGGCTGTAACATACTTTTCTCCTTGCTGGCATAGAGAGGGACCTGTTAATGCATTATCTGTAGGTGGCTGGAAAGGATTTGTGTTCAGAAAATCTTCAGAAAGTCTTTGGGACAAGAAGAATGTTGCAGGTATGACTTGATAAAGGACAAGGATCCTGCACTTAATGCCTGTTGATGTTGCCTGTCTTGGTTGTATTTCAGTATTACCTGTCTCCCTTAGTTTTAAAATAAAGACCCAGTTAGACTGTATCCTGCTTAAAGGGAAAAAAAAGCAAAAGACAATCCATGCCCCAAAGAGCTTGCAATCTAAATAATTGATTTTAGTGTGTGTTGGACATGTATCTTTGGAGCATGCTAATTATTTTTCTCATCTTGTGTTCTTATCTAAAGTGAGCAAGCCATGTGTGTTTTACAACACTACCTTGTAGTGTCCCTTTCTGTATTTAATAATTCATATAAATGGTAATGTGGAGTAAAAGAAACTTTTCTCTCAGTACAGCGTGCCTTCTATTTTCTTCTTGCTGTTTATAGACCCTATTTTGAAGCCCTCGCCAAGGTGCAGAGATTTGCAATGGGTAGCAATCTTTCATCAGGGCAGAACACCAAGATTCTTTTCGTTTAAAGGCTTCTGTCCAAGCTATGTTTGGAATAAATACAACAATTCGAGGGTTGATATGAAAGTAATTTTCTGGCTTGCTTCTTTCTCATGTAAAGAGTGATTACAAAGGTACCCGTTCTGAAGAGAGGTGAAATTTTGTATTGTTCCTCTGGATGCAACAAATGCTTGCAGAATTGTTTGAAAAACATAAGTTGATTAGTAGAAGGAACTTGACAGTAATTGTAGTGAATTGAAAAAAAAAATGAAACAAGGGAAGAGCTTTGGGAAGAATACACTTAATTGCATGTAATTACTCGATGTATATTTCGATCGGGAGGAGAAAAGGAAAGGAGCGTTCTAAATAGTGTTGTGTGGCAATTACTCCAAGATGATTTGCTCAAATGACTGAACTTTGTGTCGATTTTAAATTACTAAAAAATACACTCGTGCGAGTTCCTTCGAGCTGCTTCTGGAAATGGCCAGGCAGAACTTCTTCACTGTGATCAGTCAAAATGTTCAGCCCTGTATATCTCTGTAAACTGCTGAGTTTAGTTCTTCATGATACGTGGTTTTTTATGCTTAGGAAAAATGAACTTCTGTAGTAATACTCTGCAACCATTTTATGTTCAGTACAAGTTTTAAGAAAATCAGAACCATCGGTCTGTGAATAAATATGTGCATTGCAACTTAATGTCGCAGCTATTTCCATATGCGAGCACTCTAAATAAACCCAGCTTCTCAGCTGAACAAGTTTTTTGCATGAGTTCATTCATTCACATTAGCAAATGTCAATATGGTTTTAAGAAACAATATGTGTGTTGCAGAGGAAAAGTAGAGGCTTGTTGGAGTTGGGATTCTTAGCCTCAGTTCAAATGTCTCTAAATAATTAATCAAAATATGCTGCCTCATTAATAACTCAAAGATCACATCCTGTCTCTGATATTACCTTGTTCTGTATAGATAAGGTCTGGGCATGCAATAACTTTGTTTAACTGTGTTTTACACTGGAAAAGTTCATTTCCATCTTGGGTTTAGGGTTAATGCAAGGACATGCTCCCAGCAGTGCCGAACAAATGATGTGATGCTGCATGATGAGTAGCCGTGGGGATGCACCCTCTGAGACAGGAGGAGTTTTGTTCTTTCTGCTGCCATCTAATAAGCACATTATGTGTTTTAAATGTGGCAAAGCAAATGTACGGTGCTACTTCTGGAGATGGTGGAATCTCAATGTAGTTAGATGAGTGGCTGCCCGAGTACTGATCTCAGCTTGTGGGCAATCAAGAGACTTCCCTGGAGACTATAGTTACCTGGATTGATTGGAACAATTTAAAATGTACAGTGCTTTCCTTGTGCCTTGAAACTGCCTTTAATCTGGAGGAAAAACCCTCTTGAGACTGGTAGAGAAATTAGACCCAGAAGGGAACATTTCCATTCAGTGCTAAGCCCGACTTGAAGCACCTTGTAGTAACCCAGGTGGAGCCAGGCAGGGTTCAAAGCCCTGGGAAAGGCTCTGGTTGCCTGAGGCGAGCTCCATAGTTCCCCTATTACCTGAATCTGAGCAAATTCGTTTTGTTTCAGTGCTCCCAGAAAGCATCTTGAGATGCCTGTAGCCAAGTAGTTGGTTGCCCCCTGCCTCTCCTCCCACTTGCCTCCTGTTGGGCCTGTGCAGCAAACAGGGAACTGCATAAATAAGAGTGTTTGGCTGAGTAATTAAAGGGGCAGCTTTTTATTATCACTTGTTCTAATGATGTAAAAACTATTATTACATTTGAGAAAGCATGTGGGTATTATTTACTAGAATATTTCCCAGGTCAGTCAAAGCAGAGAAAAAAAGAGGAGACAAAACAGCACATAACTGTTTGCCTCTGTGTTGATATAAGATTGATCCTCTTAAAATGACTATCTTTTTCTTTCCAGGAAAGCCTTATCTCATCTGGATGTGTATCTCAAAAAAAAGAACACAGTCTGCTGGGAGACCCAATAGCAAAATCTGCTCTTGTGAAGCACCTGCTGTACAGGTAAATTTTCAAAATAAATATCTTTCCTGTGATGTAGATAGAGAGGAAAACTGAAAATAACCCAACCCATCACAATGTCTTGAAGTATTTTTCTCAACTGGTCCAAGAGTGAAATTTATCAAAATAATACAGCTTAGAAAGAGTTAACTGATGTGCCAAACTTATATAGAAAGAATATGGAAGAACAAGTAAGTTGTTCTTTATGCAGTCATTCAGATACCTTAGCATCTTTTCCTTACGAATTATTATCCAGGACAGAGAGTTAAATCCCCCATGTTAAGAAATACAGGAGGAGTTAGATGAGTTTTCTTTGTGCTTAGTAGAACATTCTTTTTTTTTATATCACACTGTTGTTTTAAAAAGTTTACATTTTCCTGCTTACGTTTTTTTATATACAAATTGGTGCCTGAGATTACAAAGATATAATAAATCCCTGATCCCCCTTTGATAGCAATTTCTGATAATGCTTCGTTTCACCCCAGGGGCTTCCTCAAATAACTGTGGTTACCAAATTGTGGAGATCTGATGAGATTTGGTGTTAAGCATTCTGTGCTTCCGTGTCCTTTCTCATGGTTCTTACTTCACTGGGGTAGAAAATTAGGAAGAAATTCCAAGTAGCAAACACTGGGGAACAAACCCCAGATTTTGAACACACAGCTACAGAGATACTATTACCTCCCTACCATAAGAAGCTTTGTTTACTAAAATACTATTAAAGTTTGGACAGGCCTTCTATAAAACTGTTGTATTTTTCTCACAGTATGCAAGATGTTACCATTTTTGGTGCTGTTCTGTTTAGAGGGTTTTGCTCCCTGCTATACCAGTGTCAGAAACAAACAAGTTAATTGGCAAAGTTTTCTTCCTTAGGTGTTTGTTTTGTTGTAAG
The DNA here is from genome assembly GCA_013389825.1 of Crypturellus undulatus. Lineage (NCBI taxonomy): Eukaryota > Metazoa > Chordata > Aves > Tinamiformes > Tinamidae > Crypturellus > Crypturellus undulatus. The sequence continues at coordinate 71,245 of VWPW01017908.1, read as the reverse complement.
GTCGTCCTCTTTTTAGTAGCAGTATTGCAGGTGCTAGCATTTCCCAAGTCCAATAAGAGTACATTACTAAGGAAAAAAAGAGAAGGATTAAACAAAAACAAACAGTCAAAGCAAATTTGGATTCTGCAAAGTGAGGTAAGTTATGTTCCATGTTGTGTGTCTGTAGCCTTTGTAACCCTGGGGAGCAGTAATTTTTGGTTCAGATTGGTTAAGTGGATAGAGGCTGCCTTGTTCTGAGCTTCTGCAGAAGGGGCTATAAATCAAGGAATTATTAAGACACAAAGAAAACTTTTTCAGATCCCCACGTGCCAGTGCTGGACAGCCTATTGCAGTGGAAATTCCAGTCATTTTTTACAGGCTCGATAGGTTTAGGCATTTTGGATGCACTTCATATGAGCAGAGCCTGCTTGGCACACTGTCTGCTCCTGGGGCAGCGCTTAGTTTCATGGCAGTATTTTACAGATGAAATGAGTTCTCCTCAAAGACTTTGTTTTAGCAGCAGGATTTCCAAGAGGAACGTTCCGTTGCTATTCCCTACGTCCATGGGTCAGTGACTCTACCGAAAATGGTTTAGAGTGTTGTACAAATCTCTTTTCCTGTGGGCTGTCAGTGGTAGCTCAGGTGCTGGCCACTTGAGATAGGTGTTATAAACAGCTGAAGTTTGTGATGGTGAGCTGGCAACCTGATTGCTTATCTTGTTGACTCCTCTTTTGCCTTTTTTTTGCTTTTAATACTTGGAGCCATGCTATCAGTGGAAGCTCAGCAATTGCACTTTATCGGGAAACCCCGAGCGCTTCCTCTGTGGCCGTTATCTCAAGAAGGTGCCCACTAGGGGATCCGCACGTCCTTACTTAAACACTTCTGAGGATGGTATTTGCTAACGATGCCAAAAAATCGACAGGTTTTCTGGGTGTGAGCAGAATTTTAGAACAGGCAATGTCACCTGCTATAATTGCTTTTTTTTTTTCTTTTTTTTTTTTTTTTTTTCCTTTCTATAATCAGACGTGGCTGCAAGTGTGTTCCTTTCCCAGCATTTTGGGTCTGGAGATGCACTCTGAGTTTTCAGTTTTTTCTTTATCTCCGCTAGGATGCGGATGGCATTTTTAGTGAAGCATCACCATGAAAATGACTGGTCCCCAAAGGGACTGTGAACCTGTGATTCCTTGCTGCCGAACTCCCTCCTTTTCTCCCTGCCCAGGTCCATAACAGTGTTTAGCCAGGGCAGCGTTTCTATTCGCTTCACGTTCTAAGAAGCCTCGTAACCCTCAGCTACAAGGTGCCAGTGCTGGAGCTGGCGATCCCGCTGCTATTAAGTGACCCCTGGCACCACGCAGGGCTCTGACTGAGCAGCTCGAGACTGAATTTCCCATGGGCTCAGATGAAATGGGAAATGGTTTTTAGGATCTGCTACAAAGCCCTCCACAAATTCCTTCCTGTAAAGGGAGAGGGCAAAAAAAGCCCAGTTAATAGTGGCTGATTTCCAGCTGAGATGATTTTGCAAGGGGCCGCTAAGGAAGAAGCAAGAGGTCGGAGCCCCTACCAGATTGAAAGCAGCCTGGCCATGAGCAGCTATGCAGCCTGGAGAGCAGACCAGGGCCCTTGTTAAGCTCCTGAAAGGCAGATCTGACAGTTGTTTCTTATCAATGTAAGAACCTATAGCCTCTTGAAAAGGAAAGTCAAATATTCATAGGTTCTTTCGAGTGGCTTTTTAGTGCCCAAGTGTTTGATACGGGATGCAGTTAGGGGTATTAATAAGAGGAGAGCCTTAATTGCTTGCTGTGAGTGCAGAAGGGCTGTTACTCAGCAGTGGCTTCTGCTCAGGTCTTGAGATGTGGAGATACTAATTTTTCTGCCTCAGGTTTATTTCCCAGGGTGATGACACTGAGAGGCTTTCTCAGGTCTGAAAACAGAATCTTTTAGGTCTGCTTGGTAATACTTAATTTTCACAATCAGGTTAGTTTTAGCATATAACCCAGGTCTTGTTCTTTTATTCCTAGGGCAAAAAAAAAAGGCTTCTATTAAATCAAAATTTCAAAATACAATTGGCTTCTATTCAATCAAAATTAATTTCATAATATGATAGTCCCATCCTAAAAATGTCTTCTGATATGAGGAAGATGCTTTTGGATTTAGATCCTCACTGGTATAAATGAGGTTTTTTTTTTTTTTTTTGTTTTTTTTTTCTAATAGATGTTGGCTGTTTAAATAGATGTCTCATGCCTTTCATGCTGGACTCAGTGATTTTCACACATTTTCATCCTTTCATAGAGCAGCAACACTGTTGTAGAGCATGTCTCCTATCCTGAGTTCCTCATCAGTGAGGAATTGTAGTAATGAGGCAGAAATTAGCTGGCATTCAAGAATTATGAAAGGAGAAATGGCCAAAAAAATAAAACACAAGGAGTCTTTCTCTGAGCACAAGTAAATAGGGTGTTNCAAAAAAAAAAAAAAAAACCACAAGGAGGCTTTCTCTGAGCACAAGTAAATACAGTGTGCACATAACAGCAATAAAACATAACCTAGTGAGAGGTCTGCAGCAGGAAATGGTATTTGGATATATTTCCTTTTTTACTGTGATAGAGGAAATTGCAAGACATTCATGGCTGTCATCACAAAATGATTCTTTCTGCTCGTGATTACTCTGTTTAGTATTGCTAAAGATTAAAATTGGCTTCCTGAGAAAACCTGCTAGGAACCAGTCACAGCTCACCTCCGAACCAGTGTTTTTGCATAGCCTAAGTGTCAGGAATGTGCTTAGTGTAGGTTTTAATGCATATCTGTCTGCACAGACCTCAATATTTACAGGGAATAACATTTCCCTCGCATGAGTAGTTCTTGTAGTCTTGTAGGGAGTTCACTTTTTTGAACTCTGTTATGCTACTACAAGCAGAGTTCACTTTCTCTATATAATTCATAATGAATTAAAACAAAGAGGTGGATGGAAAATTCCCTAGGTGTGCAATGGGGTCTTGGGAAAACCCCTTCAAACTAATGCAGACCAGAAATAGCTTGTAGTACTAGGGATATCTGTCCCTTTAAAAATAGCCACGGTAGGGAAAGACATAAGCAGATAGTCTGTAGATGGAAATAATGCAGCTCAGTAAGATTTTGTTCTAGAGAATAAGCATGAGCTTACCTGTGTGTAGATGGATTAATTTTAAAAGCAGGTAAAACAATTTCTGAAGGCAAGAAGTATAAAGTGACACTTCCATTACGGTGATTGGCGTTTCATTATTGAAATACCTAATATGCATTTTGTGTTGGGATAATTAGTTGTCAGCTTCCAGAAGCAATTACACTTTAAATGCTACCACAGTCATTCAAAGGGAAACCTGGACTTTTTATCTTGTGGCTGAATTGGAATTCAGACTTAAGTAATGATTTGCACAAAATAGATTTACCCCAGAGGGAAACGTGTCTTCCCAAGGGGGAAATGTGTTAGCAAGCAATGGGCAGTGCATGGGCAGGGATCGTGTCCCTTGGAAAAAAGGGAAGCATTTATAATCAAGTTAACACATGCTAAGTACCTTGCCATGCTACAGCACCTTGTCAGTTCCTTTCAGCCAGGCTCTCTTATATGGATGCAAATGGTTTTCCATCCGTTTTTGCAAAATGATTCCTTCTACATGGTTTGAATATTTTCCTCAACCATCTACCCCCATCATGTATTTGCTTAAGGTATTCTCTTGTTCTTTGCCATTCCTTCCTTAAGCTGGCCCTTCAGGGCAGGCTTGCACGTAACAAATCAGCCAAAAGATGTGAGAATAAATGAGGAAAGTCAAAACAATGGTAGTAACACTTAGATGGCAGCAGGTGCTTTGCCCAGGTGTGCTGCATGCCTTGTGGATATAACTATCAGGTTAAGGTGTGTGTGCTACATTGCTTTTTTATTTTATGTTTTATTTCTGACATTTTTCAGACATTTTATAGTATAATAAGATAAGCTTACTATGAGAAGCTGTGTAGGAAGAATACCCAATGGACAAGACATGTAGCAACAATGTCAGAAGTCCACATCAAAGCCACGATCAAGTTGCACTTGCATGGGACTAGTTTGATACAATTATGCTTTAATTGCCTTTTATCTGTCCCCTTGAAGCTTTTTCATTTTCTGCAAACTGCTCTTCCTTGGGCCAGAGAGTTCAAGTGAGATTGTAAGAGCAATTACAGGAGAAGTGTAATGTCAACACGCAAGTGCTGCGTTCTTGAGATACAGATTTCGGGAGTGTCCTAATAGTCATACGAATTTTAGGGTATTTGGAAAAGAAATCTGTTAAATATGAGGAGCCTCTAGCTATGGTATATTTTCCACTTATCACAGAAGTGAAGCTGCCTTTGCAGTTGGCAGCAGCTTTTAAACATCACGCAGTGCCATGAACAGAAAGTAGAAGATTGACAGTAAAAACTGTTTTTGACATTTACAGGCTACCAAGCAGTGTGGAGAGGCTGTTCCAAACCAAAATGCAGTGAGGCTTTTGATGTGCAGATCTATTAGGACTTCAGGTGTCTCTCTCATCGGAAAGGTGTTTGCCTTAGTTGTGTGTACGCTGTTGGTCTAGCTCGTAAGGATGAACAGCTCTTTTGTCGCTGCTGCATTTTCCTTGGAAAGCTATTCCATAGGAACTCGGTTGTACAATTGCATCTTTCTGGGCTTTGAGTTTCCTTCGGAGCTACATGCCTGAAATATAAAATGAAATGCATGAATGCATAGATATCTCTTGGAGGACTATGATCCTACCTGTTTTTCTCATAACATCTTGAAGGGAGAATATTAGGAAAGCAGGTTAATATCTAAACTACCATTTATAGTGTCTTTGCAAATGATTCTTGCTATATTCTCTCTTTATAAATAACGTGATTGGGTTAAATGGAGTCAAGCACAACATTTGTTGGTCAATTAATTCTTAAATTATGTATGTTTTCCTAATTAAAATGCAATCTTTCTTCCACATGACGTTCTTTTCTAAATAGGTGCTTAATAAATCTAAAATGATTGGTTGTATTTGTACGCAGAAGCTGAATTGAATAATGTTCTATTAAGTGTGTGTGTGCTTTTATAAGGCACCTTTATTTCTGTGTGTATGGGATATTCTCAGAATGGCATCATATGAAATATGAAATATTTGAAATATGAAATCAAATGTTACTTGTTATTACAGGCTGACTCTGTGCCAAGAGCAAGAGAGGTAAATAGAGCCATAAAATATAAAAGATATTATAAGAATATTTATATAAAATACTGCTAAAGCTACTGCATAGAGTAGGTAACTGATTGTGTTAGCAGTATGTCAGATGGGTTTTTTGGATGAACTGTGAGTTTCCACCATACAATTTATACATAGTTTGATCGGCATGTTCAATACATGTGTGTGTTCAGTAGCTCAAAATCGTGTCCCCTTGGTCTCATGTTCCGGATGGGCTCAGGATTCAGCAGTAATCACGCCAGAACGAGGTGACTACGTCGAGCAGTTATTCAGGTGAAAGCAGATAAAAGCAGCGAAGTCTGGATAACTCCTCACGAGGTGATACCTATCGTAGCCAAGCACCCATCATTAAGGTCTCCATGAATAGCCTGGTGTTTTTCAGCATACCCACTGTGTTCGTTCTTGCTTCTTTTTAGTTCTACTACTAATCCCTATCATAGCCAACATAATGTGGCACTGTAAAATAGTGATTCAGACAACTGCAGTGTCATTAATGTGACCTCAATAAAATTCAAGAATTTAAAGCAGATCTTGAAGGAAGAGATAATGAAAGCAGCTGTAGCGCTGTTATAATTGCTGTGGTCTAAGGACGTGTGCCAGAAAAGCTGTAATTAAAGAAACAGAGATAAAGAAAAAAGGCTAGAAAATGAAACAAGGATTTTCCCAAAGATAGACGGTCTGAATAATCAAATGGCTTTCAGTATGATAATTGATTTTGTAAGAAATGTGATAGATTTAATCTGTGTGGACTTCAAACATTTCTTGACTCCTCTGCTTAGAAAATCAATTGTCGTTTCAAAGTCAGCCCCTGGTAAACCCACAAAGCAGGGACGTTCCAATTGCTTCCCACTTCTATCCTTGGCTGGGAATGACGGAAGCAGAGATCAGCTCCAGCTCTCCTGCTCCGCTTGTCACTTGCTACTGCCGTTCCTGACACCCGTGGGACCCAGCATGTGTGTGGCTCATTCCTGCTTACAAGTGGCCCTTTCGCTATTCTGGCGGAGCTATTGCTAACACTTCTGGCTAATAAATCTCAGCTATAGGTAAATGACTCATGACAGTGTTTCTCAAGCCTGTTTTTTATTTATTTTTCAAGTAATCCAAGTGCTTACCTAAATCTCTACCTGTCACTCTTTGGCCTATTTTGGCCTGAATACAGAGTACAGCTTGTACTTTCCTCCTTATTCCAACTTAATTGCTGAAGCTGTCCGTCATTCTTTAGTTATCTGGACTATTAAGACTGTTTTTCTCATCTTGCCCTCTGTGTTTTCCATCTTTTTTAGACTTCTCATTCTTTTTTGATGCACTTGCAGTCATTTGCTTAAGTACACTACCCTCAGTGCAGGATGTTCCAGTCTTGACACAGTACTTCACCTGAGGCCTTATTCATGTGCAGAATAGAAGGGAAATCAGGATTGTTTTATAAATAATAGTTTTTATACCATGCTCGAAGAACTATGCTCTTCTCAAGCATAATGTGACCAAAAATAACTAAGGAAAAGACCACTCACATGCTATATGACTATTTCTCAAGCCTTTTGCAAAGATTTACAAATAACACACTCGCAGGAATGACTTAACATGAAATTGCAGAGATTTACTGAGGACCCCAGACTCTGTTGCTGGGTGCTGTTTACAGAGTCCCGATGATTTATTGCTGATAATGAAAACATTAAGAGATGCGGTATAGTACCAACCTTGCCGGGTAAGTGAGATTAGTTGGTTCAACATTTCCCTACCTGGCAAATCCTTGATCAGCATTGCTATCCATAATTCTGCTTCTTGGCATTAAAGTGCAAAAATAGCTCTTAGGACAATATAGTAGCATAACTTTGCACTAGCAAATACAATTACGTAATTTTATTGCAAGAAAATAAATTCGGAAGATGTGATGGGCAAAGGAAATGTATTGTTTTGCAGCAGCTCTTAACTAAACATTTCTGCTTCTTACTTGCCCTGTTTCCCAAAGCCTCTCGCAGTTGCAACAGCTACACATGCAAAAATAAGTAAAAACTGTCTTGGAGAATGGTTCATAGGGAGGAAAAAAAAAGCGGAGGGAGGGGGAAATCCATTTAACAATGGCTAGTGCTTATTTTGATGAAGGGTATCAGCATTTATGAAAATTCTGTGCATTTTTTCAGAAAACAAATGAAAAAGCAATGCTCTGTATAGGGCCTATTATACATTTTCCTTGTACTGGCAGCTACTGTACCGGTCTAAGAGGAGTATTTCCCTTGCTTTTAAGCTTTACTTGTAACAAATTCAGTATTTGTGCCAGCCGCAGCATTATCACAGCTTAGAATTGCTTTCAAAAAGAGCAAAAGAGGAGAAGAGTAGAGGACGTGACCCTAAAAGAAGTCTTTTTTAAGTGGCCCTCACTCCAAGTGACCTTCTCAAAGTCCATCATCCAAAGGAGTGAGAACGGGAGATGTGCAAGGCTTGCAGGTGAGGTGGTTTCAGCTTGAGACCTCCTGCAGCTTCCAGGAGTATTAGTGAGAGAAGTGCTGTAAAGGGGAAAAGACAACCAAAGTTTTAACCTCTTCTTTTCTTGGAATACCTAAAGAACTGATTAAAAAAAACCCAAACCTGTTGAAAGAACAGTGTTTCAGTATGAAAACACTTGGGCAAAAGATAATGTGGCTTGGAGCGAATCTAGTAAGTCTATTATAAAATAAAGTTGTGCCAAAATATGATAGTGCACTCCTTAAAGGTGCTGCATTCATTCCAAGCATAGTTTATGGCTTTCAATTTCCACTGTGATCAAAGCTCAGTATAGAGATCTATTCATCAGCATTACTCTGAAGAACTGGGCTCCACGGAAATGTGCTTTCAACCTCAACTTTTGCTGAATTTTTTTGGTTTTGATAATTCCAATTTTTATTCCAAATACTTAATAAACACTGACAGCGTTTTCATTCATGGCCTCTTAATCTTTCATAAGATACGGTTCTTCAGCCTTGTTCCTTATTATGTTTTATTGCATCTACTTCATTTGTATGTGGATTGGAAATAAAATCAACTCCATGAGTCTCAGATAGTTCTTTGCTGTCTAATCTAATATTTTGGATAGCAGCTTAAAATGGAAGATTTTATTTTACCCTTATTTCATTTCTCATAGCTAGGAGGTAAAACCTGAAACTGTAAATAAAATGCAAAAATTACTATCAGATAGAACAATATAAACTCAGAAATTACTTTTTTCCAGAGTTCAGTTTCACAGTTGCAAGAATTCCTCATATGTGAAAATATTCATTCTGGGTTCTTTTAATAACTTCCAAACCCTTCTACGGGGAGTTTATATAACTACTTCATATTAGAATTCACAAAACCTTGCTGGATAGTGATGTGCTCATAGTCTTCCAAAAATAGGTTAAGTAAATTTTAAGACTTTTTATATATTTCTTCAGCAAAATAGTGATATTTATTAGCAAAGTCTTCCTTACATTGTCTGTATTAACGCCAACTGTCCTCTCCATGAATGTAATGCTGATGAATAACCACAAAATATATAACAGCATTTATTTACTTGGGATGGCAACATTTTAGCTTGGATGACAAAGAACTGTTCTTGTTTTCTTTCTCTTACTGTCTAAAAAGAAATTAATTGTATTGTGTGGTGCCATAATAGAAACATGTAAAATTACACCCAGCAATAAAATAGTGGTGTGTTTTCCAGACTCAGAGTGTAAAAGGTATTTAGCTTCTAGTTTGCAAATAAATTGCTTTTTTTCACATCTGTTGCTGGGTGCCAGAATTGTAAAAGGTCAGTCAAAACAAGACCTTTTAATTACTGCACTTTTGCAATGATAGGTTATGTGTTAACAAAAATCTTGTCAGATTACATGAAAAATTCAATAGAAAAAAAATCTAATTGTCACTGAAGCATGGATGAAATGGATTCAAAATCTGATGGACCTTTCATTAGGGCAGCGGAGGAGGAAAGGGTGTTTTTATAGCTTCCTTAACCTTATGTTCTTGCTATATTAGGGACAAACATTTCTCCTGTGCCAACTACTCTTGCTGCTCACATAATGTGAATAATTTTAGATCTTTTTAAAAATGGTCTTTTATGAATATTCAAGATGTTGGTGGTTTTGGATATATCATATGGCCCCTTATATGTTGGGTGAGTGTTGAATTCTGGTAAGATCTGTTTTTACATAATGGATGACTTGCTGAAATAGCTTTGTGATATTATATGTTCTACTTCAGTTAAGAAATCATCATAGGAATATTCAGTCCATTTATTTAAAAAACTCCTTGGCTTATTTTTTGACTACTTAGCAGCACATAAACCTGTAAAAACTGAGGTTAGCAATGGGCAGTCAATATAGAGCAGGCAAATAATGAACGAAATGGTTAATGAACGTTAGGATACTATAAAGCAATCTATAATGTGGAGGGAATATAGGGAAAAATGGTAGTATGCAAAAGATTGTGGGATGTGTGGGAATACCATGGGAAGACAAATTTCTCTCAGTGAAGCCAAATTTCACACACAGCTTTTTTAAGAGTATCAATGTGCTTTTGAAAAATGTTATTCACCTGGCTGAAATGAGCACTGATGATCTGAATTTGCATAAGCAAGATTTATCTACTGATTTTTCTTTTGAATAGTAATATTGTGCAATATTAAGTCTGAGTAAATGTCATCTGCTGATGCTTCAGTGGCTCCTTTAGCAAAATATTTATAGATTCTCTTCCTTTCCTTGAAGCCTACAGATGGGTTCATTTTGTTTTGTTGCTCTGTGATGCTGCTGCTCACTTTTCTTGGATTTTTCTCTTTCATATTATATCCCTAGAAAATACTAGTTCATTTAGGAATGATAGTATTCTGCCTCTACGTCATGTTTTTTGGGGACTATGCCTCTCCATTATTAACAGAGCTTGGGAATTGCTATTAAAATAAATGTGTATTTTCTGTAATTAGTCGACAATAAATGCAGAATTTCAGTCACCGCAACCAGGTAACTCGGAATGGTGTTTGTTTGGTTCCTAATTTTAACTGTGATTATGAAGCCTACAGTTAAGTTTGGGTATTTTGTCTGCATCTCGGATACCTACATATTTCTAGTAATACTGGTCATGAATAGAAGCACAGGTCTATATGATTCAGAAATGAGTCATCCCCACCTATTATTTCACCTTGTCTAGGTTAAGAAGTTGGCCAAGAAGTGTTCAAAGAAATCTGGAATTTCAGTTCTCTTGTTAAAAAAAAAAAAAAAAAAAAAAAAAGTCTAAACTCAGTCTGTGGTGACCAATCCCTTGGATTTTCTACTTTTCTCCCATGTTTCCTATTAACATCCATTTTAAGAAAGATCCACGCTTGGAGGACTTATCCTTTCCTTTCTGGCAGAATTATACATAAACTACTTAGTGTGGAAAAGAACCTCTTTTTCTGATCTGGAGCTGAGATGCTGAGACTGCTGGATTGCTGCTTGTAGGGTTTTATGCTTAGGAAGCAAATCCAAAGTAAGCTGAGGCAATTTTCAAAAATTATTCTCTTGAAATTAAAAATAAGTATCCTGATGCTTAACTTAGCATTATGTTTTTGATTAATTATAGTCTTTGACTGTGTCTTATAGATTTATGTCCCTAGCAAGCATGACTGAACTGAATTCTCTGGTAGCTGAACACCAGTGGCCTTAATTAATTTTATGCATTTGTAGCTTTCCATAGTTGTATTTTAAATCTAGTCTATTTAAAGAAATATTAGGAAATTTTAAATCTGAGGTCACTGGTTTTGCTCCCCCTTCCAAAAGTCTGTCTTGCTTTAAACAATTGACTTTAGGCTTCATACACATGTGTTCTTGTTATAAATCGTTAGCCACAAGCCAATAAAAATTAAATTTATAATACAATCTACTTTGCTGAGTAAAATATTCCACAGTAAAGGCACTAGTTTGAATCTTCCAGAATCTTTTTGTAAGAAAATAAAAAAAAAGATGTATTGCCTAGCATAGTTCAGCTGAAATATAATAGAGTAGAACTCTAAAATGAGGGCTGATGTGAACATTTGACACCTGGCCAAAAGATTATGAACTCTATTCCTTGTTATCACAGGCAACTGTGTCATAAAATCCATTCAATTAACTAGACATTTCTTCCTGAAGACAGTGGTATTTTTCTGCTGCTAATGAAGCCTATTCTTACCATGTTTATAACTTCTGACTTCCCTCTTATGATTGTGATGAGTTTGCTACTTCTTGTGATCATATCAGTTTTTTTTTTTTTTTTTTTGCTGAATTTACACATTGCCCTTCATTTTCCAAAGCTGTAGTGATTTACCCCATTGAGTAAGAATGCATGAGCGTGCAATTAAACCAGCGGGAGGCCAGGCACTTCCAAGGGCTAATTAATTAATACTAATTAATGGCCTGCGCGATAGGACCCTTTGCAGGTTCACACAGAGTGCAAAACTGGGAGGATTGGCTGATACCCCAGAGGGCTATCTGGCATTCAAGGAGCCCTCAACAGGTCCTTATCAATGCTTATAAATAGAGGAGAGTAAAGAACATGGGCCCAGGCTTCTCTCAGTGGTGCCTGATGATGGGACAAGGGACAGTGAGCACAAACTCATTCCATCTGAATGCAAGAAAGCACTTCTGCACAGAAAGGGTGGTTTGTTGTTCTCTTCAGAGGGTCCCTACCACTGGAGATGAAAATAAGAAGATGTGGGGTCACTCTGGAGCATTCTGCATTAAAGAGATGCGCTGTACTGCTGCGGTGCCAACACACTTCAGGAAAGATGGGCTAGGGAGCAAGCTGTGTCCAAGCAGAGCTCAAGATAAAAGGAATCTCCTCTTTTGTTCTTGTGATCATCTAAACCATTAGGGAGAACTAATGGTTTAAGACTAATGAAAAAATGTCAGTGAAAACAGTGAGATTTTGGGAATTTTTTGTCCGTATGGTGTGTGTAATAACATCCATAAAGGTAATGACTGTGTGTTCATGACAGTATTGTTTCAGTGGATTTTAATCGCTGTAATTGCATTTCCATTACTCGGTAATGTTAGATAACAGACTTCCCTTCTGTAAAAAATTCTCCCTTTACTAATTTTGGCCTGGACGAATGCTCTAAGTTATTTAGCTTTGTTAATTAAAGATACCAGCAAAGCACAATGCATGACGGTGACGCTGTCAGTGACATTCTCTCTTCTAAAGAACTAGACTAATTTAAAGTTTTTAAGCAGCTGCTCCATAAATTCTGATGCCAATTACTCGGTATTGCGTTACAGCAGCCTAGAAGACATAGGCCTTGTTTGCAAATCTGAACAGTAGCCACGTGGAAAGGTGAGACTGAGAGCGAGCTTGCTTGTTAGAAGCAAAAGCATTGTCTAAATCAAGGTTTTATTTTGCCCTGATTATTTGTTATTGGTCCTTTTTTCAATACATATCACTGCACTGCTAAAATGGTTGTAGCTAGTTTGATAATTCTGCTTCTGAATTATCTTGCTGGTAAGCCTGCCAGATAGAAAACTTACTGGCACCTTTATATTCCTTCACTGTGAAGGCCCAGAACAGTTTGAGTTTTCTTGTGGACCTTTTTTCACCTCGTGTTCCTTTGTCACTTAATCCACACAGCTCACAGTAGAGGGTAGGCTGATTGCACCAGACTCCAACCTTCACCTCTTTAAATGTTCTGCCAAGCTACTCCAAAACGGGCCCAGAAGTAATCTTCCGTTTAGATTACTGTCAGCACAATTTCATTTTGTGTTTTTACAGCTCCAAGTCCAATTAGTTTTCAGTCTTGACTGGCACCTTTGGGCACCGGTGAACCCACTGAATGGACAAGAAATGAAAGCATGGATATTTCCCTTTTTTTCCTCTTCTTAACTCATGCATTTCTATCACAGCAGGGTCATAAACTAATGAGAAACACTAGATAACAAAATTCAAAGCTGAGGGTTTTTTTTCCAACAGAAAAGGGATACTGCTTAAATAAAAACTCTAAAAATGACCTTGAAGACTTCAGTATTTTTAATATATTGGATAGCTATGAACATCCCAGTACCCTGCCCAAACACACAGCACTATACAATACAGAATATTTATGACATTGTTAGTCGTGTTAGTTATTGCTAGTCTAGAGCTATTTTTTTTTAGCACACATGACTTAATGTGACTGCAAGATCCAATAGAACTTCATGCAAAGGTCATCATCTTTTACCAGCTCTAATTTTTCAACTAAAATCTTCAGGACTCAGGAAAAGATTATTTCCTTCTTTCTCCAAAAGTTTACGCTCATTCTACTTTCCTCCTCTTTTTCCTTTCATAAGCTCTCATAATTTCCTCCCTTTATTTTCATTTCATTTTTCTAAGTTCCATAACTGTACCCTAACAAACATTACTGGCAGATTTTAACGTTTTCTCCTTTTTCCCACAAATGATGATTCCCTTCCATTTTTTTCCTCTAAAATTGCATTTTGGTGAAGTCGCGTGCAAATGTTTCCAATATAAGGTAATCTGAGGTTTTTCCATTAATCTTTATGGAGAGAATGGTGTGACTGAAGTCTATATAGAATTGGCTTCCCCGGAGGAAGGAATTCCTGAAAACAAGTATACATATACAAACATATGTACATTGACACGTGTGTTATAAGTATGTTCTGTCACTGTTGCTGGGCTGCGAAGGGAGATGTCAAGAGTCTCTGAAAGACTTGGAATTCTTGTGCCCCAGAGCNTTGCATTTTGGTGAAGTCGCGTGCAAATGTTTCCAATATAAGGTAATCTGAGGTTTTTCCATTAATCTTTATGGAGAGAATGGTGTGACTGAAGTCTATATAGAATTGGCTTCCCCGGAGGAAGGAATTCCTGAAAACAAGTATACATATACAAACATATGTACTTATAACATGTATGTTATAAGTATGTTCTGTCACTGTTGCCAGGCTGTGAAGGGAGATGTCAAGAGTCCCCAGAGCAAGGAATGAGCACCTCATTTTGGAGGGATATAAGGTAGGAACATCATGTTTGCAGCTGTTAATGGAGCTGAGATTTTTTTGCTTACAGAGAAACTCTAATTCGTCCCTGGTTTTCGGTATCTGCCACATTTGTAGGGCTTTATTTAAACTGTGCCTGAGAAGAGCATGACAAGGTATGAGGATATTTAAATAGACTGTGAGCATATGCCTGATGTCAAGGGGCAATTCAAACAACAGCAATATGATTACATGCACCAGTGAAACCAGATGGAGACAATAAGTAAAATGACTTATGATGATGGTTCACCTGCTGTAGGTTTTTATTTATATTTTTTTTTTAATTCTGCTCTTCAGAAGCTTCCATTTATTTACCAAAATTTAATCTGGAGAGTTAGAGACAGTGCCAGGTAATAGAGGTTTTGTTCGATTAAGAGAAGAGCATGGTAACACATTTCTCTACCCTTTTGTGGTTTGTGTATGTCAGGCATGCACTCTATTACAAACTGTTTCTCACCTTAACCACAATAAGACTTGAGCTATATTTGTTTTGTCACACAGACACATTCCTGCTAGTAAGTTTTGGATAGCACCAGGGCCTCACCTAATGAAAAATAATGACTTAAAGAACTCAGCAAAATGTATTCCAAGAAGAGTCCAGCAACACATCACACTTGTATTCACCAGTATATTCTGGCTTTTATTGATTTTTTTTTTTTTTTTTTTGCAAGGATATGTGTGACATAAAAATATGTACGAATGCCCTTTTTTTTACACCTGCAGTCTCTAAGGATCTGAGCACTGCATTTAGTATGGTTGATTGTAATATTCTTTTGGATAAATTAACCTCCTGGGGTTTGATGGTTCAACTAGGAAATGCATTATTGCATATGCAAATCTAATATGCTAAAGAGACAATAATTTGGGGAGGAATTTTCCCTTTTTTTTTAATTGCAGAACTGGTGAAATTGTGACACATTGCTTTGTCTAATAGTTTTGTATTAATGCATTTCATAATCTTAATTCTGTGCTTTGCTTGTTAATTGCATAAACATCCCTGAGCTGGAGGTTTTGTGAAGAGAAGGAGATAGAGGGAGATAAGAGATCCATGAATTACTTGCTGAGGAAATTCCTGTTTATTTCTTTGGTTCTATGATTGCAGTTATTTTGGAAGTGAAAAGCGTACTGGTGCTGGAAAATACCAGAGCTGAAAAGCAGAGATTGAAATTCTCTATCCCCGAAATCAGTAAAGCCATCAGGAGCGGTGCTGGTTTCCCCTACGCTGTTCTGCTAATACACCTTAATCTCTCCTGGGGGACTTGAGCTAATCACGGCTTTGCTATTGAGGCTGTCAGCAGGGATTTGGGTTCTGCTAGTGCTTTCCTGGCCGCCTGGTTTGGCCACTTCTCTCGCTGCAGTAAAATCATTCAAAAGACAACGCTCACCAAGTCCTTTCAGAAAGGGTTCCACGCATGTTTAGCTTTGTGCTGTCCATAATCTTATATTAATCATTTTGCCACATTTTTTTTAAAATGGCCAATTATTAAGGTTTCATTTCTTCAGAAAATTTTGAGGGGGCTGTAGGATGATGATTTCCCATCTAGGAGCAATTCAGAAACACTTGTTGTTTTCAGAAAAAAAACACTTTTGTTGTTCTCTCTCTCTCTCTTTTTTTTTTTTTTTTTTTTTTGTTCTATTGAACATTCAGATTACGTTTGTAGAGATTTATGCATGATATATTCAAGATTTCTTTCCATAAAAAATAATAATTTAGAGACAGTCCTTTTGTATGTGTAATTAGCTTGTGATAGTTCTTCCTGTGTTTGCTGGTCTGACTTTCTGATAAGCAATTTCATCTGTGAGTTTATTATTAGCCATTCAGGATTATGAGATCCTTCTGTGACTCTTCACACGCAGCTTTTAGATTTGATTCTCTCCAATAACTTTCTATCATTAGCAAATTTTATCACTTCATTATTCACTCCTGTAACAGTTTTTTCCAAGAGATGCCTCCCAAAAGGTAGCTTTGTTGGTGGTCATCTCTTGTGTTGTGAGAACTAGTAATTTCTTTCTTTTTTCTTTTTCCTTAATTATTAGAGTTCATGTTTTCTTTTAGGTCTCTCCCTTTATCTTTTAGAAGATTCTCTTTTTACTTTTCCAGTGTTCTTTAGCTTTGCAAGTCATATGGCTCATTCTATTTTTGGTCACTTCGTGGTCATTTCTGAAATGTGATGCATGGTTACTGTACGCTGATGAGACCCCATAACCAATACATGCTGTTTATTTTAGGTTCTTTGTATGTTCTTTATAACTATCACTTTTGCACAGTTCTCCTTTCTAAAACTAGCCCTTAGCTTCCAAGGTTCCTGACCTTTTCTTCCCTCCTCTATTTCTATATGTATTCAGGTAGATTATAATCATTAATACAGAATTGACCCTCAAAACCTTGGCACTCAGAGCTTTTCTGTGCTGTTCAGCAGCCAGAACTGGTGCAGAATTTTTGAACAAGGTATGTGCATTACTCAGCAGGGGCTGCTGGCTCCTCCTCCTTGACCTAGTAAAATCATTTAGAATGATTATGTCAAAAACATCTGCCTTATAATAACTAATATCTCATGCAATATTTATACATTTTACTTGGAGATGCATTTACTGTCTTCATAGCTTCTCTAATCTTCCTTTGTATTTGATTCTCACTATCCCATTATGGTTAGGTGTTTTACTGCCACAAAATTTCCTACGAAATTTGAATTCTTACTACTATGTTTTAGTACATTTTGTTGTTCACGTTACTTGATTATAACTATTCTTTAATTTATCTTTCTCCCTTTTCTATTTGATCTGAACTTTCAATTGACTTTTTGTTTCCTGACATTATATCTCTTTTTATTACACTCCTTCAACTAAGTCCCTGATATACATGTTCTACTATTATTCTTATTTAAAAGTACTTGTAGACCTTTTAGGCTCCTAGTATATGAATTAGATATGCCTGGTCTTGATTTAGCTCTCTATTTTTGTATGTCTTGTTTAATTTATAATTTTTTTAGAAAAAGTCTTCTTTATTATTTCCTTCCTTAGTTGACATCTTCCATAAGGCTTTTTTTTTCTTCAGAGATGGATTTTAATGGCTTTGTCCCCATCAGCTCTTCCAATCTTTTTCTACCAGTCTAGTTGATAAAACTTAATCCTTGCTATTGAAGGATTCATTGAGGTTTGTGAGTGTTTCCTTGTACAGCATCAGTAGCAAATTTAGTCCTTCCTTGAAAAGAAAAGGATTTGAAAGGGGCCAACCCACTTCCATTAGTCTCAGTAGGAACAGGATAAGCCCTTGAACTTCACAGCACTCCTGAAATAGGAGGGAGAATACTTGAATATGAGGTAAGGCGGTGCCTGGGACTAAACATTTAACTCCTCACGTAGATTGCTAATAGCAGCATTCTTGTGAACTGGTATATTGGGACCGCAAGTAACCTCAGCTGGGTGAAATATAGCTTAACTTCAGACCGCAGGGTGACACTGATGAACAACCGGCAGGAACGTAGCTCCGTAGTTCAAATAGATTTTGAATATTGAAGCTTTCATCACTAGATGCCTACATTTTTTTTTTCAGGTCTCTTTAAATGCGCAATGGCTGTAAAAATTCAGTATCACACAGATTGGCAGCACTAGAAAAATATTGTCCCAGCTTGCTTGCTCATTCATTTATTTGACTGAGGTCATCCAAAACACATGAGAATGATCGTAAAAGTGCAGTAAAGATGCCTATTTTCAAGGCTGTCTCCCGCATGGTGTTTCTCAATATGTTTCCCAGGAGTTGCTTGTAGTGTCCATAAATTTAGAAACCAGCAACTCGGGATTCCTGCTGTGCAAGTGTGTGTGTCCTGGATGTCCCCAACCCACGGTGTTCTCCCCGTGCATCTCCATGTCTATGCTGGAGTCACTAAAAAGGATATCTCCTTCAAGAACTGTATTTACACATGAAGTACAAGAAGAGATGAAGGAGGGATTATCCTCCTGGTGAACAGTGTAACTGGGATTTACCCCTACGTTGTAGTATGAGGATTGAATTAGCTTAGAAAATAATGAATTACTACAATAGGGAAGACAGGGGAAAGAGAAAATGAAGACAAAACAGAAATGGTGGCAGAAGTAAACCTACCAACAAAGGAGGAAATACAGGTCAGAAAGAAGGAGAGATGAGACTTGTACATCTGTCGCTTTAGTAGCTGAATTTCTCCTAAACTTCCACTGAGATCCGATTAACTCTGCAGGGAGCAATCCAAGTGGGAAGGCATTAGAAGTCACCGAACTTGTGATAAATCCTCTCGCAGCCGCGTATTAGTCGGAAATAGACTCATCTAATAACAAGTCATGATTACAGTTTAATCCTGACTGGTGCTTTCAGAATTACTGATAAAATGGATCGTTTAGTGTTGACTTTTACAATTCCCCAAGGTAACAGCGCAGGCTTCTTGTTAACTACAAGAATTATTCAATTTGAGGCTGAAGCCATATAAATGCATGCGCTTTATGGGACTGCAATCATTAGTATTGTCGCATAAATGCCTGTGAATTGCTACTAAATCAGGTACCAGTCACATCCTACACAGTAAATTACAAAGCAACTTATTTAGCATATTTACAGCTGATAGTAAGTCCTAAAACTTCAAGTAAGTGAGCCTTGGATCTTTGAGACTTTCAGTTTGGGGATAATTCTTCCTGCTTCACCTTTCCAATGTGATAGACCTTGCTCAAAAGTGCCATTTCCCCGCAAAATACAGGTGCCCTATAACGAACCTGGGATGTACTTCATGATGCTGCTTTCAATGAGGCAGAGAAAGCATCGGTTTATCTTTGTATACTTAGAAAAAAAGTTACTGGGCGTTATCTAAAATATTAGTACTTCTTTTGCTTTATGGGTGGGTTTTTAATTCACCTTGATTAGGATCTGTCTCTCTTTTTGCGGTTCAGCAAAGAGAATGTTGTGGAGGCCACTTGCTTGCAAGTCGATATGGAATTGCTCAGTTGCATCTCTGCAATCTTTCTTGAATCAAAAGTTTTGGTTTTCTTAGGAAACTCTTGGTTTTCAATTTTTGTCCCCTAGTCAGCACCTTGTCTAAGATGAGCTAAACTAGGGGTTCTTGGGTGACTTCCCATATCTTTAAGCAGCATTTATGATTTCACATAATTTGTGCTATAAACACTCATTGTTGTGGAAACTTTCCTGTGTATCTTATTTCTACAGGGGCTATGTTATATTCTAGCAGAATCTATATTTTCATTTCGAGAATTAATTTTCCTGATTTTTCTTTTCACTCTCAAACAAGTAAACAAGTTTACTTGTTTAAACAAGAATTTGAAAGGATTTCAAAGTTACCACATTCTTACTCCATAGAAAAATATCAGAATTATTAATTAAAACATTTGACTTAATGATACTCCATTCTATCACAATATTTGATTTTTTCATCCTAAATGGAATTTCAACAAAATAGATACATTGTAAAGCTTTTTAATTAAAAAAGAAACACTTTTCAGTAACAAAAGGATGTTAGAAGACTTCTTTTTTCCTTAAAACAAGTCACGCTTCCTTTTACATAAGAAATTTCTAAGATTGTTATGCTAAATACTTTTACAATTACTAATAAAAAATGAATGTGACATTAATCTTTACATGATACACTTCACTAGATACACATTTCTCTTTTTATAAAGTTTATTGTGTTCTATTTATCATCATGATAATGTCCAAGTCATTTTTATTATTGCATGACCAGAAAATGTAACCCTAATAGGTTTCTTTAGAAAGATTTCTCATGTGCCTGGGTTAGTTAGATATAAGCAAAAGTTTTTAGCTCTGGTCTACAGGAGAATATGAAAATAAAGTGGACAGTGACAAATTTGAAACCAAATACTGTTGAGCGGGCAAAAAAAAACTATTTGAGAACCAAAATTGGTTCTCAAATTTCTGATGTTCTTTACCTATAAATAATTCTCAGGTTGAAGGCATTTTAATGCATTTCATGTGTCCTCTTATGCTCTTCCCTAAAATGTCCCTTGGTTCTCTCTCAGTATATCAAAAAATGTGGATTATGATGAGATGAATGTGTGTCTTAATTTTCGAGATGAAAAAATGTGCAGGACAGGTATGAGGGCATCTGTTTTCACCTTATAATTCTCCTTAGGATCAAAAGAAAAAATACTAGGATTGAGGAGGAGTAGAGTTAGGGGAACAAGTTATGGATGAAATAGAGAATTATGTCTGCAGCTGTTTTTTTGTATCAGAAAAGATGAAGTGAGGTTAGTGAGTGCTGGAGAAGTAAAGTAGGACTAAGGAATTCAAGGTGTCAAAAGAAGAGAGAGAAAGATCCTATAGAATCTATAGCCAGGAAAGGTCTCCGACAAGCTGTCGGTTTGAATTCATCTCTTGATTGGTGGTATATAAAACCAATAAATATATCTTCTCAAGACATTCCTACTGAATCACATCCACTGCTATGTTGAAGATAGGTTAAAATATAACCTTTTTTTTTTTTTTTTCTAATTTCCTAGTGGTGAGGGCTTTCCTGCTGTCTCCTATATATGGCTTTTAGCATAAACATTGTTTAATAATAGAATATGTAAGGTAAAAATACCTTCAGAGCATTATTCCATCTTCTGTGCTTTCTAGTGTAAAACAAACAAAGTATAATATATACGTTTCAATGATTCTTTTGCTATGAATATGAGTGAATAGAAAACATAAAAGCCAGTTTTTGATGTGTAGGTTCATCTGAAAAATCGCTACTGAATTTCACCCAAGAAATTCACAACAAAGCAAAGGGCCTTGAGTCTCGCACACATGGAGGTGACTCATATATAGCACGATTTGACGCATTTATCACTGTCTGATGGTATGACCTTATATATTGAAGGAAAGATTTCTCATCAGACATTTCTTTCATACCCATAGTTCTGAAAGATGAGGGAAAACAATCAAAATGCCAAGGCTTTTAGCATATTCTCCTACTGCTGAGCAAAAGCGAAAATGTTATTCTAGTATAAGGTATCAAAGCTTTAGTTTTTGTGTGATGATTTACATTCAGTAGTGATGTGGCATGTTGCAAAATGACTGCAACAAGAGCTGTAAATAATTTTGGCAGAAAATGTTTGAAAAGGTTTGAATTAAAAAATAAAAACTCTATTTGGGAAAATTGGAGGTGGGGTATAAATAGTATTTGGGAAAATTGGAGGTGGGGTAGGATAGATTTGAGGGGCTTTCTGCAAAAAAATATTCTGTTTAAATCGCCTTTTTTCATACTGGTTTCAGCAGCTGAAGAGCTGTTGTTTTATCATTCCCTTTCGCAAATGGGGTTTCTACATGTCCTTTTATGCCTGTATAGAGACTGTCAGGGGAAGCTAGACAGGAAACTTGTTGTTTGTTTACCTTCTTCTAGCACTTGTTCACCAGTGGTAATATTGAATGCAAAGGGCTCATATTGCCATTTACCCTTTTTGCTGCAGTATCTGGAAACCAAGTATTTTCTGTCAATGTACCATCAATGAGGGGTGGTACATGTAGAATTGCTGAATGGTTAAAAGATTGTTGTAATGCAAATGGGTCTGTCCTAGGCGTCTGCAGTTTCAAAGCCTTAGTGTGTCATTCAGTTAATTGCATATTTGGGGCATTTCCTGAAAATCCTGATGGATTTTCTCAACCTGTTTAGTTGCTCGGACTAAGGATAAAACACTATAAACACTGGTAGTTAGAATACCGTCACTGTCATCTAGCTCACTGCTCAACTGAATTAATACATGTTGACATGCTGTGGTGCATATGCTCCTTCCCCAGCTCAACCTGACTTCTCACACGTAGCCCTGTTCAGGCGTTAACTACCACATTATCTGATCCTGGCAGTTGCTTCCCTGATTTCTTCCTCCACCCAGACATTAACCATCAATCATGGTCCTGTCCTCATGGGGAGATAGGNCTAATTTCCTAGTGGTGAGGGCTTTCCTGCTGTCTCCTATATATGGCTTTTAGCATAAACATTGTTTAATAATAGAATATGTAAGGTAAAAATACCTTCAGAGCATTATTCCATCTTCTGTGCTTTCTAGTGTAAAACAAACAGTATAATATATACGTTTCAATGATTCTTTTGCTATGAATATGAGTGAATAGAAAACATAAAAGCCAGTTTTTGATGTGTAGGTTCATCTGAAAAATCGCTACTGAATTTCACCCAAGAAATTCACAACAAAGCAAAGGACCTTGAGTCTCGCACACGTGGAGGTGACTCATATATAGCGCGATTTGACGCATTTATCACTGTCTGATGGTATGACCTTATATATTGAAGGAAAGATTTCTCATCAGACATTTCTTTCATACCCATAGTTCTGAAAGATGAGGGAAAACAATCAAAATGCCAAGGCTTTTAGCATATCCTCCTACTGCTGAGCAAAAGCGAAAATGTTATTCTAGTATAAGGTATCAAAGGTTTAGTTTTTGTGTGATGATTTACATTCAGTAGTGATGTGGCATGTTGCAAAATGACTGCAAAAAGAGCTGTAAATAATTTTGGCAGAAAATGCTTGAAAAGGTTTGAATTTAAAAAATAAAAACTCTATTTGGGAAAATTGGAGGTGGGGTATAAATAGTTTGAGGGGCTATCTGCAAAAAAATATTCTGTTTAAATCACCTTTTTTCATACTGGTTTCAGCAGCTGAAGAGCTGTTGTTTTATCATTCCCTTTCGCAAATGGGGTTTCTACATGTCCTTTTATGCCTGTATAGAGACTGTCAGGGGAAGCTAGACAGGAAACTTGTTGTTTGTTTACCTTCTTCTAGCACTTGTTCACCAGTGGTAATATTGAATGCAAAGGGCTCATATTGCCATTTACCCTTTTTGCTGCAGTATCTGGAAACCAAGTATTTTCTGTCAATGTACCATCAATGAGGGGTGGTACATGTAGAATTGCTGAATGGTTAAAAGATTGTTGTAATGCAAATGGGTCTGTCCTAGGCGTCTGCAGTTTCAAAGCCTTAGTGTGTCATTCAGTTAATTGCATATTTGGGGCATTTCCTGAAAATCCTGATGGATTTTCTCAACCTGTTTAGTTGCTCGGACTAAGGATAAAACACTATAAACACTGGTAGTTAGAATACCGTCACTGTCATCTAGCTCACTGCTCAACTGAATTAATACATGTTGACATGCTGTGGTGCATATGCTCCTTCCCCAGCTCAACCTGACTTCTCACACGTAGCCCTGTTCAGGCGTTAACTACCACATTATCTGATCCTGGCAGTTGCTTCCCTGATTTCTTCCTCCACCCAGACATTAACCATCAATCATGGTCCTGTCCTCATGGGGAGATAGGGCTAATTGTGCATACACCAGCCAACAGTCATTTCTGAATTGAAAGAATGACTATGAGTCAATCATCTTATCCCATAAATATGGGGACAACCCGAGAGGCCATGGAGCTCTCCTTGCATCCCAGTGGGCTGCACGCCGGCATCTCCCCTTGAGCAGGGACCCTCTCAAGGATACTCCTGGGGTTAAGAGATCCTTCCCACTAGAGATTTGTGTTAAGTGACGATACTGCACCTTTCGCTTTCTGAANGCAAAATGACTGCAAAAAGAGCTGTAAATAATTTTGGCAGAAAATGCTTGAAAAGGTTTGAATTTAAAAAATAAAAACTCTATTTGGGAAAATTGGAGGTGGGGTAGGATGGATTTGAGGGGCTATCTGCAAAAAAATATTCTGTTTAAATCACCTTTTTTCATACTGGTTTCAGCAGCTGAAGAGCTGTTGTTTTATCATTCCCTTTCACAAATGGGGTTTCTACATGTTCTTTTATGCCTGTATAGAGACTGTCAGAGGAAGCTAGACAGGAAGCTTGTTGTGAACTTTACTTTGTAACTGTGCACAAATCCCTTAGCCATAAACTGTTGACCAGGTCTGGGACTAGGATTGGATCCATTTCCACCCAGACTCCTCTCAGGAGGAGTTTGGAAAGCAGAGGGGTCCAATCTGAACCTCGTGACCCAACAGGAGGGCGTCCTTGGTAATTCTGTGTGTATCTTGAACCTCCATGCAGTAAATAAGAAAAAACCTATTCCTATTTCTTTGCCACGAATGAAGTGCATCATGTCACTCACTGCGTAGGTATTGCGGCATAGGTATACAAAGATATAATTTCCAGCTATCCAAAGGTATTTTTACATATTTCTGTTGCACTCACCGGATTGTTCAAAGTTTCCTTCACTACTGTAACAGAGATTTGCTTTGCTTTAAATAGCACCAAATAAATGGGAGAGGCCTGACGTGCAAATGAAATATTGCCATTTTTGCAAGCCCCAAGCCATCACTAGACAGTCTGATTGTAGGTTAAAACCTGGAGAATACCCGGCATAGCAGCATCTTTTTTTTTGTACACAAACTGCGGTTCTTTGTATGTGCCAGGGGAAAACAGAGAATTTGCTTATTTCCTTTACAATTTACTGCACGTTCCTTAAAATCTCGGTGTCTCGAGAATGAGTAGAGTGCAAATTGAATCATCCGACGTGCTGGCAGAACCTGCAGAATTCTAGTTCCATTACACTCACTCTACAGGGGAGTCGTTCTCCCTCGTAACAAGCTAATGAGGAATTATCTCTGGAGTAGGTCACTTGAGTTACTGCTCTACCATGGATGCTCCCAAAGTAGAAGATCAGATCCATAGAAAGAGAGAGAGAGAGAGATTTAATTTGTTTAGTAATTCATTTTGCAGGGCTCTGAAGTAGATGAGCACATTAAAGTAAGTTTTATAAAAGCGAAAATTATCAGACCCAGTATTATCACGGAATTGATTTTACTATAATAAATCAAAGCAGAAGAAAAGTTAGATAGGATTAAGCACGAAAAAGTGCTCTGCCATTCTAAAGTGCTTTGGTACGACACAGAAGAAAATAACACAGAGATTATTTGCCTTGTACTCTTTAAAAGTATATCCACTTCTGTGAGCATCAGACTTTGAACAATCCAAGAGCATCTGATGTTATCGAATGGATGTGAATGATTTATGGGAATGTGCGAGTAGATATGCGCTCTTCTCATTTACAAAATCTTCTCAGATGTTGCACTCCGGCCCCTCACGGTATGTCTGATGCTGGGAAATGCCGCTGAACACTCGGATTGTTTCTCCGCATCCCGTTGCAGAGCTTGTTTATGCCTCTAGAAATGGCATGGTTTATATTTGAGTGCCATTCAAGCCCTGGACTATGGGGCTACTAACTTTTCAGTAATAATTAGGTCTAGAAAATTTTAAAAGATGCAAAGGACTCAGATCTACACAATTTTACTTTGTNACTTTTCAGTAATAATTAGGTCTAGAAATTTTTAAAAGATGCGAAGGACTCAGATCTATACAATTTTACTTCATATTTCACTCTTTTTTTTTTTTTTTTTTTTTTTGCAAGGAATACGGAAAAAAAAAGAAGCTGCAAAATTCTAATTATTCATAACTGCTTTTTTTTGGTTGGTTACTTGAACAATAATCAAATTAATAGAAAAATTTGGAGAGAAATGATTGGCCCCTCTCCCTAACATCTTCTAGCTAGTAATATTTTCACGTTACTAATTTTCCTTTTCTTTTTTTTTCCAAATAAAATTTAGAATAAAATCATGATGAGGTCTTCTAGAATGATACTTTCACATCCTTTGGAAAAAAAACTCACTGAAGTTATCATTAACCTAAACCCAAATATTATTTTACTTAAGAAAAAATGATCTGGTGAGAGGCGGAGATTTATGTTGTTAGTTTAGCCATTGTGGGCTTTGGTGCAAATGGTATTATGGTGCTTTCAGACTCAAATCATCAATATTCCCATGCTACCGGTTCTAGGAGCTAACACAAAACTAGAGAGATTTGTGAGAATTCCCTCCTTCACCTTTTCTTTAGGTATTTCTTTCAACTGAGGACAGAGGACTGCCTTTCTAGGACACATCTGTTAGTCCTGTAACTTTACTGCAAGCTCCGTGTTCCTGTACCTCATTCCCTAGCCCTGGATTGCTATCCTGGTAGGGTTTTTTTTCCAGTGATGTTCCAAGGGGATGGGTAATTCAATGGGAAATTCAGTAAAATAATCTCCCCACAGGCTTATTTAGATCCACACTTAATATGCAGAACAAAGCAGAATGGAAAAACTCATAGTAATGTTGATACAGGGCCAGATACCAGACTTGATTCCAGGTCCTTGAGAGATGAGGAAGCCTTGGATCTTCATTTTCTTGGTTTTTCATTTGCAGTTCTGAAGACACCTAAATATAATACCTCAGGAACCTTACAGTAACCTCAAAAAATCTACTACTATCCTTTAATTAACAAGAGAGAAAACTATAGTCTTTCTTCTGTGGTATAATTGCTCTTCCCAATGAAGCCCAAATCCTGAATAATGTTGATATATTACCACACTTAGAAAACTACTGTAAGGAGCTGATTGCTTATATAATCTCCTTAGTAATTTTTTACATTTAGGTTGTTCTTTTTTTTCTTACTAGAAAAAAAAGGCTATAGAGGTTTTTACTTCAAGATGGTCCATTAATTTTCAGAAGTCATTTGGACTGCCTCCTATGCGATTTGAATGAGCTACTGTTTCTAAAGCACCTGAATTGATTGCTCTTGTTCTATGGTTTAAGGCTTGTGTTCGAAACTGTCCACGCTTTCTATGAAAGATTGATGTCCACGTGAACAAGAAGGGGTAATATATTCAGGAGTGGTAGTCTTACATCACTGCGAAAAATGAGGCTTGCCAAAAAGCATGCTCCAGCGTTTTAAGCAAAGCCCCATTGATGATTCTTTTGTCATTAACAACAAATTAAAACTAATTACCTTCTAATCACAGAAGAACGCAGGCTGATGTTCCAGTCATTCTGTGCACTGATTATAGAGGCAGGTGTGGAGCAAAGGGAATACTCACCTAACAGGCATGAAAGACTGGAAATGGCTTGGTATGTTTTGCTAATTTTCCATCAGATTTTCCAATGGAAAGTCTGCATGAGAAAGAGGAGGAGTTAGATTTCTCTTTTTTCTCAAAGGTGTTCCGCTCGGAAAAGTGCATTTTGATGATCCATAGACACTCTGCATTTCAGCCAAGGGATTTAAAGCTGTATATTCAAGCAGAGTACAATTCCCATTGAGCTTTCTTATGTTTCATTTTCTAATATTATGGTGGAGAATGAAGAAGCCCTTGAAACAGCCAAAGAAGTAAAAACCCAAATCAAAACTTTGATTACTGTTTGTTGCAAGCTCTCTTCCCAATCAGTGTGCTTTTGATTTTGCTGTCCTTGGCACATATTTAGTTTGCTGAATATATACTTTGCTTTTCAGTGATATTCCTACTTTCATTCATGCAGATTCATACTTGTAAATTTGAAGACCTTTCTCTCATTGCCACCTATGGATATCACAGGGCCCAACTCTCAAGCATTTGGCAACACTCGTGTCCATTTTGCTTAGATTTCTTTTCCAAAGAGACTGCTCATAGATGTTAAACAGCACCAACCCCGACTCATGATGAAAAGAACAGAGAATAGCATAGACCCTGTACCCCTCCTAAAAGCTGCAATAGAGATATTATTCTTTTATTTCAATTTAAATCTCATGTGCTTTGACTAGATTAGCTCGAAACTGCTTTAAGTAGTGTTTAGTTAATGCCGTAGACATGATAAGTTATGATACCCTCCGTGTGCCAAATCCTTTTTAACTCTGTGTCTTTAAAGCCCTTTTGTAATGTCAAAATTCTCAGTAAACAGGGCACAATGCAATTACCAATGGAACATGGTTGTTTTTTCAAAAAATAAACAATTACACTTGAATGTTCATTTTGTGTCTGGTACAGATTACAAAAAAGGGGAACACAATCATGATTGAGATTAGCTGTCAAGCAATTATGTATTTAAGTGATTAAAACTATCATCCATTACCCTGAATACTCTAAAAATTGTAGCGTAATTAGCGTCACTCTTGTCCAGAGAATGGGTTTTGTCTCCAATGAAAAGGATTATTCCCAGATTTGAAAACGATGTGTCTGGTTTTTACTGCACCCTCTTCCCTCCTCAGCCCTCCAAAACAAGCAGCAGCAACAAAGCAAACCCTAAACGGCTTCAAAAGAAGTCTATTCATCCAGATAGAATTTCCCCATAGAAACTATATTCTAGTGACAAAACGGATGCTAAGGATGCAGATGGAATTAGGAAGGCTTCCTATGGCTTTAGATTTCAAAGTACAATAAAGAAAGCTTCAGTGCATGGAAATTTTGCCTATTTTTGCATAGCAGAACTCAGTAGAAAATTTGTTTTCCACATGGCTTCGTTTAGTATTTTTTGAGATCTGTATATTTGAAAACTAGGACAGTGTATTGAAAGGCAAGCGAAGCGGGTTCCCGCTGTACCACCAGCAAGGGACCATCGTTGTTTTTTCATCAGTTTTCAATATGTTGTCTGTAAGCCAGAGAACTTGGCTATTCATAACTTTGCTGAAATGAACATTAAGGGAATGGCCTCCCCTTCAAATACTGGAATTTCAGTTCCTTCTCTTTAAAAAACCATTAGTGGGAAAATAATCTTGCCATGGAGTCATAAGCACATATCCCATTAGCAGCTATATATTTATATACTTAAAGCTGCTAATAGCTTACAATGTGATCATTAGGGCTAATGCTCTTGAGCGTTATCCATCTGAGCTTTCATTACCTTTTGCAAAAGCCCTAGCAGCCACCCAACCAAACAGCAGCTTGCCCGTACAGAAAAGTGCATGGATTAAATTAAAATGTACATTTACTAGTATTTTTTTTACAATGTGTTTTCCAAAATGATCTATCTTGCATTCATTAGACTGCACCTGGGGAGGAATAACCCCAGGCTCCAGGACAGACTAGGGCTTGACAAGATGATCTCTAGGGGTCCCTTCCAACCTCAGCCATTCTGGGATTCTGTGGATAACTCCATAGACCTGCTGACCTTTAGGGTAAAGATTTGCCTACTTTACAAAAAAGGATGTGTCAATGGCAGTGTAATGTATGGAGAGGATTTCACAAAAGTACTTCTTGCACCTACTGGTGTCTTCAGTACTGTATGATTTGTCTCCCAGTTCATCAAAAGGGTTCTGCAGTTTCCTAAATTTAAAAGTGCAGACAGTCTGTGTGCTCTGGTTCGGCATGCAAGATAAATCTGAAACACCCAGACTCACGTCGCTGCAGTGGAAGATGTGATCCAGAACCAACTCATTCTGCAGGACGTGAACTGTGTTCCTTTGTAGTCGAGCAGAAATTTATATCCATCCACATAAAGAAAAGCAGTTTCCTTTATTTCAGCCCGAATAACATACAAAAGTACTCCTGACAACTGTAATTACTTATAAGATTGATATTCCTTAGGATCTTTTTAGCCTGAAATTCAGCTCATTAGATTTCAGAAATTGTGTCAGACCATCTCAGTGCTCCTAGACTGTAGAAAAGTTTGGGTCAAAATCCTTCTTTATTTCCTTACATGTTCCAGAATGTGTCTCCCATAGGACAGTATAGCCCATCAGGCTGTGATTCTGTTTTCAGAAAGGATCCAGCGGGATCATCCAGGACCGAGTGGGTAAACTTTAAAATGAGTAAATTCGATTTGAAAGACATGAATCATAAAAATAAAGTACAAATTCTCACACATTCACTCAAAATATGTGCACATAAATATTGACAGTTTTTATAGTGAAATATAGGATCATTTGCATCATAAGGATCTAAGAGTTTGTGCTATATATATATGTGTATGTATACACACCTGTAATGTTCTTTTTAACATTTTTTTTCATTTATCTTTTCTTCCAATCCTAAAATTATGCTTTTTAAAGAGATGTCCTTAGCAATTACACAGTAGTCACCGACAAGTGGTGCGCATGATCTAATTTTAGAACTGAGAGCTTCAATAGCTCTTAAGGACGTCTTAACTATCGGGAGCAAAAAATTTCCTCTGCTGAATCTTAACCTTGGCACTGAGTGAGTAGATATAAGGGTAATGCATCACATGATCTGTTTCAACCTTGGACCATTTTCAGTCCTAGCGCCAAAACAAGACATTTTCCTACCAATTTGTTCTGCTACAAATGGAACTAATTTGATTATATATTTTTTATTTATTTTTGTAGAAGGAGATTGCAGTTCTTAATCATACATGGTAAAAACTCATTAGCTGGGGAACCTTCGGCTTTTACTGTGTCATTGAGAAAGGAACGTGTTCTCGGTGCCTCTAAGTGTATTTTCTAACTCCTCATTTCTTTTCTAATTACTCCTTGATTGTGGGGTAAGTTCTCTAGGCTGCATAGGAAGGAAAATCATTGTCTTTTTATCTTCTCCGTGGGGAATTCGTTCCGCTTGTTTACTGACGTGTGTGGCAGACTGAATAAAATGCTTCCTAATTAGCATATATGAAATAATCATTGGTCTATCTGGAGTCATAATTAATGCATTAGGAAGAATTTACCGAGTGTCAAGGAGAACGGCGTTAGCATAAACGAGCTTATTTTAGATGGGCTGCAATTGAGAGACTCCTTTTCGGTAAGAATGTTTACCAAAAGCAATAATAACATATCAATTTACTAAAAGCCATTAGCATGCATGATCTGAACTGTGAGCTCCTGCAAAGAGGCTCGAGCCCGGCTCCGAGCACCTTGCTAGCCAGAGCGTATTGCTGGTATCTTAATAAAGCCAACGTCCCGCCGAACAGGGAATTTTCCTTGCACAGACAGATGTTTTTAAACAATTCTGAATTCTGTGTTGTTCCTCCATGAGTCAAGGAAGCGACAAACTGATACAAACTTTAACTATTTTCATTCCTTTTTCCTCTATAGACCAAGTTATCTGGGAGGCTGAAACTAGATTTTATTTTTGGAGGACTCTATACGCAAAAGAATGTATTCAAGGAAGGGACTGGATTCAAGAAACGTACGAGCACTTCCATTTGGTAAGCTTAACCCTATAGGACATTACTTTTAGCATAGCTATCATCATACTTAATGTTGAAAAAATGGACTCATTGCAGGATTATAAATTTACAGTAACCCATAGGGAATCTCTTGAGAGCAATTCTAATCATGGGCATTAATCCATGCAAGGAAATCATCAGTCCACTTGGTATCTCCTTAGCTCTCCACAGCTTCTGTATCTCTTCCCACATGTTACTTTGTCATCTGGAATGAAAAAGATGATCCTTAAGTATTTGAAATCTTTGCAGATGTTTTTTCTTGGTGTTCTTTGCTAGTGACTTTTAAATGAAACTCTGCACATGAGCAGGATCCTAGCAAGGCTTTTGCTGGTAATGCACTTAGCCATGCCTATGGAAAATGGTCTTTATCAGGCTAAATCAGAAATGCTAATTGTTTTGTCTGTCATAGTAATATTTGTGTTTCATCAAGTACTGTACAAGACAAATGATAACATGGAGCAGATACTTCTACTGGTTGATGAGGTCTTTATTATTATAGTTAGAACAGCCAGTATGTGGATCCTTTCTTAGTGTTGACTTTCTAAAATGAGCTGCAAGGTGGCATTATGGAGGGGAGCTCGAGAAAGGAAGAAATGATGGAAATGATGGTTCAGCTGGATATAGCCATTCAGCCTGTTGTGTGCATTGGTACAACGTGTGAAGGCAAAAAGACCAGCTCTGTTTCCAGAATCCCAGCAGTGAGACAGAAACCTATTTAGGCTTGCTTGCTGCTGCTTTTATTGCCTTCATAGACATAATATATTTAGCAATAATACTCTTTTCTGACCTTTTTCTAATCAAGTTGTGAGTAGTTATACAAGGGGAAAGCGCTTGTGATATCCTGGCGGAGGCACCGTATCTAGCAGCTCATCAGGAGCTGCATTCCCAAACCAGCACACGAGCAGTTGTGTTATATTTAAGAATACCAGCTACGAGAGTGACATTTTGGCCGAATGATAAATGTTCTCGCAAAATGAGACTATTTCCTCCGGAAAGGTCAAAGCCCAGGGAATGGATTAACATGGCACCTGCTTATGGAAGCAAGCGGGTGCACTGGAATAAAGAATTGTCTTCCTTTTCCTTTGGTCCCTCCATGCATTAGAATTATTGTTTTGTGCTTCCACGAGGTGAACTACGAAGCAGGAATGGAAGTAAGTCCTCAGACCTGATCCTGGCCCCCTCTGAATCCGCTAAATACTAGAAATGCCACGGGATGCATTTATTCCTATCCGGTGGACTTAGTCACGACTCACAGGGCTGTTAATTTCCAGCCTCTATATAAGCTTCTTCCTTAAAATATTCAGACTCTCCTCTAATCCCTCTATACATTTTCATCTCGTAGAGTCTGAATTGCTGAAGAAGGNTATAGAGGGATTAGAGGAGAGTCTGAATTGCTGAAGAAGAGGAATGACCCTCAGTGAAGCTTTCTTTGCTCTTCCTTTCCTCTCTTTCTTCTCCGTCTTCTCTTTTGCAGATGTTTCTCATTTCTGGATATGCCAGCAGTGCAGTGTGTGTAATTCTGTGAATATCCTCCCTTTCTCACAGTGTCAAGTTTTAACTTTCGGACCCTTGATGGGTCAGTACAGACTGTCACCAGGTACTTGATGTGAGAATCAGAATGTGCTATTGTACATTTCGTGCCGAATTCCTTTTATTCACAGTTTTTAGACGTTGTTATTGCAGGGCATTTGCTTAGCGCTATTTCCTTGCTTTTAATATGTTCTGACGTCCGATACTGAGAGGTTTGGACTTGGCTGCCAAGCCTTGGATGGCAGGTGTGGAGAATTAGCCTCAGACAATGTAAGGCTTTTACAATAAAAGGGAAAAAACCTGTTTTATTCAGCCTGGTGAAGATGTCACGCTTCACTTGAAGACTGATAGGGATTCTCTGGATAAGACTTTCTGGTCCCAGTAAGAACTTTAAGAGGTTTTGTCAGTGTTGCTGCTCTGCGCTTGGGGTATCTTTCGGTCTGTAATACTTCTCTGAGGACGGGCAAGGCAGCAGGGTCATTCTGCTCTCTTTTCCCTCACTGCTGGGGTAAAGGGAGAAGCCAGCAAACCTCCCAGGAGACTAGGACCTCATCGTGTTCTCTGGGATGCTTAAGTAGGGAGGCAGCCCTATAGGATTTGTCCATCTCCTGCAAAATGGGGAAATGCCTGTTGAAACAGCGGCCAAATTTACCACTGACATTGTCAGCTCCAAGGTGTTACATCCCCCTGCTGCTTTGGGCCCGTTGACTGATGGTGGGTTCCTTCATAAAGACCTATGTATTTCTGCTAATCTGCTTTCGAGCCACAGCGTTGCCATTTGATCCCACGTTTGCTGCATAATTGCAATAGAGGAATGAAAATGCTTTTTAGAATGCAATTCATAAAGCAGCTTATGGTCTTGCATAATTAAAATGGCTAAATGGAAACAGTCAGTGCACTTTGAAATGCATCCTAAGCTAAGCAGAAATCCATCACTGAATGCAGCTTCTGAGAGGCAGTAGAAACTTTGGAAGTGCTTTATAACAGTGTGACCTGAATTACTCCAGGAGGTGCGTAAAATTAGCAGTAGTCGTTACATGAGAGTGGTGTCACTGTGTCATCATAAATGGCATATTAGATGTGGCAACAAGCCAGAAGCAGTCTGGACTGGGTTAGCTATATGAGTTTGATTCTGTACTTCCAGGCTTCCTATAGCTCATTACATCCTGACTAGTTAGAAAGGCAGTGAAGAGGATAAAGCTTTCCTGCTCTCGTGAATTAATTAATAACCCCACAGAAATCCGGGAGTTGAAATTTAGCCACGAAACCCATCGTGGTGGTGGTGTTAGAAAGTTTTGGTTCACTTACCACGAATCTGTCAGCAGAAGGGGATCTCCTAACCCCCAGGGGGACCCTTGAGAAGGCTCCCTGCTCCAGGGTAGATCCTGGCACGCAGCCCGCTGCCTCGTACGGAGAGTTCCCCAGGCTCTGGGGCTGTCCCCTTATTTAGGATGATCGACTTAGAGTCATTTTTGCACATCAGCTGAAATTTGCCCGCTGCAGGCTCATTTTTCCCTTGGCTCTTGGGCTTTTGCCTGTCTCCAGGAGCCCAACAGAAAGGCCCCCAGCAGGATTTGGCCATCAGGACCGATATTGCTGGTTGTTGTCTGAGGTGGAGAAGAGATCAGGGCAGAAGCCACGAGCAGATAACACTGCTGGTGGCTGACACCCCAACAGGGCTGCTCAGGACTACCCACATGTTCCCATCTGTGGGCTGCCTCTCCAGTTTATACAGGCAGCTGCTTTAGTCCTTTTTGGGACATGAAGATTCGCAGAGCAGCTGTACCATTAAACCCTGAATAGTGTGATTCTGAATGCATGGATTTTTTTTTTTTAAATGAAGCCTATTTTAATGCAAATGGCATTTTTTGTTCTTGGAAAACAAATAAATTGGATATTCCCCCTACACAGGGTGCTCTCACAATTCACGAAAATTCTTCCCCGTCCCCCTCCCTGTTAATGGACTCTAATTTTCATGCTTATGAGGGATGTGAACTTCCAGCATAACTGAGTGGTTGCTGCCAATAAAACCCTGTGTTGCTGTCAGTGAATGCCGTGCATGTGTCACCTCCTCTCAGCATTAATTTTCAAGCACGGAGATTGCAGTAATTTCTGTTGATAAGTGGCAAGTTGATGTGTTTATTACTCGGAAATCGAGCCCAGTGATGTTTCACGTATCCTTTTGTGAAAGGCTCAGCACCGCAGTAGCTAGATTAACAAAACATAGGTCCAATGCAAGACCCAGAGAAGCCCGGAGATGTGTTGGTGTCAACCTACTGCTCACAAGAGTTTTCTCTGCTTCTAGTTCTTCAAGCAGCCGTAACCCTCCTAAACAGGTCTGAAACACCATGTCATGGGATTTGAGCTTCATGTAAAGCATTGCTAGGGATTACAGCGTCTCAGAGAGTGATTCATGATGATGTTTTCATTGTGGGCTCTTCGGGAACTAATACAGTTGCATATCAGACTGTGCGAGACCTCCACGTGTCTGCAGACGCACGATAGAGAACACAGTGATTCAAATAAATAATACAGCAAATCACCGAGAAAAAAAAAGAACTATGTTTTCTCGCATGTCACCCTTCCCTCGTTTTGCTGTGTTCACTTCCCAGGAAGCATTCCCAGGAGGCAGAAGCTGGCCTCGCTCCACGGCTGACATACGGCAACCAGTTGCTGCACAGATGCCTCTTGCTGTGTGCCGCGATACCATGGCAGAAAACTTAGGAGCATGTTAGATTTCAGAAGAAAGTTCACGCTGTGGCTTTCCCTGGGGTTTCACTGCAGTTTGAGCTGTTCGTAAACGAAGAACCACGGAACAAGAAGTGAATTTGGGCACTTGCGGTTCTCACAAAGGACTTTGGCTGTTAGTTGTTTGAACAGGACTTCGCCGAAGAGCGCCTTAAGATCACTGCCATTCCCACGTTGTTGACAGCATCTTGGTTTTAGAGATTGGTTCTGAATGATCCTCCCTGGATCAATTACATGGAACTTACCAGCTGGAGAAGACTGAAGGAGAGAGTCATTTCTGTCAGGGCTTAAAACAAGTTTTGGAACTGAAGTAATGCAACCTCAGGCTTCTGCTTGATCTTTTCTGCTTCCTTAGCAACTTGCTCCATCGTGGGCCCTCGTTTCACCGTTCAGCAGGGATATCCAAACTTCTGCGTTTCCTGCTGTGCCGAGGGAGAATTAGATTCCTAAGAATTCCTGTCACCTTGTGATTCACGGGTAGAAGGCTTTCTTTTTTCTTCAGATGCAAAGTATTCCTTCTTTACAATTATAATTTCCATGCCAAAACTTTACAAATGAGCTCCGCAAAACCAAATGAGAGCCTTGTTGGCCCAGCTTCAGCTAGCACGGCACGTCACAGAGCCAAAATTGCACTTCTTGTTCTTCCTCCCACAGCAGCCCTGATAAGCATTTGAAATGGCAGTGGTGTAATTATCTTTGATTAGTGACTGTGCTAACTTAAAAGAAAAAAAAAAAAAGTAGTGAAGTAGATGTTGATTACCAAGCGCTAATGTAGTGCTTTCATGCACAGCTATAATTCACCTCATGAATATGCATTAATCTTAGGCATTAGTTGTTATCTTTATCTACACGCAAATGACACTAACCAGTGTCACTTTATTTTGATTTAGGAAACATAAAGGAAACATAGGGATGACCGTAGTGCAGGAAGCCCCAGGGTGGTGTAAAACCTTAAAGATCTTTTCACCTTTGCTCTTTAAACCCTATGTTTTTTTCCCACAGACAAAATATTTTAGAAGAAACTATTGCTGAGATGGCACCAACCAGATCCAACACTGAGATGAACACAAGCTGCAATGAATGTGAACAAAGACTAGAAGAAGCAGAGCTGGAAATTATACGTGGTAGGGGATCCAGGTTGGCATTTCCTGCATAGTGCATGGAGGCTTAGGAAAAATGATAAAGAAAAAAAATCTGCCAATTTTTTTCTGCAGGGAAGAATAAGCAACCTTCAGGTGAGAAGACGTGAAAATAAAGCACCTTCATTAGGATTTATCTCACCTACCCTGGTACAGTTATATATCAACATCCGCAGTGATTGTCTAAATTTCTTTTCTAGGCAGAGGGAAGAAGAAATAGCTGCTTACAGAGCATGATTCCTTTTTTCTTGGAGTGAATATATAAAGCTCCACAAATGCCTGTTTTTCCCCGCTGACTCTCATCTGAGTTTACTTGACTAGCTGATATGTAGATGGCTACAGTAGTGACATCCGAGTTAGATGAAATAAATCTCATGTTCTCAAGGGCTTCCCCAGCTCCAACACTATTGCCGTGCCTTTTAAAATTAGAAAAAAATAGATTTCCTCTACTGGTATCATTTAGCCCTGCAATTTCCAGTGGACTAGGTATTTTGCAAAGAGAAATAAGTGTTTTGTACTTGACCTAAAAAAAAAGCTAGACCAAGGAAATAATAAGGGGGAACTGGGAAGCACGTTGGCTTGAGGTTACTGGCTGTGTATATTTATTCAGGCAGGATAAGCCCAGGCAGCACTTGGTTCTGATCTTTCTTACAGTAATTTTGCATCTATTTGATAACTCTGAATGCAGTGGTAAGAATCCTAATTTAAATGAATACGAGATGAGATTCTTACTCTGAATTCCACCTTTGCAGCTCAGGCCTGTTGCTACTAGAAGATAGAAGAAATGTGTGAGAATGCTTCATTTCCAGGAAGAAAAACCCACAGCGAAAACCGGAGTCAGCAGAACTGTCGGCTGCTTGAATCCTGCCCAGCGTGCAAGGTTATCCTTGAATTCAGAGGAAATGATTTCTTTTCCAAGTGACATCCAGGACACGGACATTTCGAGGTCAGAGAAGCAGTCCAAGCTAATCCAGCGGTTTTCTTTGCTAAACGTTTTGGGAGATGGGAGGCAGCAAAGGGAAGGGGTTACCTTAATGACACTCTGAGTTTGTTAAACTTGTTTCACATTTGTATCTGGCTCCGTTTTTCAACTTATTTTTCCAAGACTTTCATTTTAAGCCAGTAACTGAAAGCTGCAAAATGACGAGAGAGCTGAGCTTAGGTGTTTTTTTATTGAAAATTATCCTTTGCCCCCAAACCAGGTTTACATTAGGCCTGAGTCCAATCTGAATAAAACTCTTGTTGGCCTTTCTAAGATTATTGCAGCATGGGAGGACAGATTTTCTCCAATTCAGTATATTAAACATAAAATAGAATAAGGTACAGATGCTTTGTTAGCATTACTATTCCAGGGAACATATTTTTAAACTCCTAATTTGATTTAATATTCACACAGACGACACATTTCCTTTGCCGTCAAAACCACTTGTACCGATGCAGCTAATTTGCTTTTTAAATACCTTGCAAAGCCAAGCAGCATTTTTCTTCCTTCTCACCAACTGAATTTGGGATTTAATTGTTGACATTTTCTAAACGGTGGCTACATGCCTGTATTGATGTGGTTATGACACTACTTTGATTGGCTTTAATGGAATGCCTTACAGCCAGTGGCTTTGAAATCAGGAATGCACTAAAAAAAAGAAAGGTGAAAATCAAGGGGAATTTTTTTCTTCCCACCTGGCATAATAAAGGCTGGCACATTGCGCTGTTGACACAGGGAACTGCAAATCCTGACCCTCAGCCTCTCTTCTACAGATACGGAGGCCTTTTGGACCCAATAAAATGGGGAACGGTTGCTCCCTTGTGCAGAGCCAAGGTCATTACCCCAGCACCTCTGCACAAAAAGACAGTTCTGTCTATTCAGAAAAAGACCAGAGCCACAGAGGTAACATTTCTAGTGCTTGGCAGGTTTCCTCATGTAGCAGCTAATGCAAGGAAAGGAATAAAAATAAAAAGGAAAAGGTTGCGAGTTCATAAATCCCAGAGCTTTAAAGTGCATCAGTTAATCATATGTTCAGTGTTAGAACCCGAGTGTGTGTGCTTGCTGTTTGGCTTGCTCCATTTAACGTAACCTAGCATTTATGATTTAGGCAAAATTCATTGTATAATTGCATTTGCAAAACAAATGTGGGCTTATTTGACTAACATGCATTTAAAGCCACCCTTCCTGGATAAGCAAGTGGAATATTTATACCTTCAAATTTATATATATATATATGTCTCTGTCTAATTGCATTTGTGCATGTGGTTAATGCATTGCAATTGCAGCTCATTGATAGTATTCCTGCATTTAAAAAAAAACTTAACTCCATAAATTCATATCTCCATTTTAATTCTAACACAGACGTTTTGGAGGCTATCAGATTTGTGCTGATTTCTCTTCAAAAAGGAGATCAGCTGCAGAATAAATAAAATAAGATAGAAAAAGTCTTGTATGGGAACGATTTCACATAAAGAAGGAGAGGAGATTTTGCATAAATGTTTGGAAAAGGTTTGGGGGAATAGCTGGAAATTTTCCTTTACACAGACCAATATGTTAGGCTCTGATTTCCAGATAACCCTGAGTCACAGCACGTAAGTTCTGTATGATCAGACCTTTCAAACCAAAGCAAAAAGATCATTTTTCCTCTAAAATGTGTATTTTTTCTGATTTACCAGTTCTAGATAGTATGGAAATAAACTGTGTGCCAAAACTTTACTGTTCTCCCTAGTGAAGAAAGTATTTTGCATTAAAAAAAGATATCATTGTAGAGTTACAGTTCAGTGACTGCACAGAAAGACATTTTAAGTGGAAAATCCAAAAAAAAAAAAAGGTAAGATATAGTAGGACACTCTTAAATGGCCTTAAGTAAGAAAAGTTAAATTGTTGAAAATATACTGTAAATCCAGTATTTTAAAAAGTAATCAAATGTATAAATTAGAAATAAATTAAAAAAACTGCTTTGAAATCAGAATGACTGCAGCCAACCTGCTCCCAGCAACCAGAAAAGAACCTGGAATTCTGAACTAAAAAGTTACTTAAAAAATAAATAAATTTGGAAAGCTCAAACTAAGGACAGGCCAAAAAAGTCTTTGTGCCAAATTGTAGCAGATGAGAAAAATGAACCTGAAACTTTCTTTTCAGCATCTGTGCTCTTTTTAACATTTATATATGGCTCTAATAAGTTAGATAGGTATCCAAGGAATGTATTGACTGGAAATTTTGTGAGCACTTTTGAGAGTTATTGGTCTTTGGTCACAGAGAATTGAGATTTTTGTTCACATGAGGTTCAGGGATAAAGAAGGGACTTTTCAAGGGAAAAAAAGAGTTCATACTTTATCACCTATTGACTTCCCCCTTTGTGACTTTGAAAATCTTTAATTCGGGCTTTGGCATCTCTATTCGCTTCTATTGTGTTCCTGGAAAGACCTGCAGAACCTGCATTTTTGTGCAGAAAAGCACCCAGCAGGCTCCCCAGATTATAGTGCGAAAATTCTTTGATGTCTGTGCTGCATGAATTTGCAAAGAAATAGCTAAAACGGTAACAAATAGCGCTCGTTAGAATTTCTGTGCTGTGCAGGGTACGCAGAGGACTGGGGTAAAACCAGCCAACGTGACCAAGTCACTGAGTTTTAGCAGCAAGTAGCCTCTTGCCTCACTGTTTCAGAAATGAGCTTTTCCCTTCCCACTAGCACCCGCAAAGACGGAAGAATTGGATGCTCTTGAGCATAAGGCCAGGTGAAATTTCATATCGCTCAGAAAAGGAAAGATACTGTGCGTTTCCCTGCATTTCACTCTCAACCTGGTGTTTATGGTTTGAACATGCAAAACGGAGCTGCAAATCCTCCCGGTGCTTGTGTAAAGCAGGACTCTGCCTCTTCCAGGAGTGCGGACTTCCATGGTCTGAGATAAAGTGCTTAAAAATTCTGCTGCTGAAGCCTTTTTCTTGCAGCCCTTTCCTTCTTAGGAGGTGAAACTTAAGCTCTTCTCCTTAGGATTCCCTGCCGAGGAGCTTAGGTAATTCAGCATTCCGTCTTCTGGGGATCCAGAGGTGCCCAGCTCCTGTGTGAGGAAGATTATGGCTGTGGACAATGCCAGATGCAGGAGGATTGAGGAATTTAGAAAAAAAAGTCTCCAATATAGATGGAAGGCTGAAGGAAGGCAAAGAAAATACAAAATTAAACTTTCTGGGGTGCAGTGGCAAGCGCTCCTATTCTTGCATAAGTTGTATACCTTGGTGATCGTGAGAGTTAGGATGTCTTCAACGTAGGGTGTCAGTTATTAACTTCTAGTTAAGAGGGAGGAGCAGTCAGCTGCTGAATTCATGTGTCTCATGGCTTTATTTATTGCCTAGCTCTGTTTGGACGTGCCTCAAATAGTGGGATCAGGAGCGTGCAACAAAATTACATGCTGATTTCCTGTGTTAAGCAGAGAGAAAAGAACCTTTAAAGGGAATGTATAATTAAATATAAGATAGTAATCAAAATTGGGTAATATGTAAATATGTCAGAGAAAGGGATCCAATCGCAGAAGTTTCCTGATATTTACCATTACAGCTTATTTGGCTCCTGAGCACTGTTAGGGATGACAGCCAGATCCTACCTGGCTGTCATGTTAACTTTTTGGTTAAGACTCAAATTAGGTAGTTGAAATAGCCTCTATTTCAGTCAAGTCCTTTGTTACAAAGGCTTCCTTCTACCTCCTTTCTTTGTGATAGGTCTCTGGAGCTGCAAGAGCGAGTTGGGGCAAAGCACTTGTTTGGATTTTTAAGCAAGAGCCTAAACAGCAACACAGAAATATCAGCCTCTTGCATCTCCTCAGTATCTTCAGTCGCCTTGCGTGTACTCAGCTGCTCTGCACATCCAGCCTTGGCTACGAAACGTGGACACACAAAAACTCCATCATGGAAATTGGACATTTCCACTTATCCCTAACTTCCCCACTAGCTAGAGTTAATAATACTACTTCACACGAGTGCCAAAGTGGCTAATTGATGACTTAAGCTTTTCGGTTCGCTCCCTCAGAAACCCGTGATAAAGTTCCTCATTAGTCGGCGGCCTTTTGCGTTCTACCAGGGGAGACTGAAGTGTCCTTACGTCTTTGATGACCTCCAGAGATGCGGGTAGAGCCTGTCTGCTCCAGGAATCATCACGCAGGGCTGCGCAGGGATGACTCGACAGGCGCCAGATGTGCGAGATGTCCTTTGGGGTGACACGAGGTGGCCTGGCAGCATCCTAAGCAAGTAACTCAAAGCTCCAGGGCTGCTTTTATCAGGTCTAGACAGTGCTGCGCCTCCCCAGTATGCGATCCAGAGCTGGTAGAGGGGACAAAGATAAAATCCTCCTTTAACTAAAATGAATATTTAATATTTTCTCCAAACAAAATGTTGTGGTAGTCAGTAAAAACTTTATGGCACTCTAGTTTTCATCTAAAAATGCATTCTTCAAGAGAAAAACTATTCTGTTGATGCTATTCATATTTGCTAGCTTATTTTTTTACTCCCTAGGTAAAAGGCTGAGGTGCATACAAATACATTTTTGACTAGACCTTTAAGGCTAACAGAATATGTAAATTCTGTA
Source organism: Crypturellus undulatus (assembly GCA_013389825.1). Classification (NCBI taxonomy): domain Eukaryota; kingdom Metazoa; phylum Chordata; class Aves; order Tinamiformes; family Tinamidae; genus Crypturellus; species Crypturellus undulatus. The sequence continues at coordinate 29,141 of VWPW01017908.1, read as the reverse complement.
GCTTAGCATACCCAGGCTGTGTAGACTAGACAGCAATTGCAGAAGTGTTTTGGTATTTTCTGTTTTGTTTTGTGATAAACATTTTCCATTAGGAATATCAAGGTACTGCAAGACATTCCAATATCTAGCAATGGAAATTACTAGATTTCTAGTTCCTGCCATACCTTTCTGAATTCAGACCTATAGATAAAAGAATTTGTCTGCTACTACCAATCACCACAGCGTCTCAAAGGAAACCTTTGGGGAAGGAATAACGACAGAAATAATAATGGACTTCATTGCTCTGGTCTTAATATGTCAAGAAAATAAGATAAGCGAGAATGTTGAAACAGCAGAATTTCTTTTGCTGCAGTACTGTCAGGCCTGTGCTATTAGCAAAGTAATTAACTGTTGAATATTGACAACTTGGTAAGTCTCTCATTTAGTAAGGCTGCCTTTTGCAAGCACGGAGGGCTAAAAATTCTTATTATTTATTTGCAATGAAAGAAGAGTAGAGATACAAACAGGAAAAGCCTCTTGGGTTTTCTTGTGAGGATTAACAGTGAGTTTTCAAAGAGACTTGGAAGAAGAGCTTAACAAGGAAAGTGTATCGGTTCTCTCAAATTCTGATTGTGTTTCCGTGGTACAAAAGGGCTAGGATTTGCTTCAGCTCGTGCTTTGGAAATAATTCCTTAAGGAACATAGTATCAGAAAGTGAACAGGAATTATTTTGCTTCTCAGCATGATGTGACATTGTTCATTCTCCTTTTTTTTTTAGGGTGATTTTATAATATTAGAACGGGCAAGAGAAGCTCTCATCACAATATCCACAAGGAGACTTTTTTCATCTGAGTTGGGTTTCTTAGCAGTGGGTTTTATATAGATTAGGAACATATAGAAGAATGTGAAAGAAGACTGTGCTCTCAAACATGACTTCCTTTGTCCAGAGCTCTTCACAAAAGGTGCAGTATCATCTGAAAAGCACCGTGGTCTAATCAAAGCACTGGTTTTATCAAGTTTTCCCTCCTCTGGATCCAAATTCCCCCAGAAAAGGAATGTGTTGTGCAGGAGGAACATGCCCCAGCTGAAGCTGTGAATACTTCTGCTTGTATTTGGAGATGTAAGGTGGAACAGATGGTGACAGCGTAGTTTAATGCAAACAGTCCATTGCCATAACCTAAATTGTCGAGCTCTTCTTCTACAGAAAGTGGAATATGCATCATTCGGATATAGAGAAAATAGCTTTCACTTCACTGAATCAGTTGGAATTGCCTTAAAAGAGTATTAGCTGTTTAATTTTGAGAGCTGTGTGATAAAGTCATGTGTGTTAAGAAATGACCCCTACCTATGCTATCTTGTGAGTCATTTTGCTGTGGAAAAACTGGGCGGATATCTAAGCCAGCCTGTGATAAAGTTGGTGAAGTCAGGGTATTTGATCCTTTTCCTCTGCTGTTGTGGAGGTTTTTATGTTTTTATGGGACAGAGATTTGAACCAAGAAATCCAGTACTAAACGTAACCCAACCATGACATCACGGAGGATTTTGAGACCTCTTCAGAGTCTCCTACAGAAATTTATTAAATTTATCACTGGAAACTGACTGTGCATCCGGATCCGGGGAGGCAACTTCTGTTTTCCCCAACAAATTGCAGCTGAACAGAGGAAAAAGCGCAAATATTTATTCCACTCCTCTTTCCCTAGGAACTCTGCAGCTGTTTCTTGTATATGGAACTGACAATTTATAAGATAAAAAGGAGAAAGGAGGTGGAGCAGCAAGCGTTGTTTCAGTGTTAATCTATTTATACTCTGTGTTTCTATGGACTGCTGAATACCGACAAAAATACAGTTTCGTTTCAAAACTAAACGGGAAAAACCTTTTTAAACTACTGTCCTGAACAGTCGAACAAACCACCTTGGCACATTCAGCTACTTGCTAGTCCCACATAATTAACCTGTCCTTCTGAATGGCTACAAAGAGTCTGACATTACTATTATTTAAATAATTCATAGCATCTTCTTAAAGAACTGTAAGAACATCTATATATATATATATATATTGTGTTCTGCATCCATTTTGCCTCTTAAGTTGCATGGAGCAGTGGCCAATGCCTGGAGCATAAAGCACTTAGCATTTATTTTCAAGAATATAATGGATCTAATGAACACGTTTTGGCTCCAAGTTAAATGGAAGTAGGATCAGGCCCAAGGTAACTAGGTATTTGTTTAGTACTGTCCATAAAGGATGAAATTTGTTCCAGTATTGACTTTTTTTGATCTACAGGTGCTGTGAAGAATACCTGCTAGCAAACCTCTTCGACCCTAAGCAGATATAAAAGGTAACATTCATTTTATTTTGCATATAAGTGTGTGTGAGTGTAATGAAATTCATCTTCAGGCTCTTTCTTTTATCTTGCATACCAAAGTGGCTGTGTTGCTCTGCTGATAAGACAAAAGTGCTGCTCTAAAAATCCCATGCCGAGGTTTTGATAAGGATATCTCTCAAGAATAAACACACCTCTTTGGCCATTGGATTTAATATGCCTAATGACAATATTAGTTTACTAGGCTGGGTTACCTTCTAAGTCTACATTTAAAAAGCACCCTAACTTACTAACATAACTGCAGTTTACTTAAAAAAATGATACTGTGGAGTGCAACAGACTTATTATTAGGCATTTCTTCAATAAGAAGGAAAGGAAACTCTGCCAACTAGTGTGATTTCTTGTAAATGCCTTTTTGTCATTTGAATAGATCTATATATCTTTAAAGCTCACAGACCCCCTGGAAACCCCCCAACTTGTGTTTTTTAAGGAAATGCAAGCACAAGAGATGCTTTCAAACACTTTGATTTGAGTGATGTTACGTACTCAGCCCTTTGTGGAGCAATCGGGGAAGAATGTTAACAGGAATGAGAACAGAGACCAGAAATGCAATAAAAATGGAAATTAAATAAAAACAAGATTAGATCTATTTAATAAATGCAAAGCCTGGGTCCCTTTAATCCCAGGAGCCAGTGTAAGGCTAGAGAAAGGCAAGTCCCTTCAATTATTCATGGGAGCACATCAGCAGCACGCAATTATTGCCACTGGTTATAAGGATTCGGTTGGCACTGCGCAGTGAAACCAGATGTCTCTTTCCAAAATAATCTGTGTAACTTTGACAAGACGTTCGCACCTATACCTAATTATCTCCCTATCATATCCAAGCTGTCATCCAGGAAAACATTTGTATTATCCTTGGGATCAAAATCACAAACATAGCATGTTAGAGTTAGGTGAAATAGTAATCCCTGTACACATATAGCTGTACTTTGCTAGGGTTTAATCTTAATTGCAATATGATTCAGCAAGGATCATTTTAGGAGATTCTCTTTGTTTTTTTCCTGCTGTGCAGGTCTGATTCAATCTGCTTTTTCTTTACTCTTACAAAATGGGCAATTGTAAAAAGGCGAGAGATTCCAACATCTCCAAAGAACATCTAAGCATCTTGAAATAATCACAAAGAATATTTCATAAATACTTGAAGGGAGAAAAAAACAGAAGAGCCCTCTCTGCTTATTGTGCTAACAGAAGGAATGAGGTTCAGTGAGTCATTTGAGCTCCTCAGCGTGATTTTCCTTCCAGTATATTCACGGGAGATTTGCATTTCTTCCTATCTTCAAACCGCTTATCTGTCTCGCTAAGCTTTTGTTTTCAGCCTCTTGTTTCCTTTATATCCAATTTTAGTGTGCTTTGCCACTCTTTTTCAAATACAAATGTAAAACATTTGATTAACGACTTAGATGAAGTGCTCAGCTCAGTATCTGCTCCTGCCTGTTGTGACTTTAGAACTTTATTGGCGATGACAACAAATTAATAGAGATTTTTACCAAATTGCCCCTCCTTTTCCAGCAGCTGCTCTGTGCAGTGGGCAAAACCTGCATGAATTTCTAACCTTCTCCAAGGCAGGTTTCATTCCAGATTCCCACAATGACAAGGGTGTATGTTTTCCTATACCTGAAATTCCCACCCTTTGTGGACAAACACTGCAATAGAGTAGGGTTTCAGGTTGCATGACAAAACCATCTTGTTTGCAAGACTTCCAGAATGGAGCTTTGAGTTCATCTTCATGGACCTACCGAACCCATCACTTACGCTGAGTTTCCTTTCCTTTCGTGCCTTTGCTGTTTCCAAATCAAGTCACTTCCCAAGGACACAAGGGTATGTCCCAATATGTTCTGATTCAGGACCCAAAGGCACAGAGCTGCCACTGTTTTCTATTTTCCGTATTCCGTCCTACAGATATGAGAAAAATAGGATGCTGACCTCACCAGGACATGTAGGATACCAAATATATCTATTGCTTACAGCCCAAAGGATTGCAGGCTTTAAGGTATTTTAGGGTATTATGAAGCAGTCCATGCTGCAAAATCAATATTACTTAGCTTGATAGGTAAATCGTTTGGGATGAGGGATTTTGCTTTTAATCTTGCCCAGAACCACAAGGCACGCAGTGTCAGTGAGGTAGAGCAGGCATCTCAACACCTTTGGAGCGTCTTGATGGTTTACATCGTACTGAGCGAAATGGAAACTCACTGCTACTAAAGTAAAGGTCTGTGATTCTTTCTAGTTTTAAGCTAAGAATACAAAGTTTCTAGGCTTAGTAAAGAAAAGGACAAAGGGTCGCAAACAGCTCGTATTTGCAGTTAAATGACATCCAAAATAGGCCAGATTTGTCAGAGGGGCGTTATTCCTAGTTCCCATGTAATCCTTGTGGAATTTGTCATGGAAGTTTAATTAATACCCCTGGTAAACACAGGGCCTGGCAAAGGTCATTTGAAATACTTATTTTTGCTAGCAACAGTATTGCAAAGAATACGTATTCGATATATCCTGCCAGAATGGTTTCAGAAAAAAATGTCATTTGGGCTTTGGGGATAGATTGCTGCCTCATTAAAACTAGCTCAAAGAGAAAGTTGGATTCTTCTAGAGACTGGAGCAAAAGAATGGGTTTCTTTTCTCCAGCCTAAAACAGCAGATTTTTAAAACATACCAAGTTTGAACCTACTGCATGACATACAAGCATACTCGAGGAATTTGATTAAATAAACTACTATAAAAGCAAAAGAGTTAACAAGAGTTCAATGTAAAATATAAGTCAGAAGCTCTCCCCAGTGACAAAATACCTACAGATTTAACTGAGAGAACTATTGGGTTCCTAAATGTGATGCCACAGGAATAAATACTTAAAAGATTCCAGAAAGCTCATGACTGTGATGTCTCAGGGAACTTGCAGTAGATGAGTAAGTGAAACATAAAGGTGAAAGAGAAGAAAAGAGAAGAAAAAAAGCAAAAATGCTTAGTGGGTTTGGAGTCACACTTCTCAATTAAAATCTATGGGATTCATGTATTAAACACCAGGGTTAGTATTATATCTGCTCAAGAAAGCTGTAGACTTTTATGGCCAGGTAATCAACACACACCTTATAGGTCATATTCCTTCTGCCTCCAGGAATTATTTGGTTCCCTTGGAGGGAATCCGCACAAAGAGTGTTTCCTGTGCAGGATTCCCATGCAGCTTGTGCCCACCTCCATGCTCAGGCACAGCAAAGGTAAAGACACAGCTTGGTCCTTAACTTTTCTTTTGGAACATTTTCTTTCAAACATAACCAGAAAAGCAATACTTTGCATTTGAAATACTAATCAGTGAGGGGAAAAAAAGACACAAATTAATCCAGTCTTGCTGCAATCCTTGCAACAACGGCTGCATATTTCAAAACCCCATTTTCAGCTATTGGGTGGAAATAAAAAGCTCTAACCTTGGTATAGAAGGAACGAAAGAAAAATCCCACACAAAGTATTTTAATGGATGCTAAAAAGAGTGGAGTGAAGCAGGAAGAACAAAAGAAACGAGTGGATCTTTGTAACCAGGGGCTTAGAGGGACCCTTGAGGAGGTAGAGGAAGAGAAAGGAATCCCAGGAGGTGTTTTATCTTGTTGCAGACGTTCACTCCGGAGGGAGGAACCCTTAAAGAGCTGGACCTGAAGGCTCCACATGAGCCTTCTCATCCCAAGGTAGGTTAGAGCCAAGCTACCCCTATTGAACGCTCACATGGGTTTGACACTGAAATTATAGAATCATGGAATCGTTAAGGNGGAATCGTTAAGGTTGGAAGGGACCTTCCAACCCTTGATGATAGTTGGATCATCCAGTCCAAGCCCCCTGCACACGCAGGGCCACAGGACTGCATCCAAGTGGTCTTGAAGATCTCCAGAGAAGGAGACTCCACAACCTCTCTGGGCAGCCTGTGCCAGGGCTCTGGCACCCTCACTGACAGGAGATTTTTCCTTAAGTTCCTGTGGAACTTTTGATGCTTCAGTTTGTGGCCGTTTCCTCTAGTTCCATCAGTGGCCACCAGTGAGAAGAGGCCAGCCCCATCCTCCTCACTGCCTCCCTTGAGGCACTTGTACACACTGACCAGGTCCCTCTCAGCCTTCTCTTCTCCAGGCTGAACAGCCCCAGCTCCCTCAGCCTCTCCTCATAGGGCAGATGTTCCAGGCCCCTGATCATCCTCGTGGCCCTGCGCTGGACTCTCTCCAGCAGCTCCACATCCCTCTTGTACTGGGGGGCCCAGAACTGGACACAGTGCTCCAGATGTGGCCTCACCAGGGCCAAAGCAGCAAAGCAGCATGAAGTGTTTGCAAGCCACCTTGCAGAGTGCAGAACAACGTGATTCTCTTCTGCATCCTGCTTCAAGGAGTTACCTGGCTGCAAGACTACAGTCTGGTAAGTAAATAATGGTGCTGCAGAGAGCATCCTGGACATAGAAAACTATGACCTGGATGAGGGTGGCGTCTGTGCATCATGTTTTGTGATTGCCTCTAATTTTCTATCGCTACTTTTCTAATCCTTGCCTCTCAGTTGCTCAGTTGCTCTACACTTTATCTAAGCCTACACAAGCTATTTCTTCATAGTCTTTTGTTCATTTTTCCAATTATTTCTTAGCTAAAACTTTCCAATTATTTTGTCCTTAGTTAAAAGACTTTGCCGCTTCAAATTCACCCTGAGCAAAAGCTTTATTATTTTCCTGACCAGCCCTGTGTCAATTACTGAACGATTTCTGCTGTGTTACCGTAAGTGACATTACTCTGGTTTTCCAGTATAGTGATAATGGTGTAATGATGTATGGCTCTTTTTTTATTTTTTTTTTTAATTGGCCATGGATTTCCACCTAGTTTGTGAGAGTCATTTGTGTTTTAATTGTGATGAAATGGAAATGTGGTGGTTTTTTAAATGAGTGGAGAACATTTACAAGGGGATCGTTGCCACTCTGGTAACTTTGACCTTACTTTGGCTTCTGAAAGGGCTATCTACTATAAAAAGGGCTTAGATAAATGTCTGATTTTTATTGATATGTGTGCCTGGTTTAGTGGCATTTCTGAGGCACTTGCCACCACTGAACAGAAGAGCTAACCTTGGTATAAGAATATTGTACAGAGAGAAGAATATTGAGAATAAACTCTAATGTCACAGGTTCTTTATCCTTATATGATTTTGGACGCCTATAAATTTACAATGCATAAATTATTATTAGAAACAGACCTTAAGCAAAATGACAAATTCAGACATTTTGGAGAGAGTTAAGGCTGGGTTTGAAAGCAATTTTTTGCCTTGCTGATGAGTAAACCTAAAGTTCGGCCTGAATTCCCCTAAAATTTAGAGAGTTTTGTAATCTGGAGTCCCAATCAGAGTCACTATTCTTCTATATTATCTATTCTTCTATATTATCTATACTGTATTTTAAATGCTATATTAAGATAACATGAACTTGCTGCAGGAAATGGATGCTTTTAGTTTGCTTCAGATGCCCATTTTAGAGCAAACCAGTGGTCCTGAACAGTGGTCAGCAAAGGCTGAACACTTTCTCTCCAAGGGGAGAGAAAAAGCAACTTGAAGCAAAAGGATTGAGTTTCCTTTGCCTTGGTGACCAATCTCTTAATATTTTGTTTGACAAATACAAGATAAGAGAAAGATATTGCCCCACGTCGGTTCTATGGAAAATACGGTATTTCTTCTGCTCAATCCATGAAGATTTATCATTTAATGCAGATTATCATTTAATGACTCTTAGCCCCCCCGTAGCTTTTGCTGCCCCTCTTTCAACAAACACCAAAAAGTGGATTGGTTGGTAATAGTTTTATTGGTGCAGAAGTGGCAGAGAAGAAGGACTAGCTGGCTTTGGACATCCCATGGTGTGACTACATTTCCCACATCCTGAAACACACTTGGTAGGTCTGACTCGTGTCCCACGTCCAGAAGAAACTTGCTCTGGCGCCACATCAGGCCTGGACAGACGGCTCTTGTCTGCGTTACTGCAGCTGTCAGCAACAATTCTCATCCTTCAGGATGTGTTACCAGACCACAGTGTTCTCAGTTGTCGAGGCCACAGCAGGGACGAGAAGGGAAGGGAGCCAGCTGGGGATTCAGGGACTCTCTCCGCTCTCCTGCTCATCTTTCCGAGGCAGCAGCTGGTGAGCGCTCACTAGGAGAAAAAATCTAGTTTGAATATTCCCACTTCAGCCAACCCATACTTTTATTTAAAAGGCAGTTACCCTCCACATCTTCATGAAGTGGGCTTCCATTCAGCAGGCAAAATCACTCTGAATTTTGTACAAATAGCACTATAAAGACAGCTGAATTTGCTTCTTTCACCCCCGCTTTTTTCCAGGCTTCTTGCTTCAGGCTTCCAAATTCCACAGGGTTTTATCTGAGGAACTAATTACAGGCTCCAGGTCCTGCCAGCTGAGATATCTGTACGGACTAAGCCCCAGGTCCCTAAGGAGCAACTTGAAGAACCAAAATATGAAATTGAAATAAGAAGATGAGAATTCTGTAATCATGGTGTGTAGAGCACATCATCAGCTTGGCTGTATCTGTTAAATCAACATGTATCAGCAGAGAAAATGCCATGTGTTTAGGGGATCTATTGTCTTATTTTAATTTCCAGCTTATGTGGTTGCTCACCTGGAGAGACATGGACAGAACACCCCTGCTAATTTCTAGACCACAAAAGGTTTTCTTGGTTTCTCAGTGGGACAATTCAAAAAGAAATTCAATTCTAACTGCTTGTTATTCGAGCAACAAGTGAACCTGACCTACTGGAGAGGATTCTGCAACTGCAGAATTCCAGTTATTCCCTCTAAAACACACAATTCATCAGTCTTGAAGCGTCAGGACGTGCTCTCTGTTAAGGCTGCATAACCACCCACATTTTTCAGCAGGATTTGACAGCTGGAGACCTGGGAATTGAACATGACTCCTGATTTCCTGCGGAGCGGCCAGGTGAGCTCTTTCGGCTCCGTTGCTTTTCTCTTTTACAAGTACCTCATTCTCTTGGATTTGTTTTACTACGAAGTTCTAGCAAGAAAATAATTACGAATAAAAACCCCGAGAAAAGCAGAACATTTATAATTTAGGGATAAATAACAATATTGCCGGAGGGTAAAAATAACATGAAAGTTATTAACTAAGCAGTAATGGCTGTTTCGAATGGTAATGAAAAGTGGTCTGCTTCGTAACTAAACTATTAAATAAAGACCCAGTGTTTTTCACTCACCCCAACATGCTGGTGTTACGTAGCCTTTCTGCAGTCTAGGGGACTGCCAAATGCAATTGCCCTGTGCTACTGACCTGGTCGTGCAGGGCCTGCTCGAGGAGGGGATGGTCCTGGCAAACTGATGGTCTCTTTCATATTTTCCAACAGGTTAAAGGACAATGAGAGAGTCTTCATCTGAGTTTTGGTGTGGAAGAGAAGCTGCGTTGCCTCGGGGTTATGAATTTTGTTCTCTGCACTCTGAATAACTCTGCAGCCAGGACTGGGCCTGGAATGAGTCTTGGTTTGGGAAGAGCCAGCAAGATGGTTGGTTTGGCTTCAAGCTAGAGCAGTTTAAAGGTTGAAATTTAGAAATTGTGAAATCCTTCTCCTTGAATCATTTGAGTGAAGTTAATCTAGAAAATGTTATGATCTTTCTTCCTGTCCAATCCCCTCCCTGTTTTTACCAATTTGTTTGTTTATGAGTTTTGGTGTAATTTAGCTCCAACTACTTGAAGCAAAGAGGAGTCTGTCCATACAGGACTCACTGGTGTCTGAAAAGTGTGGACCCTCTAAGCTCTGCAGGCTCTGTCCAACAATAACATCAGGAAATGTGTTCCTACTGTATGTCCCTCCTAAAAGTCAACCATTAAGTACAGGGCTTTTGTCCTGGATCCCAAGCAGTCTGCTAATTGGAGTATTTGCTAATTAGTTAGCAAAAACAGCTGTAATATTCTATAACATCACTGCTTGTACACTGCGGTGTGTCCTGGATCATAATCCAGGTGGGCTTTAAGGCTCTTCTCTTCCAGACATGGAAGCCTGAAGCCCGATTTATCTTGGATTATCCTAAGATGCCACCAAGATGCTGAGCTCCACTTTGCACATGAAGCAAAGGTGGGAATGTGCGAGGCTGGCATCCTATTTCACATAAAGCGGATGATGCCCGAAGGGTTCCAAGAGGGATATCCTGCAAAAACTTAAGGAAATCTGTGTGATGTCCACAGGTGTCACAGGTGGAGAGTGATTCCTAACTGCTTTATAATAATAATAGTCTTGGAAAAATGTTCAGGCTCTTACCCTGAAAATTGCTCCTTAAATAAAAGAAAGCTGGTGTCTGTTTTTAATTTTTGAGCTACATCCTTCAGTAACTGGACTCTCCATCCGGTGCGGAAGTGGGGAATGTCAGTGGGCGACATCCTGCCTTCTCACAGCGGCAGATCTTGCCCCAACGCTCTGTTCGGGGCCAACACGGAAGAGCAGCTGAAGGGCACGCAAGAGGCTTCGCTGCGGTCCAGCCCCCTTCAAAATCATCGCAGAGAGAAGAAGGCAGCAAGGAAGATCACCCAAGGGCACCAAATCGGCAGCGGGACAGCACAGAGAGACCTCCCGGGGGAGGAGGGACAGACTCAGGGATCTTGCCCAGAGAGGGGAATTTCTAACCCAATGATTATGAATTCAGTGAGCACTAAGGACCTCCGGGCTAAGGAGATGACCTCAAATGACCCCACAGAGCAAATTCCAGGCCTCAATGACCGCTAATGACCCCTGGCCTAGTCAGATGACCTCAAATGACCCCACAGAGCAAATTCCAGGCCTCAATGACCGCTAATGACCCCCGGGCTAATTAGGTGACTTCAGATGACCCCAGAGAGGGGATTTTCAGGCCTCCCTGAACTCTAACCCCCCCCTCTTCTTATTAACTGACCCGAGGAGACCCCACAGAAGAGAATATCTGGCCCTGATGACCGCTAATGACCCCTGGCCTAGTCAGATGACCTCAAATGACCCCACAGAGCATAGAGCTTATGACCTCTAATGACCCCTGGGGCTAATTAGGTGACCTCAGATGACCCCAGAAAGGGGATTTACAGGCCTCAATGACCTCTAATAACCCCCTCCTTATTAAATGACCTCAGATGACCCCAGAAAGGCAAGTCGCAAGGCCTCAATGACCTCTAATAACCCCTGGGCTGATGAGGTGACCTAAGATGACCCCCCAGAAGCAAATTCCAGGCCTCAATGACCTCTATTAACCCCCAAGCTAATTAGGTGACCTCAGATGACCTCAGAGAAATGAATTTCTGACCTCTAATAACCCCGGGCTGATTGGGTGACCTCAGATGACCCCACAGAGGCAAATTCCTGGCCTCAATGACCTCTAATAACCCCCAAGCTAATTAGGTGACCTCAGATGACCCCAGAAAGGGGATTTACAGACCTCAATGACCTCTAATAACCCCTGGGCTGATGAGGTGACCTCAGATGACCCCCCCCGAAGGCAAATTCCAGGCATCAATGACCTCTAATGACCCCTGGCCTAACTGTGTGACATCAGATGACCCCTGGGCTAATTAGGTGACTTCAGATGACCCCAGAAAGGCGATTCGCAAGGCCTCAATGACCTCTAATAACCCCTGGGCTGATGAGGTGACCTCAGATGACCCCCCCAGAAGCAAATTCCAGGCATTAGTGACCTCTAATAACCCCCAAGCTAATTAGGTGACCTCAGATGACCCCCCCAGAAGCAAATTCCAGGCATCAATGACCTCTAATGCCCCCTGGCCTATGTGACCTCAGATGACCTCAGAGTAATTANGGCCTCAATGACCTCTAATAACCCCTCCTCTCATTAAATGACCTCAGATGACCCCCAAGCTAATTAGGTGACCTCCGATGACCCCAGAGAAATGAATTTANAATTTCTGGCCACAATGACCTCCAATAATCCCCAAGCTAATTAGGTGACCTCCAATGACATCAGAGAAATGAATTTCTGGCCTCAATGACCTCTAATAACCCCTGGGCTGATGAGGTGACCTCAGATGACCCCCCCCCCCCCAGAAGCAAATTCCAGGCATTAGTGACCTCTAATAACCCCCTGGGCGGATTGGGCGACCTCAGATGACCCCAGAAAGGTGATTCGCAAGGCTTCAATGACCTCTAATAACCCCTCCTTTCATTAAATGACCTCAGATGACCTCCGAGAAACCATTTTCCGGTTTCAATGACCTCTAATGACCCCTGGGCTGGTGAGGTGACCTCAGATGACCCCCCCCAGAAGCAAATTCTAGGCATCAATGACCTCTAATGACCCCTGGCCTAACTATGTGACCTCAGATGACCTCAGAGCAATTAATTTCTGGCCACAATGACCTCTAATAACCCCCAAGCTAATTAGGTGACCTCAGATGACCCCCAGAAAGGGGATTTGCAAGGCCTCAATGACTTCTAATGACCCCTGGGCTGATGAGGTGACCTCAGATGACCCCACAGAAGGCAAATTCCTGGCCTCAATGACCTCTAATAACCCCCAAGCTAATTAGGTGACCTCAGAGAAATGAATTTCAGGCCTCAATGACCTCCAATAACCCCTGGGCTGATTGGGTGACCTCAGATGACCCCCAGAAAGGGGAATATCAGTTCTGAAGGACCTCCAATAACCCCTGACCTAATTAGATGACCTCAGATGACCCAGAGGGGCAAAGGCCTGGCCTCAATGACCTCTAATAACCCCTGAGCTAATTAGGTGACCTCAGATGACCCCAGAAAGGCGATTCGCAAGGCCTCAATGACCTCTAATGACCCCTGGGCTGATGAGGTGACCTCAGATGACCCCCCCCAGAGGCAAATTCCTGGCCTCAATGACCTCTAATAACCCCCAAGCTAATTAGGTGACCTCAGGTGACCCCAGAAAGGGGCCTCACAAGGCCTCAATGACCTCTAATGACCCCCTCCTGATTAAATGACCTCAGATGACCGCCGAGAAACTGTTTTCTGGCTTCAATGACCCCTAATAACCCCTGGGCTGATGAGGTGACCTCAGATGACCCCACAGAAGCAAATTCCAGGCCTCAATGACCTCTAATAACCCCTCCCCTCATTAAATGACCTCAGATGACCCCCAAGCTAATTAGGTGACCTCAGATGACCCCAGAAAGGGGATTCGCAAGGCTTCAATGACCTCTAATAACCCCTGCTCTCATTAAATGACCTCAGATGACCTCCGAGAAACCATTTTCCGGTTTCAATGACCTCTAATGACCCCTGGGCTGATGACGTGACCTCAGATGACCCCAGAAAGGGGATTCGCAAGGCTTCAATGACCTCTAATAACCCCCTGGGCTGATTGGGTGACCTCAGATGACCCCCAGAAAGGGGATTTGCAAGGACTCAATGACCTCTAATGACCCCTGGGCTGATGAGGTGACCTCAGATGACCCCACAGAAGGCAAATTCCTGGCCTCAGTGACCTCTAATAACCCCCAACCTAATTAGGTGACCTCAGATGACCTCAGAGAAATGAATTTCAGGCCTCAATGACCTCCAATAACCCCCAAGCTAATTAGGTGACCTCAGATGACCCCCAGAAAGGGGAATATCAGTTCTGAAGGACCTCCAATAACCCCTGACCTAATTAGATGACCTCAGATGACCCAGAGGGGCAAAGGCCTGGCCTCAATGACCTCTAATAACCCCCAAGCTAATTAGGTGACCTCAGGTGACCCCGGAAAGGGGACTCACAAGGCCTCAATGACCTCTAATAACCCCCCCGATTAAATGACCTCAGATGACCCCAGAAAGGCGATTCGCAACGCCTCAATGACCTCTCATGACCCCTGGGCTGATGAGGGGACCTCAGATGACCCCACAGCAGCAAATTCCAGGCCTCAATGACCTCTAATGACCCCCTCCTGATTAAATGACCTCAGATGACCGCCGAGAAACTGTTTTCTGGCTTCAATGACCCCTAATAACCCCTGGGCTGATGAGGTGACCTCAGATGACCCCACGGAAGCAAATTCCTGGCCTCAATGACCTCCAGTGATCCTGGGATAATCAGGGGACCTCGACTTTTGCCTCTCTGGGGTCAGCATTTGTCAGGGAACGCAGAGCTGCCACAAGGAAAGCTAAGGCGTGTTTGGAGCACAAGCTGGCGAAGGATGTTAAAAATAACAAGAAAAACTGCTGCAAATAGAGTAATAGCAAAAGGAAGAGCAGGGAAAACGTGGGTCCCCGGGTGAACGGGATGGGCACCCTGGTTAGGAATAACACAGGAAAAGGAGGGCCCAGAACTGGCCCAGGTNATGTTAAAAATAACAAGAAAAACTGCTGCAAATATAGTAATAGTGAAAGGAAGATCAGGGAAAAATGTGGGTCCCCGGGTGACCGGGATGGGCACCCTGGTTAGGAATAACACAGGAAAAGGAGGGTCCAGAACTGGACACAGGGCTCCAGGCGTGGCCTGTGAGGAGAGGCTGAGGGAGCTGGGCCTGTTCAGCCTGGAGAAGAGAAGGCTGAGAGGGGACCTGATCAGTGTCTATAAGTGCCTCAAGGGAGGCAGTGAGGAGGATGGGGCTGGCCTCTTTTCACTGGTGGTCACTGACAGAACCAGAGGAAATGGCCACAAACTGAAGCATCAAAAGTTCCACGGGAACTTAAGGAAGAACTTCTTGACAGTGAGGGTGACAGAGCCCTGGAACAGGCTGCCCAGAGAGGTTGTGGAGTCTCCTTCTCTGGAGATCTTCAAGACCCGCTTGGATGCAGCCCTGTGCCACGTGCTCTAGGTGGCCCTGTGTGTGCAGGGGGGTTGGACTAGGTGACCTCTAGAGGTCCTTTCCAACCTTGGGCATTCTATGATTCTATGATCTGAAGCCACCTAATTATTCCAGGGTTTATTAGGCCAGGGTTATTGGGGCCAGAAATTCCCTCAGTGGTGTCATCTGAGGGCACAGAGTTAGCCCAGGTGTCATTAGACCCCACCGGGACCAGACAGTCACCTCTTTTGGGTCACGTCAGGCCACGTCATTAATCTAGAGGTCACTGATACCCACATTTGCCGCCGCTGCTTCATCTGAGACCATCCCACGTGTTTTCACCCTGTCTGCACCTGTGGCGTGTTCATCAAATTATGGAGCAGATTTCACCGTAAACAGAAACAGCGATAACTCCTTTACAGCAAGGGTGCTAAATGAAGTCTATTCCTGATATTTCCACTCAGACTCCTATATCATCTTCCAATTTCAAACGCTGGAGTCAATTTATAATAATGAAGGTTTCTGTTGACTGCTATATAATGGCACAAGACAAACGTAGCACTGGGATGGCGTCGAACACGGGATTATAGAATCAAAAATTTATTTTATTCCGATGGTATTTATTTCAAAATGCACAGATAAGTGCACTATCTCTATAGCTGCTCGAATCAATCATTTTTATTAAGTCTCCCATTCCATTCATCCAAGTGCTTTGCTACCAGCACTACTTTAATATTATGGGTCCGTTTTTCAGCTGCATCGAGGGACGAAAAGAAAACGCCAGCTGGATTTTATTAACACACCGAGGAGGAGATGAGAATTAATACTAACGATCTTTAGAAAGGATGGTCGTTCGCAACCGTTCAACTCATTAACGAGCCATAATTCAAACACATTGTGGCTTGCTAGGAAGTTTACGTTGCACATCGGCACACTCGTACAGGTGTCAGGCTCCTTCTAGGCAGAGGAAATCACAGCACAGAGTTGCAGTTTGCGTAATAGTTTATTTTACCAAAAAAATAAAAATATAGCAGGAGGAGAGGAATAGGTGAGACTCGCTGTCTCATTAGGAGACATAATTTCACCTCAGTTCCTCTTGCCTCCCAGGGATTGCACTGCATTTCACGGCCATTCATGCATTTCAAAGGGCCAGCAGGATCAAAGGAACCTAAAAATAGGCCTCGAAACTCAAGAGCAGCTCTTTGGTGAACAATGAGAGACGCAGCAGAAGGAAGACCTGGAGGACAAGAGCTCTCTAATTATGCCACGTGTATTTTCTGCTGCTTTACAGTTCTTCTAGCGGCTGGATCCCTTTCACACATGGAGTAATTAATGTAACTGGGCCCTGCCGCATATTTGCTCTTCTGGCCTCGTGCTGAGGCAGATCAGGGCGCTGATGGACTCGTTCCAGCACTCGGTATTAGCAGACTTCCTGACGGATCATCAGGAGCGGAGATGGAAGCAGAAGTTCACGTGCTGAGGAAAGACACAGGTAGACGAGAGACAGGGTCTGCTGTGCTCCGTGACAGCCGGACTCTGAGCACAGATTTATAAAGTCCCAGTTGCAGACAATGAGCTCCCGGGACATCTACGCTTCTTCTCCAGATTCAGTGCTTTATCCAAAGACTTCACAGTTAACGTCCAGGTTAGAACAGGAACCGGATTCAAGAAGACTGAATTTAGGGATTACCCCCTGAAGCTCATGACTGTATCATTGGAAAGCTGCTACGGACACACGATCCGGGCTGCTGATGGAGGACAACCTTTGGCACGTCAACAGGCACGAGAAGAGGATCCTGTGCTCCGAGCAGAGGATCACGATGTGCAAGACACACCAGTATTCCAGCAGCCTCCGTACCTCCCGCCTGGGCACGGGCTTCACTACGTCTGCTCCCAGCACATCCGTCACCACCGAGGAATCCCTGCAGCAGACTGTAAAACGGAGAGCTCCTAAAGGACGGGGGAATCGTGCCTGAAAACGCCGGATCCTTTAGCCTGCCTTTCTCTGACCTCACGATGCTCGAATGCAAAATGCAGGCGTGCGCTAGCCAAGGTGGAGATCTACTGCTCAGCAGCTCTCTCTCAAGCCGTGGGCGAGGAAGATGCTTTTCCTGGAGGTCAGGGGGACTGAGGACTTGCACTTCTGGCTCTGTAACCGCAACAGCACGGACGGGCTGGGCNGCTCCTAAAGGACGGGGGAATCGTGCCTAAAAACGCCGGATCCTCTTCCTCAGCCTGCCTTTCTCTGATCTCATGATGCTTGAATGCAAAGCCCCAGCGCGCGCTAGCCAAGGTGGAGCTCAGCAGCATTCCNATCCGTCACCACCGAGGAATCCCTGCAGCAGACTGTAAAACGGAGAGCTCCTAAAGGACGGGGGAATCGTGCCTGAAAACGCCGGATCCTTTAGCCTGCCTTTCTCTGACCTCACGATGCTCGAATGCAAAATGCAGGCGTGCGCTAGCCAAGGTGGAGATCTACTGCTCAGCAGCTCTCTCTCAAGCCGTGTGCGAGGAAGATGCTTTTCCTGGAGGTCAGGGGGACTGAGGACTTGCACTTCTGGCTCTGTAACCGCAACAGCACGGACGGGCTGGGCGCAGTCGCCTTGCGGGGATCGTCCTGACAGCAAACGGTGAGAAAACGGGCTGAGAAATCAAGCCGTGCTCTTCTTGGAAAGGAAAATCTTGCAAGTGAGAAGAACGGCCTCCTAGAAACCATCTGTCACAGAACAGATCTGGTTATTGACTCTTCACCTTCCTTTCTGTCCACGTTTCCCCGCTTTCAGCCTCTGGACTGGTTCCTATCACCCAACCAAACCCTCAGTGAAGCACTTTGTAGCCTGCTGCTGAACTCACCGTCCTAAACCCTGACATTCTCCGTAGCTACAAGGCAGGAATGAAAGATCAGCTCATCGCTTATGCCCCCAGGAGAGTCGTGGGAATAACTGCAGGACCCTCCACTTTTATTTTCCTGCTTGTACACATATTTAATACAAAAAAAAAAATCAGTCAAAACTCAAGCTCACTTCAGAAATACAAACAGTAAAAAAAAAGCTACAGATGATTTATTGCAAAAATGGATACCTTCTGGATGACTAACCCAGTGGTTGCTGTGCAGCTCCTTGGTAATTAGTCCTACAAACACCACCATTAAACTTTAAAACAATATAAAGAAAATGTGCAACTGAGCATGCTAATAATAGCACCAATGAGTTTCTCACACTAAATGTCTTCATACGGATATTCTTTATAACGTCTTTGGCACAACTGGGACCTTGCATAATTAAATCTGATTTCACTTTCTTACAACTGTAAGCATAACTGGAAATTTCTAATTAGTTCCAATTATTCCTTTCAGGAATGTGTTACATGCAGTATAATGTTGCATTCATCTAGCCACACGGCATATGTATTTATTATTATTATCTCCTACTGATAGCTTTTCAGCTGAGACATTTTGACCAAGCTAGATAAAAAACCACATGCCTCCTGACAACAACTCCTTGTGCGGCATCATCTGCTCTGGGTGGTAAAATAATTTGTTAAATGAAAGATAATATGTAATGGAGACGATAAGATAATTTTCCATTCTACTCCTTTGAGTGGAGATAAAAACTTAGGCTGATTATCTTCTAAATCTAACTTTTTCCCCCCAATTAAGCTGCTAATAAAGTGGCCTCAAGAGAACTTCTGTTCTCTTTAATGCAACTTGGGCTTCCCTTCTGCTAGAGGGGCGAGACGCACGGGCTACAGATTTTAAATTGTTGGCAGGATTTTAGGGTGGGTTGATATGTGCCCGTTAACACTTTTCATACCAGCTCAGTGGGAGAATTGAGCACTGCAAGGCCAGTTGCACCCACTCCCAAGAAGACCGTGTTAGTATTAGTGAAGAAAAAGGCATAAATGGGTTTTGCCAGCGCTCCCCTTGGTGTGCCAAATACAAACCTCGTGTATCTGCTACCCAGGTAGTCCCAGAACCCAGGCAGTGCCCATTGCAATAGCAATAGGCGGCGAATACTTCTGGTTTGTCCATAAGAACAAGCCCAGGTGTGTTTTTTTTACAGCGTTTACCCAAGCAGAGAGCAGAGGCTGAATGAGCAGCTGCAAAGGAAACAGATAAAAAGTCATAAATTCTCAGGCAAAACACCGGAACCGATTTACTCCCTAAGAACGTAATGAACTGCAAGAGCTCGTAGCTTGAAAAGCAAATTAAATAAATGTCTTTCCCTTTTAAGATCCGGGGAATTGCTGCAAGTGCAGTTGGCTTTACGGTTGTCTTCCCTTCTTCAGCACAGGTCCAAACCTGCTGCAATCTAAAAGGGAAATGGCAAGAGAAAGCCCTGCTGAAATAAAACCAGCATTCAACAAAGGCACCAGGACCTGGTTTCTGAATGCACGTTACTCATCAAACATATTGAATGACTTCTGTAAGTTATTTTGTTTAATTTTAGTGCTCTGTATCCATTGATGCAGGGCATGGGGCACACAGGCCTTTGGAGGCGATGCTGCCACACAGGATTCTCTCAAATTATTCTTATAGGGAACAGAATCTAGACAGTTTTTGGCATGCTAACTTCAAATGGGATGGATTAAGCAGGAGGTTTCACGTTCAGCATACAAAGCCCCCTATTCTACGTCGCAGACAGCAACCCTCCATTGCAGAGCCGTAATGAGCTTTAGTTTCATTAAAATATTACTCCTCCTTTCGTGTATTAAGAGGGATTTCTTAGCCTGTTCTCTTCATTCATTTGCATTTGGTGCAGCTGTTTTATTATGGATGTAAAGAAGCAATTCAAAATTTAGTGATCAATTTTAATGTAAATCTTTCCCGTCTGAATAACTGATGGGAAGGATGAGCACTTGGAGGCAGCCGTTGCCGTTCCTTTTCTTCTCCTCCCTTACCTTTTCAGCAGGGCTCTTCATCAGCCTCCTAGACACACGTGTTTCCGTGTTACCCCTCCAGATGGGCAAAATCTTGAGTTCCAAATCTGCAGATCTCCAAAATTTGGGACTTCACCCTTCCTCTCATAGGACAAGCACCTGATCTTGCATGAAACCCTCGGTCTTACACGGAGAGGCACCGAGGAGACCCCACGGCCGATCCTGCAATGGGCTCTTCCTTTCCTTCCCTTTCCATCTCATTGCAATATGAAGAAAACGCTCTGGAAAATGAAGAAAACACTCTGCAAAACCAAACAGTTTATTTTGAAGAAGTTAAGTTAGCAGCTTCCTCCTGCTCTTCACTGTGAACAGCTTAATATGCAAGTATTTTGTTTAAACGTTAAATAGAGTTGCGAGTTGTAACGGGGAATACATGTTATAAAGAGAGAAATCTCTGTTGCCATTTAAGTGATAAATTACGAAAAGAAATAATCATCTTTTCATGCCTGGGGGTATTTTTCCCCCAGAAGTCACTTTCTAATCTGATTGAAATCCAATTAAGTCAGAACATCGAAAACGAAGAGCGAGCCTTTGAATTTATGTATAACTGATTGAGCTAATCACTGTCTTACTGCAGCACGCCTAGGCAAACACACTCTGAAAAATAAATGGGAAATCAACCCCAAACCTCAGAGAGCCCCCATTTTGTGTGTGCGTGTGTGTGTTTTTTTAATAAATTAATAATCATTCTGCACAGAATATCCTATCAGTGCCTGCCAGTGCAGGCTAAGCTGAAGGAGAAGCACGTTATAGGCATCAAAACTGCATTTTGCTGCATGCACCAGCGTATCGTACCCGCACGACCACGGGACGATGAAAGAGCTGTCATTGCTTCCCAACACCGACCCCACTTTTTTCCCCCCAAAACACTGAAAACTGGGACAATAGGGAAAAACCCCAACCAACAAAACGTACCCCTGAGAGATCTGAACCACTTCTTCCTTATTCTGCAAAAAAAAAAAAAAGGGAGTTAAAGTTAGTTAAAAGATAATGAAAAATGACGGAGTTGTAGGAGAGCAAAATTAGCCAGAATATATTTTAGAGCACTTTTGAGAGATTTATTAAAAGTCAAGATGTGCTTCGAAATAAATCCCAGTGCACTTTCCAAAAAAAAAAAAAAAAAAAGAGCAAGAGCAAGGCTTAAAAAAGACCCACTTAAAAATGAATCAACATTAAAAAAAAAAAAAAGAAATTAAAAAGGAAAACTGCATTGGGATTTATCAGAGCGCTATCGGCAGCGGAGGCGGCTTCCCAGCAGCATTTTAATTAGCGCGACTGACGCGCGGACTTCTCCGCAACGCGGAGAGACGGCTCCTCGGCACCACACGGGTTCGCACGGTATTTATTGCAGGATGGATCTCCCTGCAGCTGCCTGTGCCGGAGTCGCGGAGACGAAGTCCCTTTTCCTAACGCCCAGGTTCTCCTGCGCGCGAACCCCTCGCTATTGAAATCGGACGTAAAATCTTTTACCTCGCCGGGTTATTCCCTGATCAGTGGGTCCCTCCTGTCCTAAAAGCTTGTGGGAATGCAGTCCATGTGGAAGGAGAGGTTCCCGCGCCTGCCTCCACCAGCTGTAAATAAAAATGACATTTTTTTTTTGCAAAACTTAGCATGGAAACCTCATGGCAAGAGCAAAACACCATGTATCCTCACGAAATGCATCACAAAAACACAGATCCTGGTCTTCCTTCCTCCTGTCTGGCCCAAGAACTGACTAAAAATCCTCAGAACACAAGGGGCAATATATTTGCTGTGCATTTTTTTCCCAAGCCTGCTGCACAGTCACCTTGAATTAAAATATCACTTCGGTGTCTAATTGCATCTTTAGCTTTCAAAACATATATTTTGCCTCCCCTGCTAGTAGCCGATTTGCAAGAAAGCTGCTAATATAAAAATGGCCATTTGCTCTGCACAAAGCAGCACTGTACATTATCGCCCGATGCTGCTGTTGTTGGAGGATGGCAAATCAATAACCAGTTCTTATTCAGTGACTTCGCAAACCAGCTGCTTCCATCACCATAAAGCCCGCTCTAAGCCTTTACTGCCATCGAACAACCCGTTTCTTTTATAAAGTCTTAAGACCATGTTGGATCCAAAGGTTTCTAATTGCCTTTTAAATAAGCGAAATGGTTGGGCTACCCAGAGAGTCTCCGGCAAGAGATAAATCCTAATTCCCCGTGAAAGCTCATCCCCTTCAGAAAATATCTTGTTTACCTTTCAAACTCAAAGTTTGCCATCGTATGATCTATTACATTATTAGGCTGTACACAGCAATTTTATTATTCCCATTTATCACCAGGCCCTAGAAGTGCAGCTGAGAGCAGCGCCCGCTGCACCCAGACCTTGCTCCAAACACTCCACCACGCACACGGTTGCCTTTATTTAATTTTTTTTTTTGCCAAGTAGCTCTGTTTTTGAATTTAAATTGCAATGACATCGTATTTCCAACACGAAGCAATAGCTGATTTTGCTTTGCTTGATTTCTGATTTGCTTGATTTCGGCTTTCAGAGGGACAAAACCTTGGTACACGGGGAGATTCAGCGATGTCCCGTTACATATTTGATACCGACTTTCCCATTTGTCTCGCGTTGCTTCTTCTTTGCATTCAGTGCGAGCCTGAGCTTAACAAACAAGTTATTTTTGCTATAAGCAGTATCCTCATCTCATAAAAACTGCAGAAATCTCATCCTGGAGATACTGCTCACTTTGACATAATGCTTTACTTTCCCTTCCATTTGCAAGCTTTGGCATGATGATTTCTTTTGCCTCTATTACTTAATATCACTCCATACCCAAAACCAATTCCATTAACTGTGATTTTTTTTTTTTCCAGAACACGACTCTGCATTTCTTTGGCCTCTTTTGAGCTCTCTAAGCAGCTTTAGTCAAGCTCCATCCTTCATGTTCTTATTACTAAGTTACCACAAATCAATTAACCTTTAGAAATTAACATCTGGTATTCACATAAGCCACATTTTCACATTTTTCGAAGTTGATCTTCTGCTGACCAATTCCTTTCACTTTCTTTTCTAGATTTGTTCAAAGACGCCTGCGCAGAGGTGAACAGGAGGTTGTTGGGGACAAATATCTCTTCTCCTGGTTGCAGAGAGGTGGTTTCACACTCGGCCAGGTCCTTGCTTTACTTTGCTTTATTATTGTAGTAAGTCTTTATTGTTATTTATTGTAGTTAAGACAATCCCTTTAGAAAAACACCATCTGGATGCCAATAAGCCAATTTGCTTAGTAAGGTGGAGGATGCTTTGCTAGGGATGGAACCAATCTCCTTATTTCCCACCCAATCCCAGATCCTCCCTGTATCTCTAAGAAATGCCATTTTGGTATGAAAACCTTTGCACTGGAATGTCTGCGCAGCGGTTGCCTAGTTCAGTAAGTTGTCTTCTATCCTGCAAATCCCAGAAAAAAAATGTGTGTGCCCGGAGGGAACTTCATCAGCTCACTATTTAACACATATTTGAGCAAACAACCAAACCTGCGGCCACCTAGAAATCTGCCTTTACAGCAGTAAATGGACCTTTTTGCTGTTCTCGGGAACATACAAGAGGGAAGAATGGAAATTAGTTTGTAGATTGGTGTTTTTTCTTTTCTATACATATATTTGGTAACTCTTAAATTCAGAGTTTACCCTTAGAGTTACTGCTTACCTTAAGACACACGGCCCAACGCTGCAATTCTCACCTCAGAGATGCGGAGTAAAGAAATGTCCCATCCCGGTCTACAGGCTTTATGAAGAGCTCTGGAAGAGGTAAACATGTTAGGGGTTCTCTTTAGATACTTATTTGTAAAAAAACTACTGAAAGAAACTGTTATCTCACCAGCTTTTTCCAAGGCGGTTGCTCCCAGTCTGGGTGGAGACGGACAACACGATCCTGCACCAGCGACTCCGACCTCAAGAAGAGCACAGTAATACTTGCACCACTCGAGATCACTTAATTCACTTAAATAAAACAATCCCATGAACAAATTTAAGAAGAAAATTAAACAATGTGTGAGATGCTGCTGACGCAGAGACCTGGCTGCTGGTCAGAAACGGGCTCATCGGGATTCAGGGCATCGCCGTGCTGGGCAGCAGAAGCAGCAGCGAGGAGCTCAAGCACCACTCTTGGTTTAGGGGGTAGGCAGGGGGCACAGGGCTGTTTCGTCTCACTTTTTGCATCCTTTTTTACACACTTCAAATCAACTGGTGACTGTTTCGTGCAAAAATCAAATCCCTTCTCATCAGGTCATGATATACCAGCCTTTTGCATCTATCCCATCCTGCTTACATGGAGTCTTTTGCCTCCAGGTATTTTGGTGCAGAAGGAGAAGGATCAGGACCCGCTTTTTACCTTCCTTACACCAGTTTAAACCCAGAGGATCTTCTACCATAACAGGGACGCTTGCTTGCTGGCAGGTATGTATTTCCGAGCGCAGAATATATTCCTCAAACAATTATGCCTTATCACAACACTCACTTAAAATGTTGTATCAACCTGTATCATGGGGGCCTTTTAAAACCATCTCATTAATGATGATTAGGTAAGTACCGTTCCCTGAGAGCCATTCCCATATTGCTCACAGGAGTCAGGATTTAATTCTGTTACGAGCTGTTCCACCACTTGTATCAGTTTACTTTTTGTTTTGTAAAATATTATTGTATACAGGGAAAAAAAAAAAAACAGCTATTATTGTGCTTGCCATCACAATCTGCTTAGAAAGTTGCTAATAATTAAATGCTGTTCACCGTTACACTTGAAAATCCACCAGCAGCTGTTGGGATAAGGTATTACAGGGAGGTAGTTGACTAATACACCTCCTACATATTTCCATGGATCAGGTGGATATTATTCAGTTTTTGTGCAAACAGGATGGGTTTTCTTTGCTTTTTTTTTTTTGTTAATGCAGAACTTTGTCAAGTCCCCTCCAAAGAAACAGGTTCTGGGAGGAACCAGCCGTCGCGATGGGAAGACAGGAGTTTTGCTGCTCCTGCCAGCCGAGCTTCCGACAAGGTCAAAATGAAGCTTTCCTCTTGCATGTTAAGTGGGAAACACACGATTTTCAGACCCTGCGCTGCCTTAAATCCCATTTATAGACCTGCAGGAAGGGTGTGCGTGACAACCTGGTATATCTGGTGTTATCCACGTAGACACAAATGAAGCATTTCATACGAATTTGATCCTGGCGCTGTGGGCAAAAACTCTCTCTTGTGTTAGCAACCTCGTGAGTTCAAGTCTGGAAAGGGAAAACAGAAATCTGGGATTTAGGAGAGTGATCAGTGTATTAGGTCCTGTTAATGAAGCTAAAGGAAGCAACCTGTACATAGGAGTTTATTTAGATGCCCACAAGTTTTAAGTCATTCCCCTTTCTACCTCAGCCCACTGGATCTCTCATCCAACTGAATTACCATTGGGTTTTACAATGCGATATACAAAATGAACCAATGTCATGATTTACAAACATCCTTTGAGTATCATATAAAACACAACCGCTTCCCCTATCGTACAATCATCGGGACAACGCAAATAGAGGCAGCACACGAGGAGCAGAAAATGACAGGGCATTTTAAGAAAATAAAGTTAACGCTACCACACGACTTGTAAGGTAAAACGAACCGTGTTAAATAAATAAATAAATAAATAACAGCAATAAAATCATCTGAACCATTGCAAGTGTTTTTTATGCTGTCTTCCCCCTTATGAGAAACACGACACTGTATAGCCAAACTTCATCCTCGTTAATCAAGATCCCGTTTCCTGCATGAAACTATGGAATCACAAACATCTCCTGTCCGTTGGCATCACGATACTTATTCCTGCACTCTTTCCCAAAGACTCGGTGTGTTTAAGTGAACTAAAAGCAAAGAACAGCACACTCGTGAGCAGAACGAAACACAACGCCACGTTAAAAGGGTAACATTTAAGCTGTAGATGCCGTCGTCGTAGGAATATCGTCTTGCTCTAATGCTACAAACTCTCTAGCCTCATCAAAAACTGACTTAGACCCAAGTTGAAGGGAATCCAAAAACCTCACCTTGATAAAGGCTAGGAGTTTTAATCAGTATTTTTGTCTAAACTTAGGTATTAAGCAACACTGTGTGAATGGCTAAGTTTAAAGCTGAATCATAAACATGACAAAACGTTTCATAAGTGCAAAAAAAAAATAAAAGGATCCCAAACTCATCAGTGTCGCTATAATTAAAAGCAAAATCCTACCTACCATATTCAAACTATATCTTAAGGCTCTCTGTTTTATCGCTCCACATCCCCGAGGAATTATATCCCTTTCCAACATCCGCAGTTTCTCTTGCAAAACAGACTACTGATAAGAGCTAGTGACCCTTTCCTGAACAGTGGTGGAATGGGATTTTAATTCTGTTTTTTTTCCCTCATTACTGGAGTCTTGGTGCTGCTCCACACGTTTGGAAAAGAAAGTGCTTTTTTTCTGCCATTTCATTAAGCTCATGGCATTTCTTTTATAAATTTTTAAGCCAGACTTAGTTTGGTCACTTCCCCTCTGTCCAACCCAATATATCTTTGACTGTTTTAAAATGCTGGACAGCTGTGCAATATAAGTACTATGCAATTTGACTGTACATACATACATATTTTCATAAATACATCCGACAGGGACCTCGCAACTAAGTATGTGATATCATGGGACAAAAACCACAACAGGCTGTCTTCTCTGTAAAACCTCGATGCAAAGGAAGAAAAGCCGAGTTCTCTCATGTTGTCAACACACAACTCAAAACAAAAACACAGCATTAAGGTTACTCATGAGATAATTTGAACGTATCTGCAGATGTCTCGACAGGAAAAGTGTGTCATTTACAACACTGATAACTGTTAACAACCATTGACTTGTATGCGCCGTAAGTCACCCAGACAAGGCTAGCAAGGATGAGCATCGTGATCGGTCCCAAAGGCAACTCCCAAACATCTTCCTCGTGCGGAGACTTTGGTAATTGTCTCTTGTATAAAACAGCGACTCGTTCGACTCCCGCTCGGGTGGCAGCTCCGTCGGCGTTCCTCACCCGCAACAGTCCCCTCGCGCTGCCTCAGTTATTGTGGAGACACTCTAAATCCACCGAGCAGCAGACGTTCCCGTTCTGCACAGACAGACGGACAGACAGACACGTGGCTGTTACTCACCCCGTGGGCACACCGAGCAGCCGGGCACAGCAGCCCGTGCCAACCGCATCGCTCTGCTGCAGCTCCTGCACGCTCCGAGCACACGGCCACAACAAATACATAATAAATAAACACACAATAAACACATCATAAAACCTAACGCAACGTTCTCGACCAGGGCGATGGGATTTGTTTTCTCCCACGCCAGAGAGGAATAAAAGCGAATTTGGCCCAGATCTGACACGCAGAGAAGCCGTCACTTTGTCTGGAATAAGACGACCCGCTTAGATCCTCAACTCATACCGTGATGCACGGTGGAAAATGCCAGATGCTTTTGGAGTTAACTCTGTCATTAAGATTTATTTCCGCTGCATCCAGCCATTGACAAAACTTTTTGAGGCACTGAAACTACGATAGCCACCAAAACCCCCAACCAGGACTTTTTTCCTTCTTCTGCTTCTCGATCCAATACAAAAGAATAGGAAATAACTCTGAAGAACGACTGGAAAGCTAACTTCAAAAAATTAAAGCCCCGGAGCAACAGCTCCGCTTCACACAGCGAGCAGAAGGTTGTGTAAGACGTTATATAATGCAAAACAACATTTTGCATTACATCCTGTCGGCTACTTTTTGTGGAATCGCAAGAGAAGAGCAGGTTTTCCTGAGAGTGATACAAAACACAGAATTTGCAATTTAACTTTCAGAGAGTCTTATTCTGGCAGACTTAATATCAGTAAAAAGAGATATTTGATCTGTTTTTTTTTTTTAAGACCTGAGCTTCCAAGGCCTCAAAGCAGCCCCGTTTTGAGGTATTCCTCGGAATTCCCGCATCCCCACAGCGCCGTGCCCGCCGTACCTTGCACTTGCAGGTTGTACAAGGGGATCCGGCCATGGTCCATACGGAGCCGCTAAGCCTGGGGACCCCGTAGGCGTCCAGGCAGGTTTTGCTGATGTCGTAGGTGATGTTGTCAGCCTGGCAGGGGTCACTCACGCAGTGCGGGCAGCACTCGCCTTCCGAGACGGCCGTGTACTCGCAGTTCAGGTTCGGGCACTGAAGAGGCCAGCAATCCACCTCTCCTTCCTACACAGATTGCAATAAAGCGTCAGAAATTGCAATAAAGCGTCAAAAATGGAAATAAAGCGTCAAAAATCGAAGTAAAGCGGCCAACGTTTCGTTTAACCCGAACTGAAGTGGATTCAATGCCCTAAAACAGACCATAAACCGAATCTGTTCTAGTGAAGTGCCTAGTAGGAACAACCGGGCGAGCACGGCGGTTCCAAATTGCAGATATAGCTCTGCCATAGAGCACTGCTGCCTTCCAGTCCTATCCGTCCTCTTAGTCACAAAATTAGCCAAAGAAATAGTAACCACAGATCCACTACGCCTTGCAAAACCCACTGTAAATAACGTTTGACGCTGTCACGGGCTTGGGGTTCATGGCATTTATAAGCACAATGCTCCACGGACAGCTCTAAAGGGCAATAAAAACGGCAGTTTTAAGTAAGTTCACTGCTGCATTAAGTAAACCTGGGCAAGAATTAGAGCTTCTACACTAAGAAGTGTCTCCACTTCAGTGTACTTTTTCCAGCGTTAGCTAGATTAAAAAAAATAAAATTAAGTGTCTTTGGGGTTTCTTTCTGCTCTCCAGAACACGCCGCACGTACCAGGCAGCGGCACTGCTGGCAGCTGTAGGTCCAGTTGTCCCCGCTGCGGTAGAGCTTGTGCCCGCTCTGGTCGAGGCACTGGCTGGTGACCCTGGTGTCGCACTCGGGGCAGCAGAAGAGGTCGGCGCTGGGGTTGGCGCAGTCGCAGGCTGTTCTCCGGCAGAAAATCCTCCCATCCTGCGGAGAGTAAGGACACCCTGTCAGTTCCAGACCGCCAAAGAGCCCCCCCCCGGGAAAGGCCACCAACATCTAGATGGTCTTGGCGTGGTAGATCTTCATCACAGCACATCTTCATCTCGGGAAATACTGAGCTGAGGAACTTCAT
>VWPW01017907.1:65859-116743 GCA_013389825.1 Crypturellus undulatus | reverse complement strand
TGCCAAGCTGGGTAAGTGCATCCCAAGTCAGTTCAGAAGCCGTGAGACCAGGGATCTCCTCTTGGAGGAGGAGATCCTCCTTGGATCCTTGANAGGAAAATGCTATGTAGAGGGTAGTTCTGCATAGGCTGATTCCTCAGCTGTGCTTTTGTTTCCCCTGTGGCCTGGTGCAGTCAGGCCTACTGAGTCTGAAAGCTGCATTGCCAAGCTGGGTAAGTGCATCCCAAGGGGACCATCTCTCCACCTTGAAGATCAGTTCAGAAGCCATGAGTCCAGGGATTTCCTCCTTGGAGAAAGAGATCCTCCTTGGATCCTTGGAGATCCTGTCTGAAACTGAGATTTTGGCTCTCCTGCAGGCTGTTGGGTGTCCTGCCTGCTGCTGCTGGTGTCCTGCCCTATGATGCCAGCTCGCAATGGACTACAACCCAGAAACTTCATGCAATGGTCCCGCTGAACCAGGACAGGCTGTGGGCAGGGTCCTTCCTTTCCCCTGCTAGTCGGACCAAACAAGGCCCGCATTATTGAGGAGCTGACCTGTTCCTGCAGCTTAAAAGCGACCCCAAGTCTTAATCCCGTGCGGTGACATCAGAGGTGCTGCCGCAGCAGCCGCGGTGATGTCGCCACGAGGAGCTTGTGGCTGCAAACGGGCAGTAAGCCATGGGGACGAGTGACCTCAAAGGGAACTAACAGCCAGTCATTACATAAATGTCTCTAATGCTTATGCACTAGTAATAAAAAAATAAGAAAGGAAAAAAGGACCCACTGTGTACCCGCACACGTTAAGGTATGTCTAAATTTTACATTTCCCATGGACCTGGTTTGTCTGGCCTCTGAAAACCATTCTACTATTACCTGCCTCTATATAGTGACTTAATCGCTTTAACCAACCTCAAGATCCCTTCTCATTTAAAAAGCACACATCATCTTCAAGTTTTATCTTGGCTTATCCAATAAAGAAATATGTTCTTAAAGACAATTAAATAAATTATGAATCTGTGTAGTAATTTCAACACATAAAAATAGGGAAAGGTGCCTTTTCTGAAAACCTGGGCTCCCCAAGGAATACCATAGACTGGGTGCAACTATAAATGTATCTAATTATTATGTTTTATTCTTATGATAAACAGGAATTAATAAAATGTGAAACTAGTGCAACGCTGGACCAGAAAAGCCTTATTGCAATTATGAAAAAAGCTATACTTCATATGCTGAACCCTTAAGGGCCAAGATGACTTTTTATTTTCTCTTCTTTTCTCTTTTCTTTTCTTTGCTTTTCTTTTCTTTTTTTCTTCTCTACTGTGCAGCTGGTTCGTTATTTTCTGTGGTCAAATATGTATTATATTTCCTTGAAAATTTTAGATGGATTTGCTTCTCTTGATGGGATAAGATGAACGTTTAAACACTTCTAGGGGGAAAATACCTTCACACCAACACTTTCAAACACAAAGTCTGGATCTTCAGCAGGTTTTACATTATGCAAGTAGACGTTTAAGGTACTTAATACTTTCTAACCTCTAGTGCCCTTTTTACACAGAGACAGGCAGTCAGCTGGGATTAATCTGATCCTAATTAGCCACAAACTCTTCTGATATTTGGTGGGTGCACAGCAGCGTGCTGCCAGGTACACAGAGGTAAACTGAGCTGGATTAGCTGCCGGTGCATGTGCCTCGCGGAGGGAGGTCCAGTCCTTGGGAGCGCGGCTGAGTTACAGGCAGAGCATGGAAACTGCTGTGCAAAGCTGGAGTTTTAAGGGACCTGGTGACCGCTAATTGGAAGGCCTCTTCCCACCAGCTTGCTGCTGAGGTTTCCCAGTTTCCCCTTCATTGGCAGCATCTGCCACTGTGGCACACAAACAGGGCAGAAACTTAAAAGCAAGAAAATCCAGAGAAAGGAACATTCTGGTTTATTTTCAGCAATAAAGGAACACGACTTCATATCTACAAGTCTCTCCTCTTCATTGCTGTGTACGAGCATGGTTTCTGATGAAGCCTCGAGAGAGTGCGACCACGTCCATCATTAATTGCCCACCACAGTGTTTGTGTCTCCTTGCAAAGCCTTGGGCTGAGCTGCTGAACTCCCTGTCCTGCCTGCATGATCGGGGAAGCAGAGGGCTGAAGGTCCTCATGGTAGCACAAAGAATCATAGAACCATTATGGTGGGAAAAGACCTTCAAGATGATGATCGAGTCCAACTGCAAACCCATCACCCCCATGTCTGCTAAACCACGTTCCTAAGCGCCTCATTTGCACATTTCTTGGATGCTGCCAGGGACAGGGACTTCATCACTTCCTTGGGCAACCTGTTGCAATGCTTTACCACTCTTTCCATGTAGAAATTTTTCCTAATATCTAACTTGAGAAAGCAAAAACAAAGTGCAGTGAAGTGAGGAAGGGAAAAGGGAACCGGGGGAAAGCATCCTGCCCTGGAGCTGGAGGAGCCTGCTGTTAAGAAGCAAGAGCACTGGGGAATCTCAGGTGCCTCTGCTCGGGGTAAATGAGAAGGTGTGAAGCAAACTCATGTGAAGCACAGAGATCACAGCGAAGTGGTGATCCTCTGGCTGCAGAGTCCAAGTGTCCTAAAGACCAAAACAGCCTTCTTGAGACATAGATCCCTCTCTCCATTTTGGTCTGACTTGGGATCAATGGAAAACACCCATTTTCTTGCACCACTGAGCTAACAGCAGGTAGAAGACGAGGGCTTGCAGGTCTCTGCAGAGAAACTGCAATGTGCCCTCCTGCAACTGGCTCGTGCCACAGCAGCAGGTGAGTGTGCAAACAAATGCCTGTTCCAACACGAAGTTCATTAGCTTGCCAAGCTCCTTCACTTTCTCAACTCCAAGACACTCTTCCCTAAGTCACAGCAGTTCTTGGGGATCAAGAGAGCCAAAATAACAAGGAGGGTGGCAGTCACTCTGGGAAGCCGCCCTCTCCCGTACATTCCTGGCTGTGAGGTCCCCCTGGGGCAGCTGGAGGCTCCTGGGAACAGAGAGCTGGCTCCCTATGGATCTCCTAGGGCTCTGTAATGTAGACCCAGCTCTTAAGGAAAATGTATGGTGTCTTCTCCTTTAAACCCGAGGCCACCGGAATACACATGCAGCTAGGATAATGCTATGGATTGGCTTCTCTGCAGCAAGCCTCTCTGCATTACTGCGAACCGAGGCTCAGCAACAAGGCATTGCTAACATCAGTCCTTAGCAGTGCTGGTCAAACTCCAGATCTCGAGTTTTCCTCAATGTACTTCTGTCCTGAGATCCCTTTCAAACGAGGACCCTGGTACTGTTATGTACCCCCCCGCCCCACCTCCACCCTGGTGTTGTGTGCTTAAAAATGCAAACATCGTAAATCTGCATTTTGGAAGAAAAAAAAAATCCAACTCTTAATCTATCTGTGTTTCGGGAGAAACATTCCTGGTAATAGAAAAGAAAGTGTTAAAAAGTTTATTGCTGTTTTTGAGGGTCGCATCTGCAAGGATACAGCGCTGCTCTGATTCTGCTTTAGAGATGTGGTATAGCACACATGTTCACTGCATGATTCCTATAATTAAATATAAAATATTTATTCCTCAACTGACTTTTTTTTCCTCTTTGCTTAATCCTTCTTTCTCCTTTGTCTCTTAACAACACTGTTAATTAAGAAGAAGTGTCAAAGGACCAACATACAAACGAATCACAAAACTGAGGGCTGGTTTTCAATGTTTTCTTTGCTTTAGGGATTGAATCTGTACACTGCACCTGTACACTTACAGATGTAAGTCCTGCAGCCTGTAAATGCTCCTTTCAAATCCCAGGACATTTAATGTTGCAAGTCCATGGCAACTAAGACTCTACTTCTACTTTGGCATTTCAAGAAGAGGGAAAAAAAATCACTGTTTATTTAGGAGAAAAAAAAAGCTATAGCTAACAGCTGTCACAGTGTCAAAATTACTTATCTTGGATCAATCCATTTGCCTTGATCTTTATGGCCCTCAAGAATTCTAAATACTTATCAATCAATCATTTTAAATTCCTTGGCTAAATCCAGTGCCCCATTAAATAAAGCAGTGAGGAGATCTTGATGTACTTTTCTCTAGGTCTGTCACTCCATGGTCTGAAATACATATTATTGCTTCTTAAACTACTCTCAAGAATTTCCTTTTAAAATTGTAAAAGAGCCTAATGTTCCTCTGAAATCTGCCTCCTCCTCCTCAGTGTCACTTTCTTGTTGGTCCCTCTCAGAGTGACCTTCTTTAGTTTCGGAGTTGGAGGTAGCTCATAGCATCACGGGACATTAAATTTCATGGTGATGGGGCTAATGCCACCAAATGACAGATCGTTGGCCATTGCAATGGCATAATGAGAGGAAATGGAAATGACAGAAACGTGGGAAGGAAGTAAAGGACTGAGGTCTCTCATTGCTGGCACTCAGTGCACAAAACCCTGTCTGGTCCCACCATGTCCCCAGAGCTCTCTCAGTGCTCAGCATTGCCTCCACGGTCTCCTCACAAGCATGTCCCAAAAGTCGAGATGCATCTCACCCCAGTTTAGCTATTTCCAAAGCAGGAATCCCGTGATTCACCTCAGCGATGGGAGACCGTACCGGAGATGAGGGGAACTGATTCCCACCCTCTGCTGCTTGATCTGCAGGGAAGTTTTAACACCTGGGTCTCTGCAGTTCTTCCTCCCTTTTCTCCTTCCACCTTCGCTAGGCAGCTGCAGGCTTCTCTGAAGCTCTCCTGCTGAACCTTCACACCTTGTATAAAACCAATGAGTTTGTGGGGAGGCACAGTACCCTTTACTGGATGTAGCTGAGAGACACTCCTGGGCACAGAAGCCCCTTTCAGCCTGCTGTTGTAGTAATAAATCAACCACTTAAGAAGTTTTGAACTGTTCCCTAGAGCTCCCACATGAGAACCTGGTGATACACCTCATAGCAAAGAGGCCTTTTGCTTTCTCCAAGGCTCAGTGAATATGTGTTACTGACAGCAGGGGAACAGCCACTGTCACGCGCTGCTCCTTCCTGGAAGGATGTTAAATGAGTGAGGAAAGGGCTCCAATAGCAGCACTTCCATCTAGGCTACTAGCAAATGCCTGTCAGTCTGAGTGGCAAGCGATGCCTGCAACTAACCCCTCAGCTAAGCCAAACACACAGGTGTTTGAGAGGGCTTTGGAAACACCGCAGGTGCTTCCTTGGCAGGACAGAATGAGGGGNCAGCAGGGGAACAGCCACTGTCACGCGCTGCTCCTTCCTGGAAGGATGTTAAATGAGTGAGGAAAGGGCTCCAATAGCAGCACTTCCATCTAGGCTACTAGCAAATGCCTGTCAGTCTGAGTGGCAAGCGACGCCTGCAACTAACCCCTCAGCTAAGCCAAACACGCAGGTGTTTGAGAGGGCTTTGGTGCTCCCTTGGCAGGACAAAATGAGGGGTAAAGGGTACAAATTGAAACAAGAAGTTCCACCTCCATATGAGGAAGAACTTCTTTCCTGTGAGGGTGACAGAGCCCTGGCACAGGTTGCCCAGAGAGGTTGTGGAGTCTCCTTCTCTGGAGATCTTCCAAACCTGCCTGGATGCCACCCTGTGCCCCGTGCTGGAGCAGGGGGGCTGGACTAAATGATCTCTAGAGGTCCCTTCCAACCTCAACCATCCTGTGATTCTGTGATCTTCCACTTGATGGGAGGTGATCTCACCTCGAGGGAGGTGATCTTACCCCTCTACTCAGCCCTGGTGAGGCCACATCTGCAGTACTGTGTCCAGTTCTGGGCCCCACAGTACAAGAGGGATGTGGAGCTGGTGGAGAGAGTCCAGCGCAGGGCCACGAGGATGATCAGGGGCCTGGAACATCTGCCCTGTGAGGATAAGCTGAGGGAGCTGGGCTTGTTCAGCCTGGAGAAGAGAAGGCTGAGAGGGGACCTGATCTGTGTCTATAAGTGCCTCAAGGGAGGCAGTGAGGAGGATGGGGCTGGCCTCTTTTCACTGGTGGTCACTGACAGAACCAGAGGAAATGGCCACAAATTGAAGCATAAAAAGTTCCACGGGAACTTAAGGAAGAACTTCTTGACAGTGAGGGTGACAGAGCCCTGGAACAGGCTGCCCAGAGAGGTTGTGGAGTCTCCTTCTCTGGAGATCTTCAAGACCCGCTTGGATGCAGTCTTGCGCCAGTTGCTCTAGGTGGCCCTGCGTGTGCAGGGGGGTTGGACTAGATGACCTCTAGAGGTCCCTTCCAACCTTAGGCATTCTATGATTCTATGATTCTATGATTCTGGGTTCCCCATACTGCTCATCCAAGTGCATTTCACTGGGCTGAGACCACAGCGCCTTGGTGAGCTGCAATGACATGTGTTACAAGAACACACGTAGCATCATTCTTCTCTCTCCAAACCACAGTAACGTCATAGCTGAAGTTTTGCTGACAGGTGAGAACCAACGGTGATAACCCCAGCTGCCTACCTAGACAGGTTTCACTGCTTGCCAGCCCGTTGTTGCTCTGATCTGTGTTTCCTCATGACGGATTGCTTTTCCTCTGTGCATTCAGGCAACTTTCATTCCACTTTGCTTTCCACTTTCAGTATTTCAGCTTTCATCTGCTTTTCCCATTCCATCATGATGAGTATTAGAAAACAGTGTTTGGATCTTGACTGCTGCCACAGGGGAAGACTAAAGATGCAAGGCAGAGGCCTTTATAAATCAAACCTCAACAGACTGCTGTAATTTACTTCCTACAGAATTGTGTGCCACAAAAACTCACAAGGGAGAAAGTATTCAGTGGGTAAAGGGAATCAGAGTGTTGGCATTCAAACTCAAAGTCCCGCAGCTAGAGCCCAGGCTTCTCAGTTTTCCCTTCTCTGAGCAGACAGGACTTACGCATCTCCTTCCCTCTTCAACATTCTGGTTAGTCTTTCTGCTTCTCCCTAGACCCAGACACGAGCCCCAACGCTCAGCCCGTTTGCTTGGCTTGTTCCACGCTCTGGGACAGGGAGCAGCCCATCCGAGGCGAGCTGCACCACCCGAGCTGGAAAAGCACACGGGGCCAGACCTGTGGCAGGGCCAGCGCACGCATGTGAGTGACTTTCCGTCATTCGCCTTCAGCTGTTAGGTCTGTGACCTGTAGCAACGTGCCCTGCCGTATGGAAACATATGGAAATGTGCTATAGAGAAGTTACAATGTTTGTGAATCTGCTTTCTTGCTGTCCCACTTGCGTCTCAGTGGCAAAGCCACTACCTCCCAAAATCTGGGATGGGAAGGGTGCATTGGGTGGAAGTCAGAGGCCAAGCATACCACTGGGGCATGGAAGTTACTGAACTCAGTGGGAGGGCCTGACGAAATTCAGTAGGGTCCTGGTTTCTTGTACCTGTAGTTCTTGCCCAGTTCAAAACTCAGATTGTATAAGGTATCTTTAGTGAGGCTTTCCATCAAAAACACAACTATTTTCATATAAAAGTCATTGCAGGCTCAATCCCTAAGACCATAGTTTCCTGAAGAATCTGGCTCTGGAACCAGGAATAAGAAATAGGAATAAGAAATAGAAAATGTTTTTTTTTTCTGTCACCTATGGGGGAATTCTTTTATGCAACTTCTTTTAATTTAATTTAATTTATATACTCTTTTCTATCTAGTATTCTTTTTATACACCCCAAATCTTAACTTCTATATCATGCATTGCAGTCCCCTGTCTATAACTCTCATCCCTCCCTGTCTCAAGTCTTTCTCTCCTTCCCACCCTTACATCATGGGATATCATTTTCAGAAGATTTCACACTTCTGAAAGTCCATATGGTTGTCAGACTCTTTTCTGATGCCACTTGTTTATGGCTTCAAAATACGCAACATGGATTTGCACATTCCCTCTCTCTCTTTTTTTTCGGTGTTCTTTGGACACAGTTCCAATAAGATTAATTCACTTTTTCACAAAATGATGCTGCCAAACTTGACACAACAGCAGATTTGGCCTGGGGCAAAAATCTGTTCAGCCCTGCTACGCTAGTCCTTCCCGTCAGGCTGTGGGCTAGCTGTCGCTGCAGAGAACAGCCAGGTTTTCTTTGGAGTGTCTACCAAAAATCACAGTTTCCAAAGTCAAGGAACTGTCCCAGGAGTAGAAAACACTGACATGCACCAGAAAAGACGCATTTTGTGCCTTGGTGCATCTGACAGACAACAAGCCATCCGTGAAAAGGGCAGAGCGGGGCACACACGCAGCCGCATCCTCAGAGGTGCCACTGAGCAAATCCCAGTGATGCTGAAAGCAAAGTTTGGCATGATAAAGCCAAGGTATGTAGCAAATCCCACTGATATTGCAAGATGCCAAGCAAGGGGCATCCTGTCAGCCAAGGCTGCTGTTCTGCCCTCAGCAACAGCTCTCGCCTCCCCAGCACGTACAGGTTGCCCTGAAACTCCTTTCTTAGGCGTTTCCGCACAGCCCTTGTAAATGTGGGAAGGTGGGAACAAGCCTCCTCACCCCTCCTCGTGGGGAAATCAAGGCACAACTATCAAAAGAAAAAAAAGTGGCAAGGAGAGAAATTTAGGGGCAGAGACCGTACATCATCCGTGTATTTATGGAGCACAACAAGGGAATGCTGGCAACCAGTCAAAATCCATAAGTAGAACCATGGAGCAATTAATTAAAGTTTTTTCTTTTTCTTTTTGGTGATAGAAAAGGGGCATAGATAAAAACGAAACTCATAACTGTGTACTGGCAAACCATGTAAAAATAACACTCAACCTCTACTCTCTTCAAAGATGTCTTGCAATAGTGAGTGTGAACTGCAAATGCACTGATATTCTCACCCTGTTTTCAACACCATAAAACCTACTCTGCTTGCCAAGGTAGGGTGAATTACACAGCAGGTACTGAAGTTGGTATTGCATCCTTAAAGCGCCGCCGTTTCTGGAGGCCGTGCCACCGCGTGCGGTGCACGTGAGGAGCAGGAATGCTCTGCGCCGCTGCTGGAGGCTCAGGCCTAACAAGAAGCTTGTCTTGGCCGGAGCTGGGTCACACTTAGCAGATTATTGCTGTACCAGCAGGGCTACAGTTTTCATCAGAGTAATAGTGGGATTTGTGACGACCAGCCAGCTCACAGCGCTGCCCTCCTTGTTCACAGCAGATGCTCGGCTTGGTCTGGGGCACGGCTCTGCACTGTCACCCTATGGGCGGCACGATTTCTATTGCACTGTCAAACGAGGGCCATTAATGAAGCCTCATTCTTCGGGGGCGCTTCCTGCACAGAGCCTTGGGGGCCTTCAGGAGCGGGGCACGCGTGCAGCCCCTGGACGCAGGGGCCCTGCTGCAGGGTCCTGTTGCCCTGCACCTTGCCAGGATGTCGCTCATCCGGGGAAAAGCTGCTCCCCGCTGCACACGTGTGTTCCGTGAGCCACGAGGTGGCACTAGCAACTTTTGCAGGCGGTAGTTTCCTCGCATGCTCCAAAAGGCAGGGATAAGTAGCACGCTGCATTGCTGTGATCCCATCACAAGGCACACGGATATTCCGCAGTCACCGAGATGCTCGCGCTCCCAGAGCTCCCTGCAGCAGGCTGGGGTATTTCTCTGACTCCGACCTGGGTTGGTCACACTCTGACTCTCTCACACTGCCTGGTCAGCTTCATCTAAACCACTTCAGCTGCCATTTCGTTACCTTTTAATGGTTGTCAGGTTTTATTTATCATGGACAGATTAGATTAATGGCCTCCAAGCACCAAGCTAATTTTGTATTTTACACCTCATGCATTCAGGAGAAAAGTAGTTGAAGCTGAAGCAAACCGCATTTGATTCCAAAGGCTGACTCGAAACAGAGACAGCAGGAACCTGCTCAGCAGTGAAGCTCTTTAAAACTCGAACTGCCCTCTCTGTGGCCAAGCGTGAAGCCCCCCAGTCTGTGCACAACTTGCTAAAGGAAGGGGAGCCAAAGGCTGCGCTCTGGCTCCAAGGCCGGAGCAGCACTGTTTGACTCATGTCCACATCCTCCAGAGCTCTCCTGCTGGCCACAGACTCACCACAGTGCCCTTGGCCCACGTTTCCTCTTGGCCTGCTTCAGGATCCCCGTGGCTCTAGGTCACCACTATCATGTTTTGAGGTGGAGGTTGTTCCCCGAAATAACGCGAGGGCTGTGTCGCAGCTCAGCAGAGGGTCTTTTTACAGTATAACCCTGAGGGGCAATGTTTCATGCCCGGAGATGCCTGTGGGCATGTGAGAGGACAAGAGGGTGCAAAGTCTGGTGGGACAGGATTGGAAGTTAGACGCAGTCTAGATGTAGCCCCTTCCATAGTGGGAACAGTCCTTGGGGTGAATGGGGCACCAGGGGCCATCTTAGTTGGCAAAGCTGCATGAGAAGGTTCACACTGACACCGACGACTGAGCAAATGACAATGAATGAAGCATCTGAAGCTTCTCCCTAACCTCTTCTTTTTACCAGCGTCAATCTATCCAACTATACATTTCACATCTCTTTCCACTGCCTTGTGGGACTTCCAGCATGCAACAGTCAGATTCCTTAGTCACACGGCTACTTCCTTACTCACACGGCTATGCGCAGGACTTCTCCTCACTGCTATCTCATAATTCATTCTTTCCTGGGCTCAGGGTGGCAGAATACATCCAAGCTACTGCAGTAACGTCAC
Source organism: Crypturellus undulatus (assembly GCA_013389825.1). NCBI lineage: Eukaryota > Metazoa > Chordata > Aves > Tinamiformes > Tinamidae > Crypturellus > Crypturellus undulatus. The sequence continues at coordinate 106,158 of VWPW01017907.1, read as the reverse complement.
TCAGCACAATATATTAACTTCACCTGGAATAGGAAGCACTATATGAATTTATAAGCAGGCTGAGTGCCTACTGACTTGACAGCAACTCTTCTCAAAAGATCTAAGGTCCCAGCAAACAACTAGCAGAACACGCGTGAGCAGTGCACCCTTGCAGTGATAGGGCCAACAGCATATTGGGCAACAAAAGGAAGAAAGTTGCCAGCCCGTTGATGGAAATGATTCTTCCCCTCTACTCATCACTACCAAAACCACTTCTAGAGTGTTGTGTCCAGTTTTGAACCTCCCAGTAAAATAACAAACTGCAAAAAGCCCAAAGGAGCTTGAGCCCTTAAGACATGCAGGGAGCTGGAGCATGTGATGATGCCAAGGGGAGGCTGTGGGAAGGACCACAGTCTTCCATCGCTCAAAGGGGGATTGCAGAGGACAGAGCTCGACTCTGCTCAGAGGTGTGCAGCGAAACAAGAGGCAAAGGTCACAAGTCTGAACCCAGGGAATTCTGACTGGACGTTAGGAAATAACTCTTCACCGTGACAGTGTTTGAGCGCTAGAAAGGGTTGCCCACGGCGGCTACGGATTTACCATCCCTGGAGATTTTTCAGACTTAGCTAGACAAAACCCTGAACAACATGACCTAATTTGCAGCATCGTAGAGTCTGCTTTGAGCAGACAATTTGGACTAGATCATCCAGAGGGCTCTTCCAACTCTTTACGTTTCTATTATTCTAGACCTACTGCAGAAACATAAAAGCACACTGTTAAACCATACAACCATAAAAACTAAAGAAAGCAAAACTTATATACTTATATACCTTTCCATGCACAATGTAAATCTGTCATACAGACAAATCTCATGAGGGGTGGGGGATTAAAATATATAATAGAGAACACTACGCTGCTGGAAATATGAGGCAAGCAATACCATGAAGGCCAACATATGCAAAATGAACCAAGATGGGGTTTCAGCATGCAGGATTACCAGTATTTGTCCCAGCTCTTATTGCATCATTCAGTTTTACTGGAGCAAATGATTTACCATAATACAATGAGAAACAAGAGATCCGGTTTGCAGAGGCAAAGCTGAATCTAACATAAAAATATTTCTGCTGTGTTTATTTTGTAATTATCCTACTGGCATGCACTGCCAAGAGCTGCAGAGCTTGTGTCACTGCATTCATTTTGAAGTCAGGCAAAGCCTACTTAAAATAGTCAGTGAGTCTGCAATAGTTTATAAATAAACACACGGAGGGTTAAGCACAATTGACCTTTTGTTGCCATTTTATTTAACAAAAGCAACACATTATGGATGAGAAGAAGTTCAGGAAAAAGCTGCAGTTTTCTAATGACATTGTTCATAATTTAACCACAAAACATGATACATGAGTAAGTGCCACAAAACTTCATATTCAATTCTGAACAGACGCTCCTTCTTAAATAATGGAAAGAGTATGAATGAATCCTGTCTTCAATGAAACATTCCTCCAGGTCTGACTTCTATCACTACAGAAAAAAACATTTTCAGCACACTGTTTTTCCTGACAGTAGAACACACAATTACTCTCAAATTTGGCTACAACCACCATGAATGTAAACAACTAAAACTTTAATTTCTAGGCAAGCATCAGAACAGAAATACTTGGGAGATAACCAATGGAGACAACAGAAATCCAGAGTCTGTGGAAGTTAATTTGGCTTTCTTCCTGTTAGTATAAATGTGGTAAAACCTTGACTTTAGATGTTTGTACAGTTGCAGTTTGACACCACATGTGAGCCTTATGAAAGATACTTGAGCTACCTTGTGCTTGCTTGCAGACGCCAGTGTCATGATACAGCCCGTGGAGGAGCTGAACTGCTCATCGCCGAGGCACGCTCTTAGGTGAAAGATATTTCAAAGCCTCCTCTCTATTAATAACCCCAATCAGCTTTTGTCAAGAGTTTGAATGTTGGCTGGATTCCAAGATCTAGCAGACGTATCAGCTGAATCCTGTTCTCTCAAGAATTTTTGATTCACTGTTCAGATCAGATGTTATCTGCATTAGGCTTTTTTTTTCCTCTTCCAAATAATGAATATTAGAACTTTTTGACAGGTTTGAACCATCTATAAGCTGTTGACTGTCATATCTGGAAGCAGCTACTGTTGATAAAATAGCTACCCAGTGGATACACAATGCTATTTCACCATTTATTGTTGTACTACCACAATGATGAAAGGAAAACCCTGAACTGTGAACTTAAGCCTGTGGAGTCTGATTGTCCTAGGTGTTGCTGCTTGTGCATTCATCTACAGGTATATGGAAAATACTGCTGGTCTGACCTGACAGTGACTTTTTGCCAGGGTATGAATATGGAGTACAACCTTGGATAACTCATGTCCTCTGTCTTCTATAAAGGGACTTGATTTAAAGGCAACTAAAGTGAGAAGAAAGACGCCATGAACTTAGAATGACTATGGAGCAGATAAATGCATACGTACTCTGATTAATCCTTCATTGGTGATTGATTAATCCTTCTGCGCCCAGTGCTCTCTTAACACCACATTTTAACAACAACCGCAGTAAAACAGGTCTGAGGGCAGGAGAAGGGTGATGATCTCCTGAACTCTTAGAGTTTGAATAAAATTTCCTACTTTTGTACTTATTAAAAAAGAAGCCTGTCTCTCGTGCCTTTTAAGCCTCATTCATTCCCAGTGGAGAAAATGAAAGCAAAAGGAAAAGAAAGGAGTATTATCCTGACCCTCACAATCCCTCTTCTGGATCTGGGATACATATTTAATGGCTTTCCCCCTCCTCCCCAATAAATTTGTATGCAGTTCCCTCAGACTTTATTTACAGAATCGTTCCATAGTATTCCCTGGTATTACAACAAACCTTTTTGTTCCCAGGTGTGTATCATGTCTTCAGCATCTGCATCTATATATAGATGACATGCATCTCTATATAGATACTGATATAATCTTTTTCTTACTGCATTTAGTGTCACCTCTCTCTGGCACAAAATTAAGTTTTTAGGACATGCATTGATGCACTATGTACAAATGACTTACTTAAATTCTGTTGAAGGTCCTTTTAGCTATTTGTCATACTAACAGCTTCTTACCCTTCTTTTTTTTAATAGAAAATTAAATGGAGCAAAACAGTCTATCAATCAAGAATGCGGATGTAAAAAATATAACCTGAAAAGCCAGAGACCATAAAATTTGACCTATTTTCCCTTTGCATAGATATATTTGAGTAGAAATGAGTTTTGCCCAGAAACAAGTGTTCTTGGTTGGAAACAAAAAGAACAAGTTTCTGCATAAAATACTTTTAACAGTAAAATAACAACCTCCTAAAAATAGAGCATTGCCATGTATTTGAAACCAGTGCTGTAGTGATTTATAAAAACAGTAGATTATCTTACTTGTTTTGTATTCCAAACAGGTAAACTGTGTTGCTGAGCTAAAAAGTAGTAAACATTGTTTACTTGTGTTTACCACTGACCACACAAGTGGTTCCAACAGACAGATTCTTCCTTTCCCATTGGAAAAGTTGTGTTTTTTGAGAGGAGGATAGAAAATATTCCACAAGGTTTCCCTCTTGGCACTCTCTACAACTTGGACTGTCAAAGTAAGAGATATGGTGGACCACCCTCTTCCGTGTGGAAGGAATGAAGGGTTTTTTCCCCCTCGGCACTGTAAACTCTGAGGTTAGCCACAGGCATGTGTGAATTCACATGAAGGCTTTCAAGAATAAACCTTCCAAGAAGGGCCTGCTTGTCTGGCTTTACTGGAGTCATGCTACTGCGACTTGCTCTGCTTAGAGCTGCCTTTGGGACTTGCAAAGGGGAATGGAGACCCCTTTCTCATTCCTTCTTTTCCGAGTTGAAGGAGTTTTTCAGAAAGGTTATAGTGGCAGGGTATCACAAATCACTCTTCAGTTTCTGCAGCTGAAGCCTGGGTTATTACGTGGCTTTCCTTGCATTTCCTTCACCACTAGTCCATGGGTCAGTTATGTGTAGGCCTCTGAGTAGGCCTGGCTCTTCGGTCTCACTTCAGACTGCCTTACTGTGCATTTGCAGAGGGACTCTTCTCTGAGCGATCTGAGTACTTTATTCAAATATTTGGCATGCTCTGCTGTGTCACCTTCTCCTCAATGAGGAACCTTCTGCAAACCCAAGGTGGCTCTACTGTTATCATTTACAGACAGAACACATTTACCTGACAGTGGTAAGGTAGAGAAATCTCAGATATAAAATTCTTCTTCATTAGTTGGTGAATCTGGGCAAACAGAATCATGATCATCCAGAGAACAAGGTGTTGCTCTCAAGGATTGTTTGGGCTCCCTGGAGAGAGATGCTGAAGATGACAGGAATAAGCTGGGAGACCATTCGGAGAGAGAAGATAATGAACCATCCACCGGCTCAAAGGTATTACACATGACTGATGCAGGTCTTCCACTAGTTGCAGTCTGTTTAGTCTTACAGATACTTTGTGAGGGAAGAGATGTTTCCAAGTCACTGCAGAATCCATTAAGGGCAGAGTATGCAGAGACCACAGACAGATCTGAGAAGGACAGTTTCCTCCCTGTGTCTACATCAGTCTCCTGAGCACCCTCTAAATCATCGATATTAAGCCTGGGGCTGCATCTCCATGTTTTTAACCTGTTTGCAGGCGATCCAGTGCTTAAAAACTGAATTGGTTCACTGAAATGAGAAGTCTCTGAGGGTGAAGAGGAGCTCATTGTGGGTAAGCAGAACAGAGACTTGCTTCGTTGAAATGACCATGAAATGCTGGAGGCACTGCTGGATCGGCGCGTGAAGTCCCCTTGATCACTGTGTCTCAAGTCCTGCTGGGAGAAACCAAGGTAATGACCAAGGCCATTTGCGTGATGCACCTTGTTTTGACCCATTTCTTTTGGTTGCTCTGCGACAGATTGGTGGCTGTGAGGAAGACAGGTTGGTAAAGAGATGAGGCGGGAATCTGTTGACACAGATGGATGCAGTAGCTTGTTCTGCTTTGCAGACTGCTTATACCAACTCTGTGCTTGCTGCAGCAGCGAGGGGAAAAAAAAAAGAAAGATCGTATCAGTGCAAAATTGGCAGTCTTGCAACCATAAGTCTCCATTGCTGAGCTGTTACTGCAAATAACTTCATTCCGAATGCTCACAGCAAATGTTTCACTACAATAATGATAAGAAAACACCCTGCCAAAATCCCAAATATTTACATAAGGAGCCTTGAAGACAACAAGGATAAATGGCAGAAGAGCCCTGCCTTGCAGGCTGTGTTATACAATCTTGGAGCCCTCACTTGCTATTGACTTACTCTGATTCATTCATATTCTGTTTTCCAACAATACTACCTTAGTGGAAAGCTTAAGAACAAAAATGTAGACACTAGAAGTATATGTCATATAGTATTCTTTCTCATTCTTTGTTACTGTGGTAACAATGATGGTAAAATGATGTGGTAAAAATGATTTTATTTTTTCCTTTGAAAGATCAAAAAGCCTTTAGATGGCAACCTATTTTCCCTCACCTCAGAAGAGGTCCTTTCAACTCTCTCATACACATTTTCTCTTTCACATCTGGTGGGTGAACAGGGCTCTAGAACACACTTGCTGTGTTAACTTGCTCCCAAAGACTAAAAGGATAGCTTCTGACACCTAATTTTCCTATAGACACCGAGGCTAAAGAACCCGACAGTCACAGTCTGAATCTGGACCTGAATCTCATTCCTAGCACTAGATATGGCGTTGTGGGCAACTCAGCTGGACCCCTAGTGTCCAAGCAAAAATAATCTTTTTCTCCATCTCAAATATTTTCTCAAGGCTTTCAGAAGTTTTCATTAAAAAAAAAAAATGATTCGAGATTCCTCTTACTAGGATTTCTTAAATGATAGAAAATTCTAGATTTTTGTTCCAAAGCAGAAAGAAACTAATGGGACAAAGTACAAGATCATAACCTTAAGTAAGAAAGAACAATAATCCCAGCTATAGCATTTGTCAGTCAGAAACAACAGATGAGTTAGAATAAGGAATCTTAGTCCCTCTATGCTATCAAAGTGACAAAGCTATGAGAAACACGATTCCAGGCAGTCTCAAATAATTTAGGTAAGTATTAATGCAGTGCATAGGACACCAGTAAGTCTCATCTGGAATGCTGCACATGAGTCAAGTCCCGCATATATATAAGAAAATGGAATAAATTCAAACTGAAAAAGTTGTAGGCACAGAAAAAAAAAAGACTAAACAAATTATACATTAAAAACTTAAAACTGCAAAAGAAAAGAAAAAAGACAGATTTATAATCACAGCAGAAGTGCAAAAACCTCCTGCTGGGAGAAGTAGCTAAAGATGGAGCTTGATCAGTTTACACAGGAGATTATATGATGTGTCAGAAAGGGATGAAACCTGGCAACCCAGGAGGTCCTTTTAATGCTGTCTCTAAAGAGATTCTTACATTGCTGCTGCTGACATCTTGCTAGTGCATGTTGTATTGTCTTAGTGACCCACATCTGTCATATTTATCTTTTTTTTTTTCCTTTCTTATTGCATTGATTTTGTAGGAATAAAAGAATTTTTACATCTGAAAAAAATATTTTGCTGATTTGTGATCGCCTGCCTACGGTTGATTGATAGGACAGGCAAAGCCTAGGAGGTCACTTAGACATTGCAGATAAATATATTCCAATGTGTCCTTAATGAGGTATGTTACTTCATAAACTATCTTTGCATAATATAATAAGCTCTTTCCCTTAATGCCATAAAGAAACAAATTCACGAGTCAAATTAGCAACATTACTGTCGCAGTTTCACTCATAAAGAATCAAGAATATAAAAGAGTCAAATAAAATGAGTCAATGAAACATCACCAGAAACAAACTTAGATTCCCAGAAACGAATTTAGACCTTTATGTGCAATATTATTTTATTTATGTAACAGGTGAGTTAATGGGTTTTAGAAATTACCCAGCAGAGTAAGAGATTTATGTTCCTGAAGAAAATGACAGCTGGGATAACCAAGAAATTATATGCTGAAAGGTCACCAAGGAATCACCCCATTCTTCCCATGGATTTGTACAAGAAGTCATTCCTCATTATACTGCTGTTTGCACTAAGCAAGAGTTCTTATCTCTTCCGTGCAGTAGTTCTGATAGCTGATAAGCTACCTGGAATCAATCACTACACTTGATCAACTGATAACACTACAACATACTGCCAAAGGCACTACAACTACCTGCCAGAGGCAGGATTGTGGCAATGACTTGTTTTTTTGCTACTATGCTTGCTACTGGGTGCAAATATTGCACACGTATTTGATAATTCAGACCATCAAGCACCTAAGGAACCAAATACCCCAAGTAAGTGCAGTCTTCTTGTTTCTAACTCATGCTCTTTCTGATACAGGTGCAAAGTCTGAATACATGCTTGAAAGAATAGCTTTAATACCTTGGCCTTAAAGCAACGTAACTGAGGATGCTGAACTGCACAACTGCGCTACAGGTAGTGCCAGAAGCTCCATTTCACAAGGGAGACAGGAGGAAGGGCTAATGAATGAAGATTACAGGCTAATCCTTTATACTGCAGAACTGGATTACGTGGACTAATAAGTCTTTGCTGCATCTACGTTCAGTGGCTTGTCAGAGATCACAGACAGGGTTCGTGTTTTAGCCAGGATTAAAACTCAGGCAAAAGCAGCTCCTAGTTCTGCACCAAGGCCACAGGTTGTGCTCCTTCCTACTGTCCTCAAACTCTACACAGAGAACAGCACTCCCTGTGCATGTTCCTGTTACTGCTCTTTATTTTGATCATGCTGTGCATTACAGTTCCATGAAGCCAAGCAGAATTTCCCTGCGTGACTATTCACAAGGAGAAATAATACAGGAAAATACTGTCTGCGTCTTGGGGTGCTTAAAACAGCAAAACACAGTTCTGTGTGTTACAGACAGTGTGAAGCACACTCAATTCCTCCTTTTAGTAGAACGGCTTTTTTTTTTCCCCTCTGTAAGTCTTCCTTTCCCTTTGGAAGCTGTCCCATCAGCTTTACTTTTTATTAATTCTTCTTCTTTTGTTTCATAAGTTTTTCTCTCCCGTCTCCTCATAGTTTGCTTTCTGCATTGGCTGCTACTGAAGCCTGTTGGGAATGAGAGGGGTAGGAATGCCACAGAGGGAACCAGCCATCAACACAGAACAAAGACTCGATACAAACTGATGTGCCACTCACACAAGCTCCTACCGTGGCTGAAAAACTGATTTGGACTGAAATTCAAAATACAGAGATATCTCAAGGGAGAGATATGTCAGACTTTTGCAAAAATATGCGGACAAAAAAAAAATAGAGGCTATTGGTTGAACAGATTAGCTCTCTATTAGAACTTTTTTTTTTCATCTAATGCTAATCTGATATTCATTTATAATGTCTGCATCTCTGCACAAATCTTTGTGAAGCCTGGAGGGATTTAGAGTCTTTGTGCATGACAATAGACTGTAGAAGAATTTCATGACAAATATGCAGCAATTCAATAAACAACCTAGGGAGAACTTCCCAGAAATGTACTTTCAGCTTCCCTTGGGCTGCCTATACTTGATGAGAAAAAAATCACGAGTGCTTGTGCAGTCTATTTTGTCTGCTTTTTAAGAAAGTAGCTACTAACCTTATTGTACATTATATATACCAAACACTGCCAATGGGCCTCAGCTAAGATCAGAACCCAGTCAGACAGTCATTAGAGCAATGACATTGCCACTGTGTTTTGCCAGCTTTGTTCAACAGGAGTTCAATGTTTGTTTAACTGCTTTAAATCACTAGGACTGAACCAGAATTAAAATAAATAAATAAATAAATTCAATTTGAGAAAAAGTGTCAAGTTTAGTCCTCAATAAAATTTTTTTCCTAATGAAAAACTGTCATGACATTAATTTCTTTGTATTTATCTTCCAGAGGCCTCATTGACTTGTCTATACACAGGCAAACAACTGTTGCAGACAATAGTTACTAGGAGCCAAGAGACCAGACATCAGGAATCCTGAATTCTGCCCCTTCCAGCTCTAAAAACAGTTGATGAAATCACAGTTTCTCAGCTTGGGGAAATCACAGTCTCACAGATTACTGACAAAACTGAGGTCACATACCTCAAAAGAACACAAAACAATGAAATCCCATTAGCAGGTCTTACTTGAAAGGCAAAAGAGTATTCAGAAGGGTAGACAACATGCAGGTACAAAAAATGTACAAATTCAACATAAAGTTGAACTGAACATATTTTTAAAAGTGGCATATACTATGTTTACAAAGGTAAAATGGTTGGGTGTCTTGTAGCATTACACATTTACTTTCAATACTTTTTGTTGGATGCATTATAGGTGTAGAGTCATCAGAGAACCTACTCTTCCAGGTAAGACAATTGTCTAAAAGACACAGAAAAAGTATCTTGTGATGAAGAAAAAAAAACAAAACAAAACAGTTCCTTCTGCTTGAGATGGCTACCAGGACTTCAGCTCAGGATTTTCTGTCCCCATCAAAAAGAAGCCTTAGCACTAAGAAGAAACAAACACCCATGGCACTAAAAGGAAGAGAAAAATGCTGAGAATGCAATATTTTCAAAAACAGGCATCTAATGTTAGACTTGAGGATTAATTAATTCATATTTATGCACCTGCCTTGACTGAGTAAATATTTATCCTGCAAGTCTGTCATTTTCAGCAGTTTCAACAGAAATTCAAAGCAATGTTTGTGAATGACAAACACCTTCTTTGTCCTTTATGGTTTTTCTGCTTTTCTCTTTGGGTTCAAATCTGCTCAATCTATCTGCACTGTTAATTTAAGCAAACTTGCAGCTATTTTCTCATCTCCAGTTTTCTTCTGGCAGATCAAACTGTTCCCTGCAACACTGCACTTCCTTTTCCCAGCTTTGTCTTTCCTCTTTGCCTTTTCTGCTTCCTGGTGTACTTGCTCCTTTTTCTCTCTTATATTTGCACTTAATTGAATGACTCAAGACTACAAGAGTGGAACTGTGTTTTCTATTATTTCCCAGAGTCTGCAGCCAGTGATGCTTTTGAGTAACAGGAACTATGCAATTTAACTTAATTTAAAATCAGACAGGTCCATCATTCAGTCTGTTTGTCACTCACAAATCATTAAGCTATTCCTTACTAAGTCCACTGACCCTTTAGTTAAACAAAAGCATTTCAATTTTATGGGGACAAAATTGCTTTTTGCTACATGCAGGGTACACAGGACATGTACGTGCCTCAAAGACCAAGACTTCTATAACAGCTCAAGATTGACTAATGCTCCTAGAGCATCAACATGTTTTATCCAAGTCACAGAAATGTCGGATGACCCAACTGGCAGCTCAGGGGAGGTGATGTAATATTGCTTTCTGTGAAACAAAGGAAATACAGACTCAGGAGAGGAACGGAAATACAGACTCAGCATTTATTAGGTCAGCTGAAGTAAATGCAACCATGGCGATGTTGATCTGTCCCTCTAAATGTCTGGAAAGAAACAGAAGTGGCCTCAGCCTGCAGGATTTGGTTCTCCTTGTCCAAGATAAGCCTGGGATGCAAATCTTTTCTCATGATGCAAAGGAGAGAAAAAAGTTTCTCTTACTCTGACTTGAGATTGGGAGTTGAAAGGAAGAATTTTATCCTAACCTCAGTTCCAGAAATTAGTTTGACTTGCAGCATACTGTGTCTTTTGAGGCCTCTTGTCCCTCTGGTCCTTGCTTCAGCTAGATCAGTCTGCAGTACTTGGTAAGAAGGCACGATGCCCATTACCTTCTCTCAGCCTAAAATACACTCGGTCAGTTGAACATCATGGAAAAATAATTTGCTCCTGATTTCTCTTTGAGACATCTTGGGAGTGAGGTTTGGCAACAAGTGTGCTTTTCATATACATATGTACATCTCCTAAGTATCCTTAGAACATACTCGCTCAGGCTTATAAGCTTCATGCTACTCCTCGTCTTCAAGTCTTTTGCACTGTGAACTCTCATCACAGAATGTCCTCGTGCATGCAGACAGCATACAGCTGCAACCATAGATTTCTGCATTTTCTCTTTTTTGCCTGTCTCTGTGCCAGGCTCACTCAACAATTACCTACTGTGCTAATACATAAATGACTGTAGTTGACCGTGTGAAACCACAAGTGGAGAGATACCGCCTCACCATAGGAGCAGGAGACTCATTTCATGCACCTGGAAGAAATCTCCTGAGTAGCAGAGGCCTGAGCTCGCAGGGAGCACAGCAGCAGATGAATGAGAATTAGTGGTTGGCTCTGCAAGCAGGGCTTCCTCAAAATCAAAGCTTCAGTTAATACACTGTGTTTTCTGCATATGATTATACCACCTTTGAACTTGAGAATACAGCTCCCCAGTACAGGTAGTCAGAAGATAGCCTGATCTCCTCAGCAACTCAGCTCAAAAATCCCTTTAGTTAAAACCTCTAGGCAGTTATACTATCTCAGTGATGTTCTACAAAGCAACACTAGAGAGAAAATACCCACCCCATAAACAGTATAGGGTCATCAATATAATGGCAAAGAGTGCAGGATTTCTATTTCTCTTGTTTTTCCAGCAGTGTTGTCTACTTCTTGCTGCAAAAGGTGGAGGAGCAATGACCTCACCATGAAATTGGTTGTTACAGGAGTGAACTAGGTGCCCCAACGTAGGTGTTGAGTACTATTTGATATTCCCTAGGGTTGCCTGCCTGGCATTCCAGAAGGGCACAGCTCTCCTGTGGCTCTCGGGCCTAGCCTGCCAGAGCTCTTTTGGATATCTCAGGTACGTTCAGGCGCCTGAAATGGCAGCACATTCTGTGCTCTGGCACTGCTTAGGTGAGATACTTAGGTGTGTGCACATACACACAGAGCATCTAGAAAATACTGCCAAAATGCCTTTTTTGTACCCTTGCTACCCTGTCCAAAGCTCCCTCCTAATTTAAGGAGGCCATCTGTGCACTTTCCTGCTGCCCTGTGGTCATTACCCCTGCTTGCCAAACATGCATGGCCAAGCTAACCCATCGGTTACCAACCCTTCCTGCTTCCCACACTGCACTGCCTGGCGTGTGGAAATTCATTAGCACTTCAGCTGTCTCCGCAGGAATTGTGCCCACAGGCAGTCAGGAATTTGGACAAGATCTATCAAACCAGCAGGCCGTGGTGTATTCTTAGCTGCTTTGTGTTCTTCCTGATGCTCTTACGACAGCTCCCCAGAGCCTCTGCTTCTGGCCCTAGCACTGGTGAAGCAACGTGGGTGTCTCTTCCACAATGCAGACGTGCTCCTGAGCTCTGCTCTTGATAAACCCAGCTGAGGTGCTCCCCTTTGCTTCCCTTGGTATATGGGTAGATACAGATCCTCAACATTAACTCACTGTTAAGGAAAAGATACTGTGACAAAATAATTTTGAAGGGCTTTCTTGCAAATGAAGGAATATGGACACTGATATTAAACAGACTTGTCCTGCCCATGAATAACTTTGTTTTCTCTTGCACTGACTTTATTTAAGCCCCTCGATAATTGCATTTGCAAAATGGGTTAAGAGCATGGATCAATCTTGCTGGCAAGTATCCCAGTCCCTGTAAGCACACCAAGAAAAACACTGAAGTCACATCTTGTTAGTCTAATCATGGAAGTATATTCAAATTTTAAGCATTAAACATGGCCTCTTACTAAGAGGAGATGTAAATCTATCATTTTAGGCATAATTGCTGATTTTAATCTATAGAGTGGCACAGCACCAATATGCAGCAATTAAAAACACTCTCTTGATTACTGAATATCAACTGATTTGCAGGCTGAAAAATATTACAATGTCATTGTTTGGATTCATATATTTGGGAAGGAATGAAAGTTATTAAGAATTACGCCCTGCGAAAGCTCCTGAACCTCACTTTTCAAGAGTAGATATTATAGTTCGTTTTTAACTCAGAGTAAGTTAAAACAGTTTAGGACTCCATGTACCACCAAATTCAGCAAGTCCCATAGCCCATGCTCCATCACTTAATCCCTTTTCCTGAACTGATGATTATCCTGTCTTAAATTAAGGTATTAACTTGCTTGCACCTGCTGGGTGGCTGTTAGGAAGATAGTCATCAAGATGAACAACAGCTGGCTTCAGTCTGCTTATTGTCTTTTCCTGCACCGAAAGCGCAGTCACTTAAGCGAAATAGGCCTTTTCCATCCCTGCTGCTTACCTCCTGATGGGAGAAGCAGTCAGAGCTCCCCTCAAACTTCCTTTGGTCAGGCTTGGGTCACCCAACACATCACTTGTTTGTTATGAGACAATCTGTGCATCCTTGTGCACGGGGCGGGGGGCCGGAGCGGTGACCCCTTCCCTGTGCTGCTCCTGCCGTGAGCCCAGCACTGCAGAGGGGTGATGCCAACCCTGATGACTGCCCACCCTCCACAGCAGGCACGACATCTCACCCGCGCTCCTTCCTCTTCTCATGGGCATGCCTTCCTGTCCATGGCCAGGCTGTACTGGAGCCTCGCATATAGTTAGCTACACAGCTTCTGATTCTATAGACTTGTTTAACACCAAGAGCAACGCCTAGGCTTCATGACTTTACAATTCCGTAATTCAGACCCAACATCCCTCTTTTCTAATACTCTGTATATTTTAAATGTTTTTTTTCTCTTTTTACTTCACCACACTTACACTGTGGTAATTTCCACTTCCGTAACTTCATGCCCATTTGCAATTTTGCCCTGCTATTCAGCATAGTCACTCTCATTGAAAGCAGGAAAAAAATAATTTAATTTAAAGACCATTCTTAACAGTCTTTTCTTCTTTATAAGGCTAAAATCTTGTTTCAATTTTCTTTGCAAAGTTTACCTCTGCCTGGTCTCACTTTTCCACTGGACTTCCTGCCTCCTGTTATTTCTCAAAACTTGCTGTTTGGAAGTTGAAAGCCTTACTTAAAACTCTTCTGTTTCTTTTCCTTCCCTTTAATTTTCTTGAAACCAGTGCAAGGTCACATAAACTAAAGTTATATCACATAGAAGAGGTCTACAGAAGAAAAAAAAATCAGAGGGAAAAATGGATGTATCTAGGAGTGGTTATTGTGTAAACGTATTGTGCTGGCTCCTGAGAGGGGCAGAGCAGCTGAACTGCCTCCTGCGTGGGTGCTGCTCAGCTCTGACTCGTGGCATCTCTGTGGGAAGATGCTGCACTGAGCACATCTGTACCCAGCTCTACAAGGGGTCTGTGCAGTGGGAGCATCACAGCCACGGTGCTGCTTCTGCAGAAATAAAGCTGGGTCATTTGGCAAACTTTATGAATGGAATACACTAAAAAATACAGACATTAGAAGACAATAGTCTTCCAAAGGTGAGGGTCTGTGCTCTGATTCACATGCCCAGCAGCACTAAATACCTTTGCAGGAAGGAATGTGCATTAATCTCTCTCTCTGGACTGCCACATATGCCCCTCTGCAGAGTAGGGGAGCTGTTAACAGCGTGCTGCTTGCTATCCCATCTCACTCCCTGTGATGCAGTGTGTTGAAGCATGCTGATACGATGTGCAGACATGGTGATTGCAGCCATCCTCATAAATACATCCTCCTTTAGGATCCAATCATGATCACCTGATATTAGCTGAAGGAGAGTCTATGGGAATGTGCCTACTGTGTTGCTTGGTAAAGGTCACTACCTTTCTCCTCACTATGATGATCATGGTGCATTAGAGAGGAGCAGTTTCCTATCCTGCTCTTTCAAATTGATTCAAAAAATACTGTGTACCATCAGGAATTCTACTTATCTTTAATAAAAAAATCTGCTAATTGAGAGCTGTTTTATAAAACACGATCAGTGCGCATATTTCTCATAAAACTACACTCATCATCCCTCATTTCTCCACTTGGGCTCGTAATTTCTTCCCCTCTCATTCTTTTAAACAACTACCTCCTCGCAAACCACTCTTTGAGCAAACTGAAGCTGACTGATACCTGCACCATATCACCTACTGCTTCCTCATTACTTGCACACAGGCAGAATTTTGGAAGTTCGTTCTTAAGCAGTAATGTCCTGACTCTTCCAGCTAGGACAGAGCACTGGAAAAGCCTCCCTTCCTGGTTGCTGCCTTAGGCTAAGCTTTCCCTTACAAAATCAGTAAATTTGCCTTTGTTTCCCTGTGTGCTGAACTCACCTGCAAAAGTATCCTGTTCCCATCATGGTCTTCAGTTTGCCACCTGCCTTCACTGATGGGGCTGCAAGAGTTGGGCAAGAGAGGAATGAGCTGTCCAACATCTTTTACTCTGAACTCCAGCACCGCTGACTCAGTTGGGGCTGGAACCTGACCCTTGGGAAGTTTTTTTAGAGAGAACTGAATGTCTATGTCCATGTTAGAATAGATTGGGAAAACACAAAAGTCTGTTTTTTTCTGGCATACTGGTCTTTTCAGGATTAGTTCATACAATTTCAAAATGTCAACAAAGTTTTCGCTCCTGCAGTAAATAGTGAAACGGATAATTTCTTTTCCATAATGCACCGGGCGAATGGCCCACAGAGGAGTGCCCGGAGCCAACGTATAGAAGTCCTGGCTGCATGGCATGTAAGGCAGGAACTTCCCATGAACTCGCTCTGTGTGGTGGTAATGCCACGGGGGCCGCTGAAAGGATTCGTGGAGCTGCAAAATGGGTTCTTCTCCATACTCCTCCTGTAGAAACAGGACGATGGCCAGGGCTGGCTGGGAAACACCAGCCTTACTCAGCTTCCTGCGCTTTTGTGCCGCTCGCCTCTCTGAGACGCGAAACAGCTGGAGGTCCGGGTGGATCCAGGCTAGAAGCTTGTCGATGGCTTGCTGGAGAGTCTGGGATTCTCCTGGGTCTGTGATGATATGGACACTGACAAGGAATGGGTCCTGTACGTCTTCCACAGAAAGTTCACCTGAGAGTATAGAAAGAAAAATATCCATTAGGATGTTAAACCTGCTAATTTCCTTGACCTTTGTAAAGATTTAGGTGATCCTTAAAGCAGAAACAGAATAGTCGGCCACATTGGACTTTCTTTTGCTCTTTCTCAAGCTAATGTACAGTACAGCTAATGTAATAATCAAAAAATAAGGTACAGAGATACAGCACAAAAGAAAATAGCTCAAGACTATTTTTACCATGCATGACACATATTACAATTTTACCATGCATGACACTTATTCCTTCTACTGAGGCAACATCCAAAAGGTGCTACCCAGGGTCAATTTGTGTGCTAGAAGGGAACTGCCCAGACAACTGAGTGGTGGGAAAGACAAAAACACTGATTCAGAGTGGAGGCAGAAGGGGCACTAATTGCCTGCACAATGATTGGGGTGGACAGTGTTCATCTCATCTTGTTTTAATTTGAACCACCTGGCTTGGGGCATGGAAATTACAGCACTCAGCTCCACTCTACCACTTTGCCATTGGGGTTTCCACCAAGTTAGTGGCCTGAAGGCAACTGTTTTAATAAGCAAGGCAGAGTTTGCAGGGAGATGTAGTATCTTTTATTAGACCAACAAATACAGCTTGGAAAAAAAAAGGCAGACAAGTCTTCAGGCATACAGGCCCTTCTTCAGGAAAAGTACTGCCTCTCTGTACAAATCTTGTGCTGTTTAGATCTTTATACCATCATGACAACAACAATACTACTGCTTAGGGGATGCTGGTAAAAACAGAAAGCACAAAGAAAATCATGCTGGAATCTCTAGCTAGCACCAGGAACGTTCAAAGGAGCTCCCTGCTGGCTCAGCAGCAGAGCAGGGGCTGGTTGGAGGGCAGGCAGCAACAATCATTACTGCAAAAGATCTGAGGGCGCTGCGCAAGCCCATGCGATCGTGGGAGGGGGATGCAGAAATGGCTCCCTCTGTTTGAGCTCTGAAACCACCTGCATGTATGAGAGCCAGGCCTGGGCACAAATCCTCAGGAGTCGGAAAGGCTTCCCAAGCTTTTCACTGTGCTGGGCGGGACCGTCTTGCAGGCCGCCTGCCCTCCTCTTGGCAGGCGTGAGGACTTGTCCCTTCTTTCCCCGGCATCAGAGCCACATTCCTGTGATACTGCAGCACTTGCTTTAATGGAGACGCTCTATTAGGCAAGCAGTGCATTTTAGTTGCCTCGAATGTGGAATTGCTGCAAGCCATGGAGAGCAGCTGAATGCAGGTGTGTGGCTTTCCTGCTACGGGAACACACCAGCAGCCTCCATTTAGAAACTCCTGAAATATACAGTATGCAGAGCAAATAGCAAGCAGGCACTTTGCCTGAAGTAAATTTAGAAAAAAAAAAAAAAGGCAGATAATCAAAAATACAACTAGAGCAAAGTTCTGGTATTTCTGTATGAAAGGGGTAATGGGGAGCAACTTTGTCACATGGTTAACAGAAAAAAATACAAAACTCGAGGCACTGGATCATAGAGATCTGTACTGTGACACTTGTTATTTTGAGAGATATCCCCTGCAGACAGTTACAGTGTGGGAGAAGCACAAGGGATGCGTGTGGGGTAGGTGTCCCATGGACCTGTGCATGGGGCAGCATGACAGGAAGGAAACAAATTGCAGGGAGAACAATCCACTAAAACTAGAAAGAAAACAATGACCACAGCTCCACAGTCAGTCGTCTTCTCAGACTGGCGCTGAAGATGTTCAGCTCTTCTCCTGCCTTTTCTTTTGTCACACGGACACTGGGAAAGCCTGCAGCAAGCAGCCCGCTTCCGCTTAATATTTATGCGCAGAAATGTCTGCAGCTTTGAAAGAAGCCCAACAATGTGAAGCAAAGAGCCATCGGCCCTGGGTTTGCACTGAAAAACAGAAATCCCCGCGCATGGCTTTGCTGCCCTCCTCTCGCTCAGCATGGAGCTCAATGGTCTAAGGCATCTTTCAGAGGGGAGAGCTGGGGAGCCAGCAGCATTAATATTCTGCAGCCATCACCGGCAGCATCCAGCAGCACCGGCACCGCAGCAGCCCCTGAAGGCCACCAAGGCTCCGCACAAAACCAGTCTTAGGAAGCAAGATGTCACACAGAGGCAGAGAAATCTGCCCTTTTGTGAACTGGAAATGAGCGCACGGAAGGGGAAAAAGTGTGACGGATCAGTAGAGAAAGAGCTTTGCTACATACTTGATGCGAGCAGAGAGCTTTCCACTGTAAATAGGTGCTACTTTTGCACCTCTCATTTTGTGGCTTCTGTGCTGAGAAAAAGGCAGGCATTTTCACTTAGAAACCAAAAGCAGAAATACAAGAAAGGAGGAAATACGAGACAAGAAGCTGAGAGAAGCTTTGCTGGAGCTGACAATAAGCTTCAAATTGTTTCTATTTTACTAACAAGTCTTTTTGCTTCAGCTCACAGGGGCGGTGGGAGGGTGGGGGGTGGAAATGGCACCATTTCTCATGACACAGCCCAATTTGCCCTCTGGCAAATTGTCACAGAAGTGAATGAAAGCTCTGCATATGTATTAGCCTTCCAGTGTTACTAGTTAATCCCACAGAAAATATCAAAACGCTGAGGCACCTATTTGAAAATAAGCTCTACAGTTCTCTCAGCTATTACAGATTTTTTTTTTCCTACAACCTAAGGGAATTAGTTCCTTCCGAGTTGGCAAAGCCCTAACATTGCTACGAGGTAAATACCACCAAGACTGAGAGCATTTTATAATTTTTATTTTTTTTACTCATCTGTTAGCTTGCACTGCCCACCCAGCAGGGCTAAAGCACAGCCCCCCTGGCAGACCAGGCAGCCTGAACGCTGAGGGGCTGTCGCACTTTATGTCCCAAAGATGGGAGTGGAAGCGACCTGCCTGTTTTATGGTTAAGTCTTGGATTGTTCTTCACGTGTTCTTTTGTTGCTGAGGCAATATTTAACCACGCTCTTTTTTAACTTCCTGAGCAGGGGAAAGTTCTGCACCCAGAGTCAGACAGTTCGCCCTGACACGAGGTGCCTCACAGGGTGGCTGTGGCAGCAGTGGTGGTTTGGTGACACCAGCACAACGTAGGAGCAATGAGTGACGCGCTCTCTCCTCTGGAGGGGCTGTGCTGGTACCTGGGTAGCACCAGTCCTGTGGGAGTTGCTTGGGAATGCAGGAGTCCCCGTCCCAGAGCAGGCACAGCAAATATTTCACATAAATCATTTTTGAGCTGACCCGCAACTCTGCAATGTGAACACTGCAACACAAACTTGCAGCTCCCCGTTGCAGCACGCTGCTCGAGGGCAACCAAAGTCCCGCACACTAGATTCCCTTACTGCTATGTGTGGCAGTAAGATTTCAGATTTCATTCTGACGAGATAGTGTGATACTCTACGGGGGAGGTAAATCAGAAAGGGAGAGGATCAGAATGAGAGGAATTACAGCTCCCATCAGACACTACATTGTTATCAGGAAATAATAAGATAATTCAAAGCAAATCATTACAGATCATTATATTTTGTTTACTGTTAACAAATGAAAATACTTCAACTCTGGGAATGCAGAAGAATTTTAATTTTATAAATAATGTCAGAACAAAACATTAGACTATTTCCTAAATGAGACTTCTCAAGATCTCTGTTGCATAGGGATTTTTGATATTTCCCTATTCCAACCCCAATATAAAACACAAACAAGTACTGAAATGCATTGCTCACTGAACGGGACCTTCATACTTTTTGTGACTCTGAGGTAAGACTGACCCTTTTTGGCATGGGGACTGGAAGGCTCATGGGCAGGCACAACGAGAGCCACTGTTTTCCTAAACAAGCACCACCCGCTCATAGGCAGCTGTGCCAGAAGCGGTTCCTGAGCACCTCCGGCAGCAGAACCCACTGGCAGGTCGCACTGTGATGAACTGCAACATCAATAATCTTTTGAACAAGCAGGAGGTGACAGATTCACCAGCGCCTCCATTCCCTTTCCCCCGAGTTTAACAGCATCTGACAAGTGCAGGGCTGCAGGGTGCTGTGCTTCTCCGCACACCCTGCTGTGTGCCCACCTCACACGCGGGAAGGACGTTGGGAAGCCACGAGGATGCTCTGCACGGCCGAGCTGCACCGAGACGCCGCTTTCCCGCTCCTGTCAGAACAGCATTTTCCCGGGAGCTGCACCTGGGTGTTCCCTGCCGCAGATAACAGGGCCCGTGCTGCTCCCTCCTCCAGCCTTGCTGTGGTAGTATAGACAGCACGTGGCTGACCTGGGCACTGGCAGCGTGCCCAGGGTAAAATCAGGCTCCTAAGAGAGGTCCTCCGATCACAGGCTGGCTCTCCTCTTAAGAGACAAGTCTGTGCTGGGGCCCAGCACCTTCCACTGCCCGAAGCAGCAGCCAAGGGCAATTACCCTTCCACCTTGGGCATCTCAGCTGCACAGTACAAATGGTAAAAGCAGCTGTGGCCCAGTGTGCTTATCTTCAGCATCACTCCTGCTCAGCTAAGTTTTCTTTTGTGCTTCTATCTACCATTACGGTGCCAGGGACTTTTAAAGGACTTTTTTTAGAGCAAATTTAAAGTGCAATCTCTGGTACACATCCTGAACTATAACTTGCTGCTCATACATGGAACAAGAAAGCATTTCACATTTATGGACACTCTCATGTAGACTACACAGTGAATCCAAAGCAGTCACAGGACTCTCATCCTGATCAGAGATACTAGCTTTTCAACCCCATCTACATCAAGCCCATGCTCATCCTTTACTCCCCAGCTCACTTCCTAGCTTGCTGTATGTACTCGCAATGAACAAAAACCATGTAAGAGTTTGCAGGCAACAGCCATGATCTCATGATGAACACTGATGAGAATGCATTTGAGATCTTGAGTTCCTGCAAACATTACCCATTTTTAGTTCAGCGCGTGCAAAGCGGTGTGGAGCAATTGCTCACCAAAAAGCTATGTAAGCTGGAATGGAGAAGCTCAGTATTATTAGAGGAATTGTGAGCCATTTCTCCCTGAGGCCAATAGTCAGAATTTCCCGTTCCCTCCCACATGAAGTTTATTACAATTTGTGAGCTGGCTTGGAGTGTCAAACCAGCCTGCATTGCACATGTGTCCATACCACAGAACACATTCACATCATTTGGCACCGTCAGTAGCTGTCTTCGCTCAAAAGCCAAAAATCTACCTTCATTTCCCCACCTAGGGACTCAAATGGCCCCATCACTCAATGGATAGTTCTTATAGGAGACCTGAAGAAGCCATGAGAGGAAATATCATCGAGAAAACTTCTCTACCACTCTGAAAAGTGCTCCTGATCTGTGGACAGGACAGCTGTCAATTATCTTCCCATGTCTTTCTGAAACATAAAAAATCAGAAAATCCCATGTGGGGAAATCTTAATCATAACAGTGAGCTGCTGCTCACAAGATTTGTCCCAGGGAGTTCAATGACACTGTTGGCACAAATGAGTCTGCACCATCTGGGCTTTGAGCAGCCTATGCCACTGCTAAATTCAGTCCAGTAGAAAAATATTCCAGTAGGAAGGAACATTAACTAATACTGTTCAACTATTACATTAACTTGTTTTATGGCTATTTTATATTACATGAAGGATTGAGTGAAGTTGCCTATCATTCAATCAGGGGAGGAAGAAGATGGCTTAATATTAAAACACAAGAGCTACATTCTAAACAGCTCCAGATTTCCATCTGAGAAGCTGTAAGTTTTGCAAAGATGTAAGTTCTTTACAGACATAACATTTTTCTAAATAAATATATGGATTGCTGTACTCATCCAAAAAAAAAAAAAAAAAAACAGATACAGACTTTAGTATGAATTTCAGATCTCTAGACAGAGTTGCATATTGTAGTAATTCAATAAAATTTCCATTATAATCCATCAAATAATCCACCAATAAATCAAAAGCTGTGCAATGCATGTCAGTATCCAAACGGTGTCCAACACCACACAGTTCAAAGTCCTTAACTGTAAGCATGATATTTTCTTGAAAACTGAACTCAGCATAAAGTCAAGAATCACAAAAATATGTTTGTTATAAAAGGGTAAAAAGAACATTGCTAAAAATAAATAAGTAAAGAATTAAACAAGAGCTTGGTCCAACAACGAGCTCCATACCTCACACAACACGCCCTAGTTAACCACGATTTTTGTGACTGGCTTAAAGACGCCGCTGCTGGCAGCCCCTGCTAAGCGTTTCTGCTGCTTTCCATGTGTCCCTGCACATGCAAGTTGAAGCAGTTTGCTGAGAGGCTGAAGGGAAGCCTTCGGACAAGCAGCGACCAGCATTGTGCCTTTTGGTTACAGTCAGAGACCTGATCTGGCTCAAAATATGAATTTGCAGGCAGAGCACTTCTTTGGTGCAGCTTGTGCTTTTGCACAAACTGTGCTGGTATTGTGGGGAGGTGGCAGGGAAGCTACCAGGATGCAGACTGAAAACAGGAGCCCTTCCAAAGCATCTACACTCCAGCAGAACTAAGGAAAAAGCAGAATCAAACCCCAGGACATGGTCAAGGGTGAGCATGTTTGCTTCTCCCTGGGCAGTCAACAATATTGGTGTCACAGAAGAGGAGCCGTTTGGACACGTGATGGCAGAAAACTATTTGGGATCTCATCATACTTCTGGCTGATAGCAGAGTGCCATTCAAAGGACCTAGCCCTTGTCAGCTGATGGAGATGGGACACAATGACAGGAAATATGGTTTGCGATCAAGGATTTCTTCTGATCCCAGATGGTGGCAGCCTGGCAAATATTTTATGAATTTATTTAAAATTACAGAGGCAAGCACTGGACATGCTCTAGGAGGAGGCATGTAGAAATTACCAAGTGGCCAACCCAAAACCAGCTTCCAAAAGATTATTTATTTAAAGGAGTTCAACTCAAAGAAATTCACCACAAAAAGGTCCTGTAGAGCTAAAATGAGGAAACCAATTGTTGGCATTGCCAGCACAGGGTGTATTTACTAAAAACTGGCTGAAGAGCTTTTGCCTTCACAAACGTTTTGTCATCTGACTCAGTGAATCAAACAGCTTTCCAGCTGCTCCATCATAACTAGTGCCTCTGAGCTCTGAGGCAGGAATTGCCATGGGACTGACTTTTTTTTCCTTTTCTCTTTGGGCAGATGTCTCAATAAATCTCATATTTTTGGATCATTTTTGTCACTGCACAAGCTGAACTTGGCATGTCAATATCTTTCACATAAATCTTTGCTCAGGATGACAAGCCCACTAAACTCTTGCCTAGATCCTTGTGGGATGGCAGCAGCACTTTCACAAGGGGAAATACAATCCACATCACCCACTAATCCAATTAAATTTTCTTTCAAATCTTTTCAGTAATTTTTATTAGAATTGCTCTGCATTGCAGTGCTTCTCAAGGAGCAACAAATACAGAGCTTTGGCAACTCTGGTCCAGTAATGTTTAGAGTACATTTACACCCTCTTTGGTTCAGAAATCCCAAGAAAGCAAGAAGCTAGCAGGAAGTAATTTAGTCATGCAACACACATTCTGCATGCGCTAAATAATCCCTGTGAAACTCTGATTTTAACAGAACAAGAAATACCGAGTTGCTCCAAGCATTAAATAGGAACTTCAGTCTTTACAAGGGGAAAGGTATGCTTGTGATTTAGGCCACACACTTGAAGTGACATACAAACTAATGTAGATTTAATTATTGCATTACATGTGTTTGTGCATCAGCTCTTTTCTATCTTCCCTTTCTGGCCATTGACTATTTTTAATCATGTATTTAAAAACATTTACTTCCTCTCTAATCTTTATGTTTCTGAGTAACCACATAAAGTAAGACCAACCAACACTGAATCTCCCTACTTGGACTGGTTCCTAACCTCAGCTTCTACAAAGACAGAAGTGCAAATAACTTATTCATAGTTTCCAGTCAATGGTACTCAGCACTAGTGGTAACTCCACGTAGTATCTAACATAAACAAGGCTCCACGTACACCTGTCGAAATATCAAAGTCACCGTCTGTCTGCGCTTGTGGTCGAGGCAGGGATGTTTGTGGGTCTCAAAGGAGGTGCTGTGTGGTCAAATATCATTGCAAAACAGGAAGAGGATGATTAAAAATTATGCAGCTGAGAGGACAGATAAGATACTGAAGATCAACAGAGCCTGCTGATGTTGCTCATAGCAGATGATTCAAACTGAAAGATGGAAAATTCCTTCTAAAAATCAGAAAAAGCTTTTTTACTGTGAGGCTGGTTGAACCCTGGAGCATGTTGTCCAGAGAGGTTGCAGAGTCTCTGTCCTTGGAGATATTCAAAATATAACAGGACACAGTCCTGGGTAACCTTCTCCATCTGACCCTACTTCAGCAAGGAGGTTGGACCAGCTTATCTCCAGAGGTCCCTTCCAAACTCAACTATTTTGTGGTTCACTACTAGACATTTTATCTTTCATGCAAGCGTGTGCTCCTTCATAACAGTGGAATTTGCTGATGAGCAGTCACATAAGCACATTTTGCAGAGCCGGCAGCATGTGGCAGTGATGTTTTCCTCGGTGACACAGATGCCGTGGGAGACAGCATTGCCCTTTCCCACTAGCACCACAGCACTAGCCACACGAGAGATGCAGAAGATGCTCACGGCATTCTCGGAGCAGACTCCAATTTCACCCCAGGATAAAACACCTGAGTTGGTAACACTCACGGACGTTGCAGGCTCTTCTAGATGATTTGGGTCCCATTTCCTCTTCCGTTTTTATTACATTTTAATTAGTCTTAATTTTATAATAATATCTTCTGGAAATGCAACCTGATGCTGGCAAGCCCACTGCAAATTGGTTTTACAATTTTATCTACCACAGTCTCTTGCCAGCCATTGCAAAACATAGCTCAGATCTCTGTGGAAATGAGAAACAATTTACTATGACGTGCTTTTGTGTTGCAGTAAAAAGTATAATTATACCTTTATATTTATTAATATTAGTTGGAAAAATAGGTTATATAACCCTAGTCCAGCAGTACCCAAGAAAAAATTGGTTTGAACTAACCAAGCTTAAAGTGAATAACTGAAATACAAAATTGTACTTCTATGACAGATTTTTTAATGCTAAAATAAAATAAAATAAAATAAAATAAAATAAAATAAAATAAATCTACCCCAACCCCTTTCTACTCCTGGCTAGCTTTGAGCACTTTAACTATTTAATGAAGACAACAGCATTTGGAAATAACATGTGTAAAGTGAGGCCATTTCTTTTGCTAGTGACTTCCCATAAACCTGTGTACTATTGTAGCTGCTTAAGCTTCTTCTGTAGCTCCCCTTATCTCTACAACCAGGAAGGCCAAATCTATTGTCTTTAGTGAAAATCTCCATTACTAGAAAATAAAAAAAAAAAAAAAAAAAAAACACTGGAAATTATTCTGCAGCACCCATTTTGACAACTGTGGTCACTCAGTCTCTGAGTGCTTGGCAATAAAAATACTTAAGGATTAGACCTGAGAAAACTTGCACAGCTACTTTGCTTTCCTGTATAAAAGGTCTAGAACTTGCATTTTCTTTTTTTCAAGGTTATTTTTTCCCTTCACGTTGCAATATAAGAACCCTTCACGGTTGCAATATAAGAACTAGAATAGGGAAGAATAAGATTCTTGACAGGTAACATCAAGAACTGGAGGTCAGGAGATATATATTTTCCATTTATATAAATATATATGCCTGTGTGCATGTGTAGCTCTGAGCACTGATGGAAAGATGGCCTCATACTGATTTCTCGCCTTCTATCTGACAGACCACAGCTTTTGCTAGGTCCTCAAAATGCAAGTGGGTGCAAAATGCAATTGGGTACAAGTGGGTGTAGCACATTGGGTGCAACTGCCTGACAGCAGCAGGGTTCAAAGTGAAAAAAATTGCTCAAAGGAAAGCAGGGAGGTAGAGAACTGAGTCAGCAAAGGAACACAATACAACTTCAAGAAACCACAGTGGTTTACCTCAAATTTAATCTATCTTTTTTCTTTCTTTTTTTTTTTTTTTTCTATCTGAATATCATCCTCTGATTAATTGACTTTAATGAGAATTGCCAGGTAGCCAAATAAAACTGGGAATAAACTTGGAAGGAAAAGCAAGTTGATGAGGGTATGGCATCTTCGACCAGTTAATGGTGTACAAGTTTTCAAGGCTCTCCCTATAAACAGCTATTGCTGTAACAGTAACATCCTATGATGACGAGATCAAGCACAAACGTTTAGAAGTGAAGAAAATTGAGAGAGTAACTTTAGAGAATATTACTCATTTGCTGGAGCCCTCTCCATCCATAACATTTTAGACCAATAATATGGAAACAGCAATGGGGCAGAAAGGAGTATAAGGACTGGCAAATTATCTCAGGCAAACAAATCACTCAGGAAATAAAATGCACTGTCCAAGTCATTATCAGCCTATTTCAATGTACAGCTTGCCTATCTAACAGATAAGATACAGCCTTTGCAACTCACTCTGTCACTGGAATCAACAATAACAGCAAATAGCAACCTTGGCTTTACCAGCCCTGCAGTTTTACAAAAGAGGACTGTCTCCATTTGTGGCTGAGAAAACAAACTCCAAAAATAGCCCAGGGGACCTGATACAGATAGCACTGATAAAACACTGATCAAATCTCATAAAGATCTAAATTTATACTAACACACACACACAAAGAAGATGCTAAAGCAGAAAATAACAGCACAGTAATTTTTTTGTGTATTTAAATAAAGCTTTGTAACCTACATCATTGCAAACCTGCCCAAAGAAAACATCCTATACTTAATTTTAAAAAACAGAACATAGGTAAAATTCCATGGGTTGAGAAGTATATGCACTGTGGAAACAATGTTTTAATATTCCACCTCTCAGGTTTGTAGTCAAAGAATAAAAACGATTTAAAACAGTGGAGAAACTCTGAATCATTCCCCAGCTGCTAAATGAAAGGGCAGGGCAGCCAGGGAAGGTGAATTACCAGCTTTCCAACTGCAAAGCAGGGCAGAAACACAGCATGAACTGCAATCTGCTACTCTGTTACACTGTATCTCAGGCTCCAGCTCTGACAGGTATTTCAAAATCAAAAAACTCTTGTTCCAAATTGTTCACTTCTGATTTAAGTCCTTTTGAAGACACTCTATTATAAATGCAAAAGCTAGGCAGAAGAGGAAAAGACGAAACAAGCATTTTCCATCAAAACTTGTCCTCTGTCTTTGAAAATCATCCCTGGAAAATCCAACTCCAAACAAATTGAAGATAATTAAAATGACAGTGAGCAGAGACTGTTGCTATTGTGCTGCCCTGCCTAATTAATTACTTCTTTATAATTCAAAATGTCTGTATACAAATATCTCCTCTGGCCTTTTGAGTTTATGGCAGATATTACGCACCTCAGGCAAGGGTCCCCTCTGTGTATGTAAATAGTCTAGTGCAATTGCCTCTCATATGTGAATAGAGATCCCCAATGGTAACTGAAAATAGTAGTTGAAAATATGAATAGAAAGAAGTTAATCACAATTCTTGATTAATGCAGGGCAGACCAAAGGGCACAATGTCCTAGTAAGAAACACAATCAGGTAAAGAAGAAAGGAAAAGTGGGCTAGATGCATAATTTGGGGCATCTCTTCCATGACACCCCATGCCAGACCTTTCAAAGCTGTAAACCAAGCACCTTGTGGACAGGCTTGCTTGGCCTATTTACTGTAACCTCAGCAACAATCAGAGCAGGGCAGATGAATAACTGCATTCTCATGAAGAAACACAGAGAGAAACACGCTGCAAACTTCGGTACTCTTTCCTGAAGTATTTGCTATATGACCCTGCAAACGTTAGATGAATGCTGCGGGCAAGAAGCATTTTGTGGTTATCCAGAGCTGGCCCATAAGAGCAAAGAATAAAAGAACTGAGATGTGGCACAGGAGCAAAGGGCCAGCAAAGCCACCAGCCCAATCTTTGAGCTGCTGCAGCATTACATCTCCCACAACAACATATGATGTGGCTTACTGGGAAAAAAAAGTACTAGAAATTAAGGGGACTATCATACAGTAGCCGGTGAGATTTTCCTTCTGCCTTTATAAGCAGTAGTAGGCATCTCTTCTTAGTTCATCTGCCAAATCTATTCCATCCTTTTCTTTGGTGTGCCTGCAAAAAACAGTGGGGCAGGAAACTTCATCCAGAAAAGTACCAGACAGAGTGGGTGGTACTGGGTAAGGCGTGAAACCTGAGCCTCATTGGCACGTAAGAGGAAAACTTCTGCAAAACCAAATTAGTCTATAATCCTCCTTAGATAAACTCCCCTTCCTGTGCAGTGGGCTGCAGAAGAAGCAGCTGTAGATAATGGAGATTCTTTGCTTTTTAATTTATGATAACTTATTTTATATTAAATTTAGACCCAACAGAACCATTGACTAGAATGTTTTCAAAATTACAAATTGCAATTTCTGATTTTTTTCCAAAGAACTTAAAATGGCCAAATAATAGGGTTCTTTGATATCTTTTCCTCAATTATCTTATTTTCTTCAAATACTTCCAAAGACACTGCGCACTCCATAACTGTCAGTCTCTGGGATGAAAGAGATTTCTCCTCAATTCTTTCCCGTGAATGTTATTGTTGCTCTTGCACTGTCTGACCAAACTGACCACACAAAACGCAAAGTTAAACATTGCTACTTGTGAAGCTATATCAATGTAATTTGCCTTGGAAGCAGAAAAGAGAGAGAAAGAGACAGTCCTGTCTCCTGAACTTTTGTGTCTTTGCTGGAATGATACTGCATCTTTGTACTGACAGATGACTGCTCTTGAAATTTAGCTGTAACCCCTACACGTTCTCAACAGCTTTGGTCAGTACGACACCAAGGTGACTAGAATCAATGTGACAAACTGAAGCTGACTTCAAACAACTAAAAATCACTATACAGCTAATTTGATAAAAAATACTTACAATTACTTGCAAATTTGATTCCTTACCTTTATTTATAAGAAGCACAGCAGTCACACAAGGTTGGTAATGGATCAAAATCTAGCTTTTAGATGAGAAATACTTGACTTTAAGCCTTGTCCTGTGACACTCTTACTGGACAAATACTAAGTAGTCACTGCCCAAAAAGTGAGAGAAGCTGGCACATATTCACTGCCCTATTTCCAAAAACTGAGCTGGGAGGGTGAAGGTTACACACACGACGGTATCCAGCCAAAAGTTCTAAATCCTTTTACTATCATGGAAAAAGTTGGTTGAATAGATTTTGCCTTCCAATTATTTCAAGGATTATACCTGCCAGCAGGAAACCAGAAATATTTAAATTACAAGATGAAAGCAAAATGCTGCACTGAATTCTTTCTGAAACACACATACACGGGACAGAAAATAGATAGCAAGCTCCCTGTTAGTCTCATTGGCTCAGGACACAGGCATTAAGAATCCTGTCTGATCCAGCTCTTGTTGAAATCAACAGAAGTCCTCCACTGAAAACCAATTTTCACGGTGACTAAAGGTCCAAGATAATAAAACATGGTTTGTTATCTCTGAATTTTTGACCTGCTTGCATTGGATAAATAAAGTTCATGCCTATGGATGAATCAGAGAAACAGGTAACACACCTTTATAAGAGAATTTCTAGTAACTGTGCTTGAATAAGTATTATGAAAATGGCTGGAGTAGGGAGACAGAGGACTGAAAAGCAAGTTATGAAATACCTGATTATAGAAGTTAAAACAAATAGGAAGTAATTTTGTATTAGCAAACAAACAAACAACACACAGTAGCTTTCTTTTATTTGCTGGTTATCCTACCATAAACAAATGGTTTATGATAAATATCTAGAAAGGTTGGACACTCACTAGAGCATCAACAACCTTTACAAATGAAAAAAATGTCTCATAGCATTAGCCTTGGCCTCAGCTTACGGTGAGTTCAATCATTTCCGTGGCCCTATCTGAAATGGCATTCATCATTACAGACAGGGGATTGGAAAGACCCTTTCATATAGGACATGTTTACAAGTTTTGTTCTCCTTTTGTCTTGCATTCTTGTAGACACCATATTTGACTTTAGACATGGCTCAGCTTGGCCATAAACATCCACTTTAATTTACATATTATATCTAGATATAGTCCCAGGAAGAGTAGGAATTTGTCAATGCGAAGAGTTTTACAGGCTCAAGGAGAACCCCAGGGTCTTTTTGCTACAAGGTGACAAGAGGTAGTATAACTGTGAGTGAAATTCAGCACAGCACTGACTTGTGCTTTTTGGACATGTCCCTTTGAGGAGAGTCTTCCCTTTTAGGGATTTCTAATTCCCTTCACCCTCTTTTCCCCCCCTCCCAGCTCCTCTTTTGGGAGTTAATTTGGTCCTTCCCCTCCCTCCTGTCCATCCTTCAGAAATCCCCATAGGCATGGAAGGGGACCCGATCCATAAAGAAATATAGTGTCCATTTGTTATTGATTGAAAATAAGAAACTTACCTCATTGATTCCCTTTGCAGTCTCCAGCAAATCCATGATACAAGGACAAGATCACCTCAGCAGGAACCATTATAGCAGTGCCAATGTTTTTTGCACCTAAGAACTAATTTTCTCACTTAAAAACTAACTTCAGTTAAAAAAGATTAGCTGGAAATGTTTTGAAATCTTATGAGAGATGTGTCAGGCAAAGCTGCTATTTTCTTCTTAAGGAAAAAGGTTCAAGTAACCATACTCTGTCTGTCATTGCCTTCTCTTCTCCAACCAAGTAACTTTTGAGCCATCTGCCAACTTCAACAAAACTGACAGAAGGATAAAGACTTCAAAGATAACTAGATTTCTATGAACTTCATGAAAGCAAACAACTGTGTAAAAAAAAGTGTGTTTGCCACTGAGGCAAAAAGCTCATACAGAAGCCTATCACTTTGTTAAACTGTACAGAAACCATACAGGAACAAAAAATGGGAAAAAAGACTTTAAAAATGCTACCATTCATGGAAGAGCTATTGACTCTACTTTCTCTGCCTCACTCTTTAAACATACCACAGTACAGCTGTATTTTGTAATAAACAGAGATAAAGGGATCCAGGACTTATCTCCATAAAAAAACTGTGAATTTCTCCCATTAACATTAGGCTGATGTTAATAAATAGTAGCAATGGAAAAAAAAAAAGGGGAGTGACATTCCATTATTTCAATTTTCAAAATTATACTCACTACTTGTAGAAGACATACGGCTGTATTCAGACCTGCAAGACAAAGATTTTGATTAAAAAGGGCTAGGTATCTCAAAGATAATCAAAATGTATCAAATCTACTTTACATTGCATATTTAAATAGTTTACAGCCCATTCAATATTATTTTGATACTAAGAGAATAACAGGAACTGTTTTTGAACATGGTTCAAAAAAACTGTCACCTTGTAAAGTGATAAAACCCTCTATATAAACTGGAGTAGAGAAAACAGGTTTTAACTAGGGATGGTAGGTGGCTTTTTATACCACCAACCTTGGACAAAAGGTTAGAGCTCAAAAGTCTCTCTAACAAAGAAAGGAACAGGCTGCTTCGGACACAGGTTTAGAGCTGAAGTCTGCCAGATTTTGACTCCTTCTCCATCTTCCTCCTCTTATATCCTCTAAAAGCCGCTTTGCAGCTAATCTTTTTTAAGACAACTCTATATAGAGTGTAGGATTTTTATTGTCCTTTAGACACAACTGATAGGGAAGCCAAAAATGAGTACTGAAGCATAAGCATTTACATTAGTCATTTTTTATATAAATTATGAAGAACTTTGCTTTAGGAAATGCTTTTTCTCTTCAGGTCATTTCTCAGCAAAACCACACGCCAGATTCTATTTTAGTGTATAATATGTCAATACTGCACTTTTTTTTGCAGCTGCATATAATCCCAAACTTCTGAAAACCCAGCTCTGGATCAATTTCAGCTTACAAACATGGCTCACTTATGCCCTAAAGATTTAGAAATATTAAGGAAAAAAAATATGCCAACATGGAATGTATTTTTAAATTCATTTCCATTTGTGAGGCCCTACACATGATTTCTGAGTGCTTTGTGTTGGGGTTCACAACCACATGCCATCAACTCCAGCACTCTCTCAGTCCCCCAGATAGAGCCCTCTCTCCAGAACTCCTTGCCACAATTAACTTCTTGCACATATGCCCTGGAAAGCCCTGAACAGAACAGACAAACTGCGCAAGGAGTCATAACACAGTGCTTGGCTTCAAAGCAAAGTGTTTGTTTTATATAAACAATTGCAACAAGCTTGTAATATTGCTTGAAATGAAAAATCATATGAACCTGGACTCCTAGGGTATTTTTCTGGAAACAGATACCATGTAGGCATATTCCCGAGATACCATCATACTTCATGCTCTCTGGTATGCACAGGAATAAGGACCATAAACTCCACATATTCATCACGACTACTTTAGGTTTTAATATGAAGGAGAAAAGCAGTTACTGTCATCCTTGTATTTCATAACTCTCCATTTGGCACGTAGCCTCCTGAGAGTCAGATGCTAAAGACTCAGACTCAGGTGAGAAAGAGGACAAGGCATTTCTTCCAATTCTTCTTGCCCATCCAACTTGACCAATTGCATGTGGCAAAACTGACATTTTAACACTACTAGTGGCAAAAGACATCCTGCAATGCCAGCAGGTACTTTTGAAAGAGGTCTGTGCAGTGCTGGGGAGATAAGCTGCTGACAGGGGCTTGCAACTCTCTCTGTGTAGTGCAGTGTGCACCATAAAACTGCATGGTATTTCCTTCAGCTGGTCATGCTGGCATCATTCAGCAGCCTGTATATTTGGGATGGTGTTAAAACTGCCTAATATATCTCTCTTCACAAGGCCAGAGGCAAGCAATATACCTCCAGCTGCCTCTGAGCAAGAATTCAGTTAGTCTTCTGTTTGAGAACAGCCAAAGGCTGCCCTTCAACATGTCTGCGTGTAGCAGCTGGTGACTAATTTATTACAAATATACATTTCTTACATTTTAGATAGAAGCAAGACAACATTTTGTCTTTTGCTTGCTGCAAGCAAAAGCAGCCTTCTAGTACTTCATACGGTTATTTTATTATCCCAGGGTGCTGCAGGCACATTACAGGACATGGGGAATTAATGAGTACTGAACCACGAAGCTGACATTCCCCATTCAGGCAGCACATGAAAAATGAGACAAGAGGACAAATAAAAAGCTGGGGAGTGAGAAAGAAGGAGGTAGTGCTGTGCTCAGAGACTTATTACACAGACACATTTTAACAGGCTTTAATTATTTTTGCTGTAATTCTAATATAGTTCAGGCTAATAATTGATGTTTGTTGCATAAAACTGACATGTAAACAATAATAAAAAAAAAAAGGAGGGAGATAATTAAGCTCAAAGGCTTATGTTAACCTTAGATGCCTAAACGAGGACTGTATTTTCTCGAAGCTCCCTCTACAGTCAGTGAGCAGGGAGGGAAGAAGCGTCTGGGGAGGAAGCCTACAGAAAGCACACTCTGAATCTGGGTTCCTTGGTTACATGCCTAAAATTGAATGGCTAGATTATGCTTCTGTCTATGGACTCCCAGTGGCAACCTGAATGACTTTTAGTGCACTGATTCCTTCTTTTTCTTGAGTTTTGTGCTGAATCTAGTCCCTTGAGCAAAAATGACAGTATTAGTAAAATGCTTGACAAAATATTAGCCATTAATTATTCAGATTTATGACCTGCACTGGAAAGCTGCTTTCAATGAATAAATAAATAAATACACAATTTTTACTTCTTTCTCATAGTCAACTATTTAGGATATTGGAATCTTAAGTTCCAGGCTCTTTTAAGGTTTTCAGATTATTGCACCCAGGAAACGTCACATCTGACATGGCCATGCATTAGCAAAATTAAATACACAAATAAACATCTCCAACATCACGTAGGTCTCTAGATATTAAGCTTTCCATCTCTGTAGATACTTCTGTTGGTTCCCTTAGGCGATGATTCTCTTCTTAGGATAATTAAACGGCAAAGCACCCTGACTTTAATGGTGAAAGACTGAGGCCAAACTGCTCACAGGTTGCAGGGTAATTATGCAATTCTGCAGTAAGGTATTTCCTTTGTACTATTAGTAGATATTACATTATAGATAAAAGAAAAAAGACATTTGGGACAAAATCTGAACAAATGGAGGACTGCTCCCTTTGTAGACACATAACGAGGAAAAAGAATGATCAAAAAGGGTATTGAAACGGTGGGGGGGGTGCTATTAAAAGGAGAGTTCATTCAGTCAAAAGATACTTTAATCTGTAAAGAATTCATGAATGGTCACAGCCCACCAGCAAAGATGAGCTGTGAACATGGCAAGAAGCATTAAAATAGGTATGCAGAAGTTTGATAGAAGTGTGGGATGTCGTCTCCCACTGAGGTTGAGGATCAGGGTGGTATGTTACTGTGGGGTGTTAGCTCTTGTGAGCACAAAGGAATCGAAGCCACAGCAGTTCTCCAAGGTCATCATGCTCTTCTCACTGCTGAGTGGTGATCTAGCCCAAAACAACCCAAGGAGCAAAAATACTTCATGGAGTACTAGCAAATAGCTGCTAGCACAGTTTGCAAGTATTAAATACCTAAAATATACTGCAAATCTCTACATTTTAGTCAAAAAACACTGCTATCGTGCATCTCTTTGACTCAAAGAAGCAACATAAGTACATTGTGTGGTACTGTGCTTAGTTTCCTTAGGCTTGCCGATCAAACACAACCCAATATCACGGCAACCTGGTTATGGTGGTGACACCCATGCTAATAAATGAACATGCCCAACAGAACTACCCAGGGCTGAGGCTAAAAGCCATGAAACAGCCCATGCCATTAAAGTCTTCCGACTTCATAAGGAGACTGTTTGCATCCAGTCTTCTGGAAACAGTCACTGGCCCATGGTAAAACACATCTAGGAATTTGGGGAAGGGAACTAGTGGGCCTGGCCAAACTAAAGTGCTATTTAATGCACTAATAGAGATATAAGCAGAGTTCCTGAGCTAAGCACCATCTCCACAAGGCACACTGCTGTATAAGATGAAAATATGTCTCTCAAGTTATTTTTAACACAATACTCCATGACAATATGCCCAAGGTCCCCGTTGCCAGAACTCCTTGAATTCTGCATGGTTCACTAGATCTTCTGTTGTCTGCATCCTTGGCTTGCCTAGCCTGTTATAGTACACTTTTTCCATGCCTTCGATATCTAGATAATAATAATTGTTTCATCTTAGAGCAACAGCCCCTCTGCTTTCCTTCCCCAAAGAAAGTGTCCTACAACGCACATGGAGGGCTTTTTTTTAGCAGTTAGAGCACAGTGTGCTAGTCAGGAAAGTCAAATTTGTAGTTCTGTCACATGGTTCTTCTCTCCATATTCCTGAGGGTTGCATTACAATCTGTTTCACTAAAGCAAATTCAAAGCAAGTCCATTACCTTCAACATATTCATACTTCTAAAGTCAAGATAACTGCAATGGAATAACTTAAAGCATCTTGTCTCAAAATGAATGGCTCTGAATTTCTAGTGGAGTGTGTGAGCAAAATCTGAGGACGGACTCCCAGGCCTCAGTTGTAACTACCATACTGGGGAGTTTACTAACAACAAGAGTGCTTGAGACCCCAGGGAGAGACATCATCACATCATGACAAAGTGTCATGTACAACCTTCCAAATGTATCTGATCAAGCAGGTGCCTTTAAAACCCATTCACTACTTAGCACACATCCTGAGGCATGAATGTGCCAGGATGCAGCTAACACATTGGGGCATCCAAAGCACTGGGCAACCCTTGCTATCCACCGAGGGCCCTGGAGCTCTTAACTAAGCATGCAAGAAAATTAAAAGATTCACTAAAACCAAATTTCCATCTTTCCCACAGCTAGTAGAGGTGAAGCTTATCCCGTCTGGAACTGAACCAGCTTTCCTGGACAGCAGGATGTCTTTTAAAGCCTACTTACGTGTTGCTTTCAGTGACTGGCTCCAGTGCAACACCAGTTTCTGCCAGGAATTCAGAGTTACACTCCACCTATCATCACATCTGATTAGAAAGAGTGTCTCAACGTCAACTTGTGACAAAAAGCTCAATTTTATATTATTTGGATGTCAAATCATAGACAAATTTTATACCTTGACATGTCCAGAGTGATGGATGTAAAAAGTTAATATCTCAGCAAAAAAAGAGGAAACTCCAAGATTAAAAAAAAAAAAAAAAAAGCCTTATAATAGGTTTCAGCAGCAGTGGTTTGTATTCCCTAGTTTCACATAAATGGAAGCAATATGTGACAAGCACCTGGTGTCTAATACTGAGGGACTATCACACAGATGACAAAGTCATAAAAATTGAATCCCTTTAAGCTAGAAGGATGAAACAATGGCAAGAAAATAAAAACAAACAAAAAAAAATCCCACAACCAAATAAAAGATCACTTAAAGCAGTCCATTCTCAGGATATACATGAATTAATATTTTTAAGTGTATAGTAAGCGGTGTTCTTTTCTATAGACTACTTTGACTTAACAGCTGTATTCTTCTGTTTTAGAAACTCATAGTTTACAGAACTGTAACAAAGAAAGGATTTTTTAAAACCTTTTTAACAGACAAATGAACAGGCTGAAACAACTCTGGTGATCTATCCAGGCTCTCACTGGCAGCTACAGCACATCAGGAAATCAGCATAAGCTCCATAAAAATTAACTTAGGGAATTGATAACCACTGGGGGAGAGAAGAGATGGAGCAGTCCCCCTTAACTAATAACTGCAAACAAATAGAAATGAAATTTCCTTAATACAAGTGAACAATTAACTACTGCAAAGTGCACAGCATACTAGGCATCAAATACCTTTTGATTCTCCATTTGAAATGGATCTCTACATATAGTTGGACTATTCCTTGGCACTTGTGGGCTACCAAATAAATATTAAAATTTGCCTTCTTCCTAAAATTTGTCAAATACTCAGCAATCAGCTACTAGAGAATTTGGTTTGCATGACAGGAATCTAAACATAGGGCTTTTATTTAACTTATACAGAAAAAAAGTACTTCAATAGTATCTCCCTACTTCCTCTAAAAATGATGAATTGTTTTAAATACAAGTGAAAAGGCTCTCTAATTTGCTATTTCAAATCATTTAAGAGAAAAATAGAAAATAGCTTCTAGTAAGCTTAAACAACTAAAGAAAGAAGGGAAAAGTTAGATGCTTAGTTAACTTAGACCTTACTAGTAAGCTAATGATTAAAGTCTTAACTCTTAAAATCATCATTTTCGTAACTATATAAGGGAACAAGGGAGGTTGTGCTGGGAATTGTCACATACATCAATAACGGCATATGCACTCAGTAAATACGAAAGAGCATTCGTATAGAACAAATCCCGAAGCACTGGGAGCCAGACCCAAACACAACTTAGGAATCAAAATGCAAAGCTTTATATCTTAGAAACTTTCCACATTCATTATGCTTCACTCTGGATCTCAGTTGTGAATGCAATGAATTCAACTAACACTTCATCAATGGCTGCCATTGCATTGGCAATCTAGCCAATGCTTCAAAATTATATGGCCAATAACTTCTGATTTTTTTTAAAGTTTATGTCAACTTGAGAATTTCAGCCTCAGAGATAAGGAATGACATAGAAAACTGCTTTGCTGTTTGGAGTAGGGATAGCAAAATAAAGCCTGCATGGTTAAAAAAAAAAAAAAAAATTGAAAATGCCCATTTCTACAATTCATTCTCTTAAGTGGTTTAGCATTTTTCATTATAATTTATATACAATCCAAATTTATCTACAATTCTTTAAATGTATATTCTTCCTTCTTTATTTCCATGTTTTTGCCTGTTTATTTGCTAATCTAAGAAAAACAAACAAACAACAACAACATTCTTCTTTCTAGACACTTGGATTTTAAGGTACAAAATCACTGATTGAATTATTATCACAGAAATTTGTATGTGACTCATAGCTGTCCACTAAAAGATTTTAGTGACAGATTAAGCTAAGTTTTTCTTTCACTAAAAATAAAATAAAATAAAATAAAATAAAATAAAATAAAATAAAATAAAATAAAATAAATTTCCCAAGAAAACACACAGTGTATAGGCAAAGTCCCTAGTACCAAAGTTAGTGAAACTCTTTCACAGCCCACTAATAAATAGTCAATATAAACTACTTGGTTTATATGTGTT
Organism: Crypturellus undulatus; assembly: GCA_013389825.1. Taxonomy (NCBI): domain Eukaryota; kingdom Metazoa; phylum Chordata; class Aves; order Tinamiformes; family Tinamidae; genus Crypturellus; species Crypturellus undulatus. The sequence continues at coordinate 68,157 of VWPW01017907.1, read as the reverse complement.
ATTCCCTTTATCTAGATATTTCATAACACCACCTCAATCCATTCTTATTGGATTCTGTAACTTAAAGTACAGTTTTTGTTCGGCAACCTCTTTGCCCGTTCTGCTTACCAGGGCAACTGCAGGAATATTAAGGTATCTTCTAAAGGATTGTGTGGATGGGTTGAAAACTGTAACTGAGAGTTTCTGAAGCAAGAGTTTTGTCTGCTCTGCAGCTTTGCTCTGCAGCAAAGTCTTAAGAAACCTATGCCATTATAAGCATTTAATGTATTAGATTTACTAGCTGCTATAAACAGTATCAGTGCTACAGATTTCATCTAAGAGCTCACGCATCATCGCATACTATCATCAGGATGACACTGGCTTGCAGTGCCTGGATTTGCTATATAGCCACTATACACTACTGTTACACTTGAGGTCAAACTCCTCCTGAGCTATTTTGACAGTTGTCTCTCCTAATACATAAGATGATGGCTAAACTTCAAAATGTTTTTTTTTTTTTTTTACCACTGGGTAACTTAACTGGAGATCAAGAAGAGCACTTCAGTTCAACAAGGGCTATTATTGCATATAGATAAAGTAAAGGGCAGATCTTTACTGATAAAGAAATGCCAGTGCTGTGAACAGTTGGTTTGGTGAGAAAACTGAAATATAAACATTGTGAAAGAGGCATATATATCATGCTTATCATACTAAAATAGCTGCTAAATAGAATGAAAAATAACAATAGAAAAGTAGATTTTTTTTCCCAAAATAAACTTCAGGGAAAAAATACTACAGCTATTAATTACCATATGTCATGATTAAAATTCCTTCAACAGCCTCTTCCACTAAACTACACCTTCCAGCACTAAGCCTGCGACAAAAGATGCTTCATAAAATCATCAGCTTTAACACCTCATGAGCGCCAGACATAAGCAGCTGTCTTGCTGATCACTAGGGTCTAACTAAAGACTAATGTCACCATCTGGGTCAAATCCTTCCAAGTGCCCCTCCCAGCAAAATGTAGGTTTGCCTATTCCTGATAAGCTCAGCAAATTAAGAGTGACTTGACCCATCAGGGATTTTTTCTTTGAGCTTTCATCCAGCCATGAATTCATTGATTTATCCAAATTTCCCAGAGATAAGCTAAAAAGCTCTCATCCCAATAACTAGAAAGGAGGCCAAGATGTTTACCTTTGTGCTGATGCCATGCACACAAAAAGTAAAACATTCACCCACAGGTGTTTCTAAAAGACTGAAATAATTTATAGTGGAAAAAGCCCACAACTTTTCAAAAGACAGAACACTTATGTGTAACACTTATGTATATATATATATACACACACACACACACACACACACACACACACACATATATACATTCACATATATATGTGTGCATGAAGTTGAATGTATGGTAATAGAATGGATGATTCCATTTTCATCCAAAACTCATAAAAAGACCATAATATTGCTGCTTCAGTCTGGGTACAGTGCCGCCACTTTGCAACCCAAAGTCAGTTTTACAGCCCTGCTGTGCTCTCAGCCCCCTGTTCGCACACAGCGCCCTGGCCGTACCCTTGGCCGTCGGGACTTTACTTACCCGCATTAGTTTGAGATCAGGGTGCTCTCTTTTCCCCGGGTGAAGCTCTCCTCGAGCCCCGTATCGCACCTACGGGTTGAACCGTAGCTCTCGTTGCCTCACACACCCCTTACAGGTCGGACCGCCCCAGCAGAGCTTTGCAGGTTGATGCGGCGGGACTCGGGAGAGCAGCAGGCTGCTACAAGCCTGACCAGTCCCTGCGGCTCCCTGATGGGGCTCCCCAGGACCCAGCCCGCGGCTTCTGCAACGGGGCAGGCTGGAGCAGGCGCCTCCTCCCCCTTAATCCTCCCTGAACACAAGTGAGACCCGGCGGGACGGGGCAAACCCAGGCGGTGAGCACCGAGCCCTGGGGCGTGCGAGGCGCCCTAGGGCTCGCGCTTGGGACACGGGTCCCACCAGGCTTCGCGTGGTGCTCCCCGCCATCGAGAGGGGCAGGAGGAGGAGGACAGAGGGGCTCTCCAGCACCGCGCAGCCCCTGCGGGGAAGGATGGTGGGGCTCGCTGGGCCGCGCACAAAGCCCGCGGGGCGACAAGTGCCGCCGGGGGCCGCGGGGGAGACAACTCACCCGCCCGTCTCGGCTCCCGAGTCCACGCAGTCATCCTCGCCGCCCGCCTTCTTGTCCATGGCGCCGTCAGGGCTCCATGCCCACCGCCGCTGCTGCCGCCGCCGCTGCTGCCTCCCGCGCGCCGCCACCACCGCCGCCACGGCCCGGCCCG
>VWPW01017907.1:0-65828 GCA_013389825.1 Crypturellus undulatus | reverse complement strand
GGCCCGGCCCCCTGCGGCGGGGCGGGGCGGGGCAGGGCGGCCGTTAACGGCCCTTAACGGTCGCGGGCGCCTCGCGCGCGGAGGCTGTCGCCTCAGGGGATGCCCGAGATGCCGCCGCCCCCGGGTCCCGGCCGGTGGCGCGAGGTGCTCCCGGCCGCCGTCGGAAACTCCTGGCGGGTCTTCAACGGGCAAACTCCTTTTGTCCCCGGGATTTTTTTTTTACTTCTAGTAGAAAGAAAGGCTAAAAGCGCTGGTGCCTCCTCCTCGCTGCCCCATCACCGTCTTTTATCTGAAGTCTTGGGCCCTGCCGAGCTTTCTTTAGTCTCCTTGAAGGACACCTGCTGCCTACTCCTTGCATTAAGCATATTCGTTATTTTGCAATATTGGTGGGCAGTGAAAGGCTTCCCAGCCTTGTGTGAATTTCTGTAATAACGGAGAAAAAGCACCCTAGCCGTAAGGGGAAGGGGCAGCACACCGATTTGCCTGGTTTTGCCTCCAAGCAAAGACCAAAATTTGTGTGTGCTGTGAAGCAGGCCAAGTGCGAAGCTGAAACCTGGTGTTCCTGTGCTCCCTGCTACCTAGATGCTAATGTGAGAACATAAAATATGTTAAATAATTTTTCCTCCTTTTTTTTTTCAGCATTTGAAATGTGAAATACTAGACGGGACCAGAATGTAGAAAAATGCTGTACAAGGCAGTCTTAAATTGTCAAAAGAACTGCTGACCTGGATTAGCTGACTACATAGTCTGACATTGATGTCCTTCATTTAAAGACCGCCGATGACAGAGCGCGTCACGTATGGACGTACACTAACAAAAATTAATAGCAGCAACTAACCTTCTTTAGCAGCCTCGAGCTGTGTTCATGCCATCGTGTAGGCCCTCTAAAATAAACTCTGTGTAGGTAGGGTCATTGTAAAATCAAAAAGAAAGACGGTGAATCGGGAACGGCTACATGCTGTCAGCACCCTGAAGGAGTAAGGAGCGTATATCAAAACCAGACAGCCCCATTAGGAATCTGCTTGATAAAGACACTTTCTAGTTCCTCTATCTATTCAACAAATAGCAGAAAAAATCCCAGCGGTGTGTGAGGACTTTAGGGTTTAACGTGTTTTGAATATCTGGCTTGATTTGCACGCATTTTTAAAAGCAGTATAACTTTATGTGGAGCATAAATATTCCAATAAAGGCTCTAGGAATGGAGTAACTCCCTTTAATTGGAACCTCTCTTCCCACTTTCCTCTAGCAAGTTACCAAATGCTAGTTTGGACAAAATGCTATAAAAGATGCTTGGTAATCATCAGTCCTGTACTAGTATGTGTATAATAGTTCAGAAATTACAAAACCCAGTCTTCTGTCTTTCCTGACAGGTAGATTATACCATCTAAATAAGTTCACTTATGTGCTTAAAAGGATTATATGTGCAGTAGGATTCCACATATCTTGATTCCGAACTTGCACTTCTTTTCTGGGAACAGCTAAATATTTGCTCTCCAAAAACAGTAGCTGTAAGGGGGGACACTGAACCCCGCAAAGGAGGCATCCAGTATTCAGTTGTACTAGCCCTGGACAACTCTGCTGTCTCCCTGACTCAGCCCACACAAATACATTTATTTAATCACTCCAACTCTGTTTAAAAGCAGGTCACTCCCACTCACTTTTAAGTGTGATCTCAAAGTCAAATAAATTGAGTTTAGCCACTGTTGAACTGATTTAAGATGTAACCAAACCTCCTTAAATATTTAGAAATAGATTTAGTTGAATTGATACATTTCTGCATATAAAATTTTAGGTGGTCAGCTAATATATCTTTTCTGTCTCTGACTTTTATTATTCTAGTTAGTTATGTTTAAGCGCTGGCATATGAGAGGATCTGGAATAGATTTTATGCTGCATTTAAGATTAATTTACTCCATCTGGCCCAGGGAGGGAAAAAAGAAACATTCTAAAGGAAATATATAATTAAGATAGTAAGTAAAGCTACCACAAACTCGAAGCTCTCTTATTTATATATTTGCCTCATTTAACTCAGTTTTATTCTGGTCTTTCACATTATTATGGGAAAAGAAATCTTCTCTGCAATAAATTCCAGGCATCTCAGGGATTCTAATGAATGAGGTGTTAAACTCTTGCTTTTGCTTAGCATTTCTGTTACCAGTTCTTCACATTAGCTCTTCTGCATGGTCTGCTGAAAAGAGAAGTTAGACTTTAATTACTTTCTTGCATTTATGAGGCTATGATATCAGTTTCAAGGTAAGGATAATAGTGAAAATATTCCTAGGCTAAATTTCCTCAAATTTCAAGCCCTTCACTAAATAGCATTTAATAACAGTGGTCACAAAGACTGCTAGACATAAAAGTGTTGGGAGAAATCTTCAAGGAATCTATAAAAATAAACCATTCTCTTGTCAAAAAGTAATGAAACTCAAACTGAGGATGTGAAATTAGTACCTGTTCTGCAGAGTTCTCTTGCTGTTAGTTGCTAGGACCCTCTCTAAAGAAGAACTTTACAATGGGCCTAGTGCTGGATGCCCAGAATTTCCAAGGCTAAACAGTTTAGCTCATACCAGAGCCAAGCTCAAGTACCACCTAGTTGCATTCATCCTTTAAGATGCTTAAGTGCTGTCACTTCCTTCCTTGTAGAAGCAAACATCATAGAATCTCCTCATCCCTCACATTATTGTTTTAGTCTTAGCAAGTGAGAACACAGTGCAGGAGGGTGATAGCTGTGAACTGAGTCAAGTCAGGGTGAAAGGCTGTGTGGATGAAGCTACATCAGATCACACATGTGCTGAAGGAGGACACCAAAGCTTTGATTTCCCTGAGGATGCTTCCCCTGGATTCAGATTTTAGTCTCTTCTTGTGGAGTTCTACCTACTTGGCCACCATCTTTCCTGTCTCAGTAACAAGGACAGAGTGTGTGCAAAAGAAAGAAGGTGAGTCTGGTTCTCCAGCCCAAAGAGAAGCGAGGGAAGAAAGGTAGCACTTCCACTGCCCCATATGAATGCCCTAATGATTAAGGACACTTGTGGGATATTTCTAGACTATTCCTTGTATATCTTGCTATGCAGTGTGAAAACTTATCTATAGGATAGAGAGAGAAGAGAAAATGTAACTTAAAATGTGGTATCATAGCATCTGCTGGGAAAAAAAAATGATTGAATTCTTTTCATTTTGAGCCTCCTCTATTCTATGCAATTCCAAAAGAAAAGCTGCGGTTTCTTCTGCATTACAGTATAAATTAGAGAGTCTTTCTTTTGAAAAACAGAGCAGAGATCTGGTTTAGCAGAAGGTTCGGGACTGTGCACCCCAAAAAGACAAAGACATGGAAGGATAGGATTTTTCATACCTGATTAAAACGCTTCATACTGGACTATATTTGTGCTCTCTCTATCCTATGCTACCTCAGTCTGTAGGTAGGATCTAGCTCCTAGTACAGGGTCTAAATTCTATACCACACACTTGTTACTGAATTCTAGGTGCTCTGTGACTAACTTCCTGGTTTCCTGGATCTGGCCTCCCTAGAAAAAGTTTTCTCTTTGGCAGTCCCAGAGAAAATTAGCACTCTGTATGTTAAGACATGTTAATATAGAGTAATGACCTTAAGGCACTGAATTTTGGTTTTAAAAAAAAAAAGAAAAAAGAAAAGAAAAAGGAGACAGTTGTAGTTTTAGAAGGAAGAGGGGAGTTACAGCTTGGCACTCCTAACAGTCTTCATGCTGGGTCAGCCCTTAAAAGGCTGACTTTCAGACTGGTGCATGTTGCCAAAATATTTGTGGCACTTTCTCACATAGGCTGTTGGGTTGTTGGCTTCTTTAAGGGTTATGGAGAGGTCAGTTGCATTTGTGGTGGGTCTCAAGCCAGACACCCAAGCTCCTAAAATTCTACAATTCTGAGTTAAAATACAACTATGCAATAAAAGCTGCTGCTTCAAAGCACTCAGGCAGAGGTTTCCAATGAGGTTTATGGGAATTTGGTTCCCAGGTCCCATGATTTTAAGCTTCATTTGAAAACACTAGGATGCACAGTCCTACCAAAGTGTATAGTACAGCACAGCACAGCAAATATGTATTTTATAAGCAAACTGGCCTTCTTTTAACTTGAGTTCTAGTATATTAAAATTTTTATTGAGAAATCCTAGCACGCGGTAACAACTGCTATAAAAACTAAACATTTGGAGTCCCTTTCTCTACTATCTTGAGTATAAGGAGAGTAGAGGGAATACAAGAGGAGCTGAGCTGAACCCCTTTCTCTGTGTGGGCATCCAGCTGGAGGATTAACTGAGCTGGGTAATGGAAAGTCCTCTTTGTGGGACATGACACTGAAGGGATGCAATATCACAGACTTGGAGAAATTCCAGTTGCCCTCACATTGCAATCTGATCTGTTTAGCCAGGTCATTCACAGTCTGTAATCAGTGTGTTTGATCCACGGAGGTGCAAGGATCTGTACTCAGACCTGGGTTTTAGGGCAGTGGCTCTGGGGCAAGTGATAATCCTTTGTGATCTGTACGGACAGGCACAGTGCTAGGACTGACCCCTCAGGTATTACCTGATTCCTCTTTTGATGGGAGTGTGAAGTTGTATTGGCACACATCCATTAAAAAACACTGAAAATGTTGAAAGTGAAATGTCATCAAGCTTAAAGGAGTGTTAACAAGTCTCTTGCTGTTCTTTTGCATCTTAGGACAAACTGCCAGGTGTGAAAAATTTGTCTGGAAAGCAAAGAACTTTGTTGCATCAGTTCCTGGGGAGCACCTAGAGCCCTTCAGATACACTCAGTATCGCTGCCCTATTATGAATGGTCATAATATTCACATAAGCAGTCCTATGATAGTAACCCTGGCAACTCCCGTTGAATAAAGTTTTTCATGAAATAGTGAGGCAGAGGAAACATTTGCTTTCAAGGACCATTTCTGTACTGGTGTCCAAGGAAGAAGGATTAAATCTGTGGAATAGTAGCAGTAAATATCATAGTAAGTTTTACATGTAGACTCTTCTGAAAGAAAAAAAGGAGCTTTTTTTTTTGCATTTGCATTTACATTTGCATTTGCAGCTTCTCATGACAGTAGAATGTTTTATTCTGAGAAGCAGCTACACTTAAAATGCTGTTGGAATCCCTACAGGGGATTTTATTTCTTATTTCTTTTTTACCACATGGAATTTGGTAATTTTTTCTTAAAGATTGATTGAAAATCAGAGGGGCTTTTTAGGTTTCAGTGCTGTTTATATTAAAACCTTTCATCCAGTACTTGTGGGGTTTAGTAACTGATTTATCAAACAAAGCAGCAAAAGAGTCTGTTTTATCAATCTAAGATAGTAATTGTTAATAAGTAAATTATAGGAACAGAACTTAAATATTTTTTAATAGAAGATATTCGATTCTACTTCTGAGAACTGCAAACAAAAGCAGACCTACTGGCATAGAGGAATTGCTAAAGTCCCGTATACATTGACTGATGCCAGTGGTGGTGGTTTGCAGGCTGTACAGCCTCCTTTCCCCTGTTAGTCTGAGGGTTATAACCACTTCTTATATTGGTGTGAAGGGATAGAAATGTTAAAATAACCTTCTCTCATTTTGGAAGTAACCTTACATGCGTAATGTCTCTACCTGTGCTGAGAATATTAGGAAACAATGATTTCCACTGAATTATGAGTCAGGTATTCTTTACTTGAGAGACACCTTTGCTGGCTGTCAGTGTGGAGAGAGACCCGGAAGAGAGGGATGGGATGAGGGTTTTCAGAAATTCTACTTGAGAAAAATATGACTTCCGTTAAACAATGTCAGTTACAGAAGCAGAGACCTGTATATGAACCACAGAAAGATCATCAAAAGGAAGAAGACAGTAGGAGACGACAGGACCACAGCAGCCCTGATTGATTGACTTCAATGGCAGCTCTCAACTTCACTGAAAGAGTTGCAGAACTATAACTGGGCTGTATAAAAGTATTGAGGGCAGAAACTTGGTCTAAAAATCCCTTAGCTAGAAAGGATTACTAGGAAAAAATTGTATGCTATTTCTGTGGTCTGCAAGTTTTAACTGAAAATTACATAACTTTTTTTTTGGCTTGTATAAATCAACTTAAAAAATAGTTCTTACATTTAAGAAGCCTAGATATATAATAGCTGATTCTGGTATTTTGAGAAAAGTTCATAAAATGGCTAAAGATTCTTAATATTTGTTGCTGTAAAACCCCCTTCTTTTTTTTTTGCTTGGAAGCCATCTGTTTATCTCTGCAGTTTATTGCCATCTATTTACCTTAGAGGTTTGGATGGCTTCCCATCTCTGAGAATAGCAGTGCCTCCCAGAATCCCTGGCTGCTCTTCGATCTTCTTTTATTGGAGACTATATGAAAAGTTGTATTAGAGCATATCCAAGGTTCACATAGCCTGATATCTGTCTCATTCAGGGGTGAAAAGCAGATTTAAGCAGTGTAAGAATAGGGCAAGCATCTAGTGATACTTCTCTGATTTATCTCAAGATGCAGCTCCGATATTAAAGGTCAGAGATCATAAGAGAAATAAAAGCTGGATCAGAGCATATGCACACTTAGCTCTTGTTTGCTTGTGGGACCAGTTTAACTATGAGTTTATGTCAGAATATGTGCCTGACTTTGTAGATACTGCTTAGCTATTGGTGGGAAAAAAGACCTTAATGAAACAGAAAAGCGATCTTGGCAGCAGTTATACTCCAAATTATTTTTTTTTCTGGAAATCTGTACTGTGTAGATGACAAAACACCTAATAGCTTTTGTTTTCAGCTCTGATAAGCCTCAAACAGGCTTCTGTGTTTTATCAAATGTCTCTTGGTGAATCTACCTAGAACTCCACACCAGTGGCCAGCAGTGCTTCTGCCTGGAGCTGAGCTCTGATGATGTATAGGGATTATCCTGTGCACAACTGGATTTGATTTGATGGGGGAAATTTGTCTGGAAAAACAAAGGTGACATATCAATCGCCATGGAATGTATGATATCTACTACTGAAGGTGCTAATTTCACCTCTTAGTTCAAAGCTATTTGATGCGCAGACCAGAGCTCATAAGCTCATAATCTTAAAGAAACCCAGTTTGATTTAAACCTGCTCTCTTTCAAGCTAAAGAAGGTCTTGTTCATGAGAACAAGTTTTCAATGTGTGTCTTCTGTATTATGTGATTGGATTTGCCCTGATAAGACTCAGCTCTACCTTGTTGCACTGACCCTCTGCTCTGCTTCCCTTTTGCCAGCACTGGAATGATGGTATGAGGGTGGCTTCTCCATTCCGGCAGACGGAAGGAAGTTGTCTAAACATCCAGTCTCCCAGTTAATTTAATTTTATCTCATAAAATAGTAGATTTCCTTCTGCAATAGGAAGCATCCCAGGAGAATGCAGGAGCCTGGGAGCCAAAGTAACTGCCATAAAATCACACAGAGGTTGGGGTTGGAAGGGACCTCTGGAGATCATCTAGTCCAGCCCCCTTGCACAAGCAGGGATGCCTGGACCTATGCATGTAGGAATCAAATAGGCTTGCTCTATAAACAGAATGCCTGCTATAACATATCTCTCAGGAAGACAATCACTTCCATAATATAATAAGAAAAATGTTTATAGAATGAGCCTAGAAGTTATAATGCAAATACAAGAATTTATTCTACAAGTCAGGATGCTAAGATAGATGGAAATGAAATGGAAAAAAATATGCCTAAACTTCTTCTGCTCTGTTGATTGCTGGATTTTTCCTAGACTTGGGCCCTTGTAGCTCACTGGTAAATATATCTCGACAGATCTGTGAGATGGGCAGTAAAAGGACAATTTGAGAAAATGATTCCAAAAGCTTTTCTCAATTCACCTTATATGTAGCACCCAAGAGAAAGATAATAAAATGTGCAAGACATTCTTAATCCAAATCTAAGTAATGGAGTTACATGACAGTTATCACCATAGGTATCAGAGCCAGTCAACTGCGCATCGTAAAGTGCTCCTCACAGCACATCGGCATGTGAAAAAATGACAATCCACAGGGAGAATGAGGAATAATTTCATCTTATCTCCTTTGACTAGGTACTGAAGGAAGCTGATCGTCATGTTCTAGTCTGTGAGCTAAGAATGCTGTTTATGCTCCAAAAAATGGTGTGTGGTTTTCATGAAATGACTTAGATACGGATTCTGGGCAAAAGAGAAATGCATGAAAACACTGAAACAACAAGGGTCCTGGCCTGAAAATGAAGTGTTAATCTTAACACTAAGGCAACATTATTCATTATTTTGTATCTGTTGAGCAAATGGTGCTGGTAGTTTCATTTTGTATATGTGTGTTCTTTATAGCCATGTATGTCTGCATGCACATTGGCTCTTCTGGGACTATGGATCTGTATAGTATTTTTGGAATATGCACTACTGACAGTATTCTACATTTCATGAATAGTCCTTTTCTGACTGTTTTCAATGATAATGCTATACCTATAAGAGCTGCAAAAACCCATGAGCAACACTAAAGATCTAAGAAGCTAAAAAAATTACTTGGTCTAAAAACTTGTAAAACTTTTACTCCAGGACTGTCAAAGAAAGAAGTAAAATATAAAATTTGAAGCACTTGCCTCAAAGAATGTGAAAAGAAGTTTTACTAGTTACTTCTGCTTGCCCAGAAATTGCTCGCATAGCTGTTCTCCAGAAGTTGTAGTCCTCCAGAAGGACTGCAAATTCAGATGCAGTTTATTCACCTAGAATTTATCAAATGCATTGGATTTTCAGAACTTACTGATCATGGGCAGTGCAGATGCCCAGCACTCCTCAAAATAAAAGTCTCTTATATTATTCTGAATATGAGCCATTAGTTCAAATGCTTTTTGCAGGGGATAAAAAGCACTCAAGCATGTAAGAAAGGTATGGAGTGATTTATAGAAAAGCACAGGGGATACTGTCATTGCAACTACAGTTACAATATCCCTTTGTTTTGCTCACATTTCATATCCATTTCCATCTTTTGCCCTTTCTTTTTGGCCTATTTCCCCAAGGAAATGATATTTTTAGAAGTATCTTCTTTGGATTGCCATGTTTCATAGTCACAAACATCCTCATACAGAAAAAGGAAGGTTATTAATGGATGAAAATTGGGGCAAGGGGACGAGTTCACTGTGTAAAAACCTATGTGCAGCTTCATTATTATAATTATTTTCCAAGGGAACAGTGACCACACCAAACAGATACAGGACAAAATTAATTTTCTTTAGCTTTAAGCAATCCTCTGAAGACTTTGCGGTGAGGAACTTAGCTGACTTCTTTAGTCAAGGTAGGAAGATAGGCACCCTTAGGGTGGTTCACGTTGCATGGGGCCTCTACATCACTAGAGAAGTAGCTTACAGTGACCACACTCCTAACTCAGGTGGGTGGTAGGGGAGACTGTACCCAGGCTTTTAATGATTCTTGTATGCAGATCGATGTCTTCAAATTCTTGGTTCTTGAAAGAATTTTATAATACCATCTAATAAATTGCCGTTAATGTATCTGTCTTAGCTTAGTGACCATTTCTGCTAGACAAATATTTCTTGTGGGATAACATCATTTATCTGGGGTGGAAAAGTTCCTTTAAGTAACTATTATAGTTTCTGTGGTTGCTGCATCATGAGATCACCCACATGAAGAAAATGTTTATTGGGTTGTTTGAGTGATTGCTTCCTTTCTTGCATTTTTGGCAAAGCTTTTGGGCACTGGAAGAAGTAAATGGACCAAAAAGAGTCTTATTCATTTCCCCACCCACACTGTCAGCCATGATTATATCAGCCATGATATAATAACACATGTTTAAACATTCTCTAAGTAAGGAAGAATTTTAATGGGTGATAATGGTGGAAGTTTATGGTATAGTTTGAGACCAGTTTTGCAATGGCTATGCAGAGGATATTAGATGGCTTAGGGAACTGAATGTGGGCTCTGGATCATTTCACCAGCCCATAGAAAATAATAGTGGTTTACAGCCCAGTGAGTGTATAGTGATTTGTTAGCAGTGAATTTATCTCCTTGTGTGAGCAGCAGAAGACCACAGCCATATCCAGGCTCCAAAGGCTGCACAGGAAGGGAAACTGCCTTCTCAGAGCAGGTGTCTCCTGCTGAAGGATTTGTGAAGGTATTGCTGCTTCTGAGGTGTATGACTGCGCAATGTTTACACAGTGCTGTGCAGATACAAAGAAGTGCTGTAAAAGGTTAAATAATGAATTCTCCTGCTAATTTGCTCTCTTTGTTTCCCAAGAGTAAGCTCTACTTGCAGCAGCACCCTCAGTAGCGGAATATTTATGGAGTCTGTAATAGACTTTGCTATTTGCAAATGTGCAGCTTTAGAAAGAAATCCTTCCATTATATTCAGCACTTTGTTTTTTCAGTTAATTTTAGTACTTTTCCTCAGTTACTTCTGGGCTTTCTTTTCTCTTTCCATACAGCTCAGAATTTTATTAGGACCAGCCCTATTTTGTGTGCACTGCAGCCCAGGAGAAAGCCCTTATGCAGGAAGGAACTTACCTGCCCGTGAATTCCCAGCTCCAAAAGAAGGTACCGAGAGTTGGGGTATCAGTAAGGCAGTTCCAGGAAGGGCCTTGTCCACTGGTTGCCTGTCTGCTCTGTCAGTCTGCCTTACAGAGTTGTATATGGTGCTCCAGGAGGGCTCTCTGGCCTCCCATGCAACAGAACTTCTTAGAGCAGATCTGCACTTTTGCATTTGTGATCAGTTCCAGAAGTTTAGATGCCCAGGCTAGAAGACTAATCTCTCTGGACTCCCTCCAAAGTCATAACTGCTTCGGGTCACCACTGAAGGGTTTGTTTCTTTTCACATACTATGCAGCACACTTGTTGCAAAAGGCTGTTATCTCAAACACGTAATTTCACTGCTTCAGATTAGTGAAATCAGTACCCATGTATGTACTTGCAATGCACATTACAGCCTTGAACGAGAAAATTCACATAATTAAGATCTAGACCAAACAACCTGGTTGTTAGGATATTGAGCTGGGAGTGTGTATATTATTCCTGCATGATCTTTTATTAGTCTTCAAGAGTCACAAGGCAGCTCCAGCAGGGTGGCCAGGGTAGACAGAAAGGAACCTCAGAGATGACAGATGCTGAGTGATGAGATGCCACTGATGTTTATCTGAATTCCGTTTTACAGTAAAATCTCTGAAGGATGTGTATGTCAGGACTGCTGGAAGCACTCAGGATGCAGTACAAGTCTCCAGTAACTCAAGAGCCCTTCATAAGAGAATCTCTCTACAGTGACAGGCTCTCATGGCTCTCTGCAAATGACTGAGTCTTTCCACTGCAACGTGTGGGCAAGAGGAGAGAGGGAGTGCTGGCAGAGCGTTGGAAATCTGCTTTACCTCTTGTCACTTGGGGTCAGCCCAAGCCTGCGTGCTAAAAGACAAGGAAGAGCTTTCTTTCCCATCCCACAGCTATATGTCCTTATTGCTGGTGGTTCCCATAGCGCTGGTGGAAGTATGGCTGTGTAGAAGGAAGATGTCAAAATGGATATATCTATACCAAGGAGACACAGTAAATAAATTCCTAAGCAAATAGAGGTACTCTGGAGCCATACAGACTTGGCAGTTGAAATCCCAGGTCAATGTGACTGAATTCGCAGAGCAGCATACCTGCAATAAGGGTTGTGTAATTGTGTTTAGTGGCAAGTGAAAACACGCTGCTTCTAGACATGAACTGCATTATATCCAGATCCCTCCCTGCCCTTTCCACATCACTTCTGTTTCTGACCGTGGTGCAAGCAGAGCCAGGTTTGGAGTCTTAGCACCACCAGTAAAAAGGTATCATGGGGTTCTCCCAAAACATCTCTCTCCCCTTTAAGGTCCTTGTTGATGTTTTATCTTGCTTATGCAGCATAGAGTATCCCCAACAGACAGGATAATCTGTCCTTCAGGGTGAAGCAGGGAGAGGGAAGAGTCTGATCCCCTAATGGTAATTATTCATCTCACTAATGAGAATGTTCCGCTTTATCTACCCTGTGTTTTCTAGTCCTGTCTACTTGCTGCCTTTTCCACATTAAACAAAAATTGAGTTTTGATGGGGAGTTATTTTTCTATCAAAAGAAAAAGCTAGAACCAATCTACAAACAGCTGAAATCTGGCTGCCCTAATAAAAGTAATTTTTAGTTCTGTATAAACCAAGATCTCTTTCAGTAACCTTTAGTGATAATTTCAATATAATCCTCAAGCAAATGCATATGACAGAAGGTGTTGTTCACTGTAGAAACTGCCTTTAGCTACACCTCTGCCAAAAAGAAACAGCTGTGGCAGTAGTGCACAAATGTGACATGAGACATGGCATCTTTGTGGGGAAAAAAAGGGGGATAAGCACTTGTTTGGAGACAAAAGACAGTCAATAGGGAAGGTCAGCTCTGCAGGTTTGCATTTGAAGTATGAGTGAAGTAAGACAAAATATAATCAGAATTATAGTTAAGGAGGACTGTATGCCATTCATACATTGACATTGTGCAGATGAAGTAAAAGGCAACTTTGAAGCAGGATGTCAGAAACTAAGAAAATCACCACAGAAACGGAGACAAGGAGCAGGGAGAAAACAAGGAGAAAATTCCTGTGCTTGGAAAGTCTGCTGTGAACCATCCAAGATAGAATTTTCTTGATCTAAAACTCACTTTAAATGACTTTTCACTTCCAGGGAGACCTCTCCTTATGTTGTGGTGAGCTGTGTAGGTAACGAAAAGATGGGCCTGTGGAGCACAATGGTTTATGTCTTCAGTTCGCTTTTGTGTGTGTGTGTGTGTGAAAAGTTCTCTTTCAGTATCCAGGAAATTTTCTGGGAAATGGGAGTACTTTATAGGACAACTGCCTCAGGGCACAACAATGCAAGGAGAGACTGACAGTTTTTATTTCTAGAAAGGCCCTTCCAGCCACTGTTGTTGCTGCTGTTCTCTTCTCTTTGACAACGAGGGCAAATGTGATCATGGATTTGACTCCTGGGCACAGAGCAGTCTGCCTGCATCTCTCCACTCCATCGCTTTATTCCATTAACTTAATTGTATCAGACAGAGGAACCAGTGCAGATTTCTCAGCCTTTGATTTATATATTATGTTAAATTATGTAAAATTGAGAAATGCAAAAAAAAGAAGTCTTCTGTGACCAATCTACCTTTATTAGTAATTAGATTAACGAATAGACTGTGAATCTGCTGCATTGGTTAGACTCTTTGAGCAGCAGCTGGCTTATTAGTGGAAGCAAAGATTTAAGCAATTTGGCCCATGCAATGAATGTTCACATGACTGTGTTATAACCATAGATTAAAATAAAACTCAAATATTTAAAATTCTAGTCAGCAGTCTGGCATTCTTACCTCTGTCCATATGCCAGCCTGCACTTTGTATATGTGAATTTTCCACTGTCAAAATTTGAGGAGTCTACAAATCATGGAAAACTGAAAATGATTAGTGTAAAAAAGGGTGCTATTTGTAGAGGTTTACCACATGTTTACTATTTGCAGTTTTCTCTTCAGCAAAGGCTGACCTTACCACACAAGGTAGAGATGCAGTAATGTGACATTATCCACGATTCCATATTGATACCATTATCCATGAGAGTTTTGCTTCTTATTCTCTAAATAGCTTTTCTTCTCCCTAAATAACACTTTTAAAGGGACACTGTCAATCTGAAAGGCACTTGGTTTCAAAAATGAATTCAAAGTAGTTTTAGAATCACTGATGATTCCTGCCAAATTTTTGCATTTAATTATGGCTTCTTCCTTTCCTTGTTATAGGAATGAGAACCCTTATAGAAGACGTATATAAGGTGAATATTATTAGTTCAGGCCATTGAGGAGAGCTTACCCAGAGACTCCAGTTGCTGCAGGACCATGCCCTGTCTCACACCAAATGCTCTGCAAGGAGCGACCAAAGATGCGTGCACCAAGAAACCGTGCCTAAGCCCCACATTTTCCATCCTTCAATCACGATAATCTCCAGTGTTTCTAGTGATAACACTGGACAATTTCACAGGAAAAATATTTTTTTACTATATCTTTTTAAAGTTCATACATACCACATGTAGGCACTAAATAGTGTGTCCCACTGGTCAAACAGTGTATTTGGTCTGATGTTCCCCTCCTAGCAGTAATCTGTCACAACTGTGGTATATCTTCCTTTTTCTGCCCCAATCCATATAAAAGGACACCCAATAAAACTGAACAGGACCATGAAACAGATTGACTGAAATGAGCAGAACAGATTAATGCCATCTAGCATCATGGAAACACAGTCCTAACCCCAGCAGACCCCACGAGACAAATGCCATCTGGGAAGCTCACTGGAGGGTTGTTTTTGCTGTCAGGGGCACATGCAAATCCTTTGCATGCAACAGAGGGCAATGGCAGTGTGAAATTCCCAGGTAAGATATGATGAAAACAAATCTGTAGAACAATGCTCCTTTTTCTTTTTTTTTCTGACCTGTACTTTAGAGTATACTGCCACCATTTATGTATTACAAATATTAATAATGTGTTGAGGAACTTAATGCTACTGGAAGGAATAGTCTTCTCCAATCTTTGCCACTCTAAGTAAGTAAGCAAAGATGGCAAATGTCAGAGAAGTAAACTACAGAAATGCCTGAATGCACCTAATTCTTACTTAAATAACTCTTATATATTCAATTAAATGGTCGGACAGCTAACAGAGAAACTCTAGAGGCCAAGACTTCCATCTAGTGGTAAAATGTAAAGGTGCAAAATTAGTTCGCGGCAATGAGAAATGTCTGAGGTCCTTCTTAACAACCATATGCACTATATGCAGGGCAACATCTTACTAGTTCAACGAAGAGGCCACTGGAGAAATGGTATTGGCGGGACTGGGACCTGAGGACTGCTGTTACTGGGATTCCATTCAGATGCTAGTTATGCATATACTTAATTTTAACAAACAAGCATTAAAATAAATCAACTGCTTTCCCTCACTTTTGAATAGGAGTGCTCTGTGCCTCTAATTTATAGGGAAGCTTTAGGAGAAATAGTGGCAGGTTTGTGTTGCAAGTGGAGCTAATGGCTGAGGTACTGAGTTGGTTTATATATCCCTACTACTATCACTACTGATGAGACACTTGCTAAATGTGTTGCTGACTAGGGTGCTAGTGTTACAGATCTATTAGGTTATACTCACTGTTGCGAATTATAAATGATTGAGAAGAGTAGCAAGAAAATAAATGGAGGAAAAATCTACCAAAAGCACACAAGAAATTCACAATATCACTGAGGTGCAGAAGGAGCAACGTAGTTCAAGGAGAAAGGGATTAACAATTCACTGGAGTGAGTGAGCATTGTTCTTTACTTGAAAACGAGCATGACATTTTAAAGAGGTCCTGACAGTCAGGTGCACTGGATGAGCTATAGGCATGATCCACAACCTCAGGTGTATGGGCATATAGCAAAACTGATCTCTGCACGTTAATATGTATTTTCAAATATTTCATATACAAATACTTCTTGGAAAAAACAGCACTGTCATGGAGGGTGAAGAATATGATATTTTGCAAGTTGAGATCATCCTGTCAAGAGCCCTTCATAATCTTTTCTCTCTCACGTGGTTCAGAACAGTAATTGGGCCTGTAATCTCTTCTGCAAGGCTATGCGAAGGTGATGGAACAAACAGAGTCTTTCTTGGAAACTTTAAAGTCATTATAAGCTCTGGAACAAACAGTGGATAAGTTAAAAGGTTTGTGACCTTGTAGAGATTGCTTTTACAACCTTGTAGAGGTCACTTTTGAAGTATTAGCCAGCCTTTCCCACTCCTCCCCAAAACCAAACACCTCAGGACAATTCTTGATGTCCACAGACATGTCCATAGACACAAGTCTAGACACAGCGTGCACATATGCTTATTGATAGCCATAACTGCATTCATATTCAAAGAAGGAAGAACAGTGACAAATGAATGGTAGAATATAGTGTTCCACCTACTACTGAAGTTGATAAGGAGAGCTGAAGTAAATTAAATTGAAATATTGAATTAATCTGCCTCTTGTTTTCAAACAATTGGTTTTATCTGTATACAGAGAGAATCATGAAAGATAGGCTGGTTACCTTAGTCTTTTCTTTCCATTGTGATGGTCACTTTCAGTTGATGATAATACATCCAATGTACAGGCCCCTATGTGTCAGCTGTTCCAGTTTGCCAGCATTCACATAAATATTTCCTTGAGTTTACCTACTCTCACATTCCTTGTGCCTGACCTAGAAGTCTCAAAGAAAAATATATTTAGAACCTCCATATCCGATCACTTTGGGGTCAAAGGGTTGTGTTCTACCTGATTTTAGAGTGAAAGTATAAATCTGTATGGTCTCTTGAGCACCACCCAGGTTTACCTGAAAGATTTAATGAGATTATAGCTCACCCTGGAAAGTGTCATTTGGCTTTGCAGATTTCTGTTACCACCTTGCTAAACTGCAATCTCAGCCCAGCATGCATGCCCAACACCTATGTGACTTTGTGATTCTTTGGTCCTATACAGAAGTATACAGATGTATTTTTCTCAGAAACATTGCTGTCAAAGCAGAAAAATGCATACTTTAATATGCTCAAAAGCACTATTAGGAAAGTGCTAAAGATATATTTTTTATTTTTTTTTAATTCTGCCTAATATTCATATAATTTCTCCATTGTACTCAATGTACCCCTTTCTTGGACATCTCAGCCAGGCTACTTCTCCTTTGCTGCTCTTAGCTAGTCTTTGCCTTGTTTCACTGAGTCAGCAGAGTAGGCAGGAGACAGAAATGGCAGATAGGCATCCAAATAGGAATTAGGTACCTATGAAAATGTCTCTGAGTCCCGAGTTGGCCTTGCTTGGAGATAACTGTTATGGTTTGGCCACTCTGTGACTTACCAAAGGGCTAGGGATCCAAACTCTCCCCTCTCATAAATCTCCCTAGGGGCTTCTTTTGTTGAAAGGATGAATAGTCTATTAGAATTTAATTGGAGAGCAAAACAGATGACCCGGTTAAAGATCAAGACCGACGGGTCATTGAAAAGTTTGTCTTGTATAAACTAATTTGAAGAACTGCTGCTCACAATATCCATTCTTTACTGAGCTACCATGCAAGAATCTTAACTATTTATCACCTTCTTTTGGCAAACACTTGATCAATGGGTGATGGATGTGACAGGCAACAAGCTAGACATCACAGTAATTCTTCAGCCACCCTTGGAAAAAAAGACTCAAGAGTAACTAATTCTACAAAGACTAACAAAGCTTAGAAAGGTTCTAACGATGTTCATACTAAGAGGACATGAATTCTTCCAATGAAGCAAGCGAGGCCAACTGCTTGTCCCCTGACCCTGTGTGAAGACAAGACAAAGTTCTCTTGTCAGGCTTGTCACAGAGATGGAGCTTTTAATGACAGCAGGGTTATTCTAGGAAAAAAGGGGAAAGAGAAGGCCAGATACAGCAGCGGATAAGTGTGGTAACCTTTCACCTCTGAAAATGCTGCCAGGCAACAGCTATAGAGATAGCACTAAAGCAGCAGTGTTTCTCTAGAGTGGGTTTTATTGCTTTGTGATAAAATGAACACAAAACATTGCCAAACAGAGAGGCTGTGGTAATTAAAAAGACGTTGACTGCTAACTCATTTGTATAATAATTTCCTAAGCATTTCTTATAAGTAAATGGCATTTCCATACACAAATGGCGTTTCTTAATCTTCTCATGCTTGCCGGAAATGCAGTCACTCCTTTGACTGGTTGAAGTACAACAAAAGCTATTAAATGAATGCAAGTGTTGCTTGCAGTGAAAATTTATGGGGAACATGCAGGGTCTAAGTCAAATGGCAATACCCAGATTCCGATGTAAGCTAGACGGAAAGATGATGCTGCAACCTAGCAAAACAAAAAAGAATCTGTTCATCTGTTCATCCTCTGACAGACCCAAGCCTTTCTTTTATGACTCACATGGTTTTGCGGGCCAGTGTTGCCATAGTGACAGCATGACTCAAGTGTGTATCCTCAAAAAAAAAGAATGGCATAGGCAACACACCTAGATTTTACTGGGTTTACATCTAAATCAACTCAAATGAAATTCTCGTACTGTAACATCCCCATTCTTAAGAAACTCATTTTTCTAGTTTTATAGCTCAGAGAAGCAATAGTAATTATTTCAATTGCATGGCATCAGAATTGCTCTCTCTTCCCAAAGATCAGGAATTTCCAGAAAGATGATGAACTTTGTTCACATAAGGTGGTCTATTCAATCATCTGAGATACCTCAATGACTTCTAAAGAAGATAAAAAAAAGTTCCTGATAGGAATTGTGAATAGGCAGATCCAAAAGGTTCCTGGTAGCAACTCTGAAGAGGTGGAATTCCTCCAGGCTGTCGTTCGTACAGACTGATAGAGAAGAAGCATCAAAAATTCCTGAGGACACTTTTGTTTTTGCTCAGTAACAAGGTCCAGTCTCCTGCCTTCCCTTTTATCCAATGGAAGGCAGAAATCCTGCAGTATTGCACCTCAAATATCTGCTCTTTCTTACCACTTGCCAAGAAGCAATGACACTCAGCACCTGGTGATTTGTGAATGTCTCTCCAAAGCTAACGCTGTTAAGGATTTATGGAGTTTGAAGCAGCAAGAGTCAAATTAGCTACTATATATGTGTTATATATATGTGCATTTTTTACTTTTCTCACACATCTCCAGGAGATTGTATATTTGTATGTGTGGACTTTTGCAGAACTTAAAGGAAACATATGAAGCAGTAAATAGCAAAGAATGAGGGATAGATACCTGCTGCGCACAGTGATTAGTTGTACACTAATTCTTTGAGTATGTTTTGGGCAGCTTCAGCTAGCTCTTTCCTATACAGTCTGCTCTTTTATTTAGCTATGTAGATATAGCCAGTGTTTAACAGAGACTGACAATTGCACTTTATTTTCTGAATGATCTAAAATAGAATGAGGTTCAATAACATTCTTTTGTATCACACCTTTGGGTGAAATGTAACTATCAAGAAAAAGTTGCATTCATGGCATCATGTTATTCTGGAGGTAAGCATAAGATTTTCCAGATAATTTATTGAAACAAAATGATAAAAAAGTGTGATTTTATTATTTTAGTCCCTGTCAATTAATAAAATTTGCTCTCAACCTACTTTAATTATATTTGTTTATATATTGTATATTGTATTTTATGATTTTTATTCAACTGTGTAAGGAATATAGTTAAAAAGGAGAAATACACTTGACTTTATACGTCTAACTGGATTTTTCTTCCTAGACATGTTGTCTCAGGAAGTGCCAAAATACTGGAATTAGATAAAAAAGGCATTTTTTTTTAAATATTGAAGGGTGATCTATATTACTTAGACCATTAGCTACAAAGTAAAACAGAAACATTTAAAAGAGTAGTAGAAGGGACATCACTTTAAAAATAAAAAATCTTCAGTAAGTTAAGTCAAAATCAAGTAGCCAAATGAAAAAATGAGTATTGCCTTGCCAAAGTTAGTAATCTTAGATGCCATTAAATATTTAGTGTGGTCCATCTGATCTGCTTCTCACAAGCTCCTTCAATGGGAGTTCTTTATTTATGATTTAAAACCTGCCTGTAAAGTTGATATTTTGAACTAACATACCAAATATTTTTCTTTAACCATATTTGCTGTTTGATGAGTGTCTTTTTGCAGAAAGAAATCATTCTGGAATAAAAGTCTGGTTTTTTTAATTACCAGCAGGCTGAGATGCAATAGTATATTCAGTCCCTGGAAGTAAGACTAGGGAAGGGAACAGTGATATCTGCTGGCTGAATTACAAATACAGGGAAACTAGATTTTGACCTTAAATAAGTACAGTGCTATTTAAGAAACACATTTGAATGCAAATACCTTATAAGAAAATACTTTGAAATGACATATAACATTCCTTTTCTCATAAAACACACAAGAGAATTGTGACCTTTAAGATATCCATAGTTTTACCATTTAGCTTCCTAAATCCGCGGACTTATTCAAATTATTTTAGAGGCTGAAGAATACAATTTGGTAATCATTTTTACAATAGAAGCTGATCTGTATTCCCACTGCCCATAACCAGTGTACTGAATAAAATATTAGCGTCTGAAATACTTGTAAATGACTCTATATTTACTTCAAGGGAAATTCTAGTATATAGTGAAGCTACTGTATTGACTCATGCATTTATTAAACTCTCCTTATTTTAAAACCAGCATGAACAACAGGAACCGCAAACATATTGGTGCCAAATGAATTTGGTCCAACAAGTTTTTGTAAAAATTGGGACTGAGTATACTTGAAACTGAGAACACTCTTAACAACCTGAAGGCTTTTGAAATCAGTGCGATATGTTGTAAATATTTTGGTGAAGTAGGATAGGAAAATGTATGGGTCATATTAAATGGTTTTCAAATCATGGTGTATAACATTAGATTTACTCTTCACAGTACATGATGCATTTTTCCTGTTTCATGAACTGGGGCTTCTGTGAGACTTGGGGAGAAAATCAAGAATGGAATAACTCTGGGCAAGTGCTGGATCTCAGAGAGCTGAATGCATTTTAGAGCAGTCTCTAGGCTGCACTAAATTGAAGTGGGAGTCATATGTGTGCATAATAGAGGGCTGCAAAAGTAGCAAGAGGTTAATTCATTTCATTTTTTTAGTTTTGTGTTAAGCACATTTTAGCTTTAGCTGAAAGTAAAAGTGAAGGACAAAGTGCATATTTGGTAAAGATGGTGGCAGTGTCTAGTGCATGCAGATTTTTATTAAAGTCTCTTTCTCCTGCTGAGATCCCACAGCTCTTAGACTGCTTAAGCTTTCAGTCAACACTTCCAGTAGCTGAAGTGGGAATTTGCCTAGCGGAGTCCGCAGGGTCATATCCAAGGGCTTTCAAAGTAAAGATGTTTTTCTGAAGCTCCCAAAGCTTGTGTAAGATGAATTATCAAAACTCTTTGAGCATGCTAAGCCTGGACATTCCTGCTTAGTGTAAAAAATTCGTGACCGTCTTAGCACTGAGAGTTGACCAAATTCCCTCTCTACTTCTGCTGGAAGTATTCATCGTGGTGTTATATTATCACGTGTATTAGTAGTGCTTGAATATGCTAGTAATAGTTAATGTTCTCTATACTTTTCAGCCAAAGGAAAAGAAAAAGTTATCAAGATCATTGTATTGAAATAGTCATGAATTAATCCACAAAAGGAACTAACGTGGAAAGACACAAGTGCATTGGTTTCTTTTGCATTATTTTGGCAGCTGAGTATTTTGGAGCAGTGTTTTATTTTACAGCGTCTCTCACACAGCAAGGCTCTGTGCTGAGCGTAATGGATCCTGACACCTGAATCCCCGGCCTTCCTAGCAGCGCTGCGGTATCGGGTAGCCGTAACCATCTCCCGGTTACCGCAGGGTGAAACCCAGAACGACTTCCGCCAGCAGCTGAATTCCACCCGACAGAAACGATTCCCTCACCAAGTCACTCGCTTGTCCCCGTTGACCGAGGCTGATCTCAAGAAGCATTTTGGAGAAAAAACACCGCGTAGAGGCCCGCGGGCCGCCTGGCCGCGGCGGGGCCCACGCTTCAGCACCATGGCCAGCGCCAGGGAAAGGCCAGGGCAGCGCTGAAGAGGGGAGCCCCTCCAGGCGCCCATGTCGTGTTTGGGGAGCGTCAACGGCAAGGACAAGGAATGACACTTGACTTCCTGCATTGTGTCTTAAACCAAGAGAAGGGCAAAGGTATCCAACTGACACACCTGGAATGGAAAATTTGCTTCTGAGTTACCATCATGCTCTTTACAATGTATTAGATTGAAAGCAATCGAACAATATCAGATGCACATCCAGCAAGTGGGAAAGTTGTCTGTCAGCTGAAGGCAAGAGTTGCAGCTAGTAAATCTTTGTTTGAAAGTGAGAAGCTCAAAGAGAAGAGGTACAAAGGGGAGGAAGTGACACACTATGTTCAAAAAGATCCATTCTATATTTCACCCCAATTCCCACCGAAGGAATGTGACAGACAATATCCCTTACTGTGATGGTGCGGGCTCTGCAGTGAGGCTGATCCGCAGCACTTCTATGTACGTTCTGAGTGGTGAGCAGGAGAATGTTAGTGAACCACTGAAAAAATGCAAAAGTACAACCAGCATCGACTCCTGCGCTTACTTCCAGCCAAAAGAGGAAGACAGGGCCTGGATGTACTCCAAGACTCAAGACTGCCTGAAGTACCTGCAGGATCTGTTAGCCTTGAGGAAAAAATATCTTGACAGTATCAATAACTTAAAGTCCATGCATATGGCTGCAGATTCCCCAGTGTCCACAAAATCATCTAAAACTGGGAAAAAGTCATTACTTTCTCTTCCTTCTAAAGAGTCTTCTAAGGTAATTCTTAAGAACTTTTGCCATGTGATTAGTCTTAAGTCGTGAAAAAATTAGTCGTATAATATATGTTTTTCTGCTTTATTGGTCTCCTGCTGATTGTCTTCTTATTGTTACCTCGTCTGAAATGCTACAAAATACCTTAAAAATTCTTTTAGCCTAGAGTGAGGTCAAATATGAGTGGCTGATTGTGGAAAGAAATATGTCTGTGTGTGTCAGAGAGAGGGAAAAAAAAAAAGAGGAGAAAAAATAGCTATGGGAGTATGGGAAATATTTGAAATACATTCTGAAAGCTAGCTGTTTTTTAGCACTCTAGCAGCTACAGAGTTCTCTCTCTGGATATTTATAGCTGTTAATGACTGGCAAGCACAATAATCCCTGGTTTATGGACAGCCCTTTTATTTACTTTAAAATTACATAAAGTAATGTTAAATACATTGAAAAACATAGGATTTCCTATGACCCATCAAATAGCTTGTCAATGCTACTTTTATTGTAAGTGCAAGAGTAACAGCTACTCAGATGTGGGGCTTTCTTAGGGCTCCCTTCTCTGTTAGTTAAGAAACTGTCAGGGAGTTTTGAGGCAGTCAGTGCAATTCTTCACTCTTTACTGTAATGACACCACAAAATAAATTTGAAATATTCTCCATATACACTAGAGAGGAAATGATTGCAAAGAAATCGTTGCATTTCGTGAAGTGCATGTGGCTAGAATGTCCTGTGACTTATCTGGCTCTGGACTGGCTTCAGTGGGGACAAAGGGAAGGACTCCAGCAGGAGGGGTCATCTCTGCAGCTTACATGATCACAGACCTGTCTTTGACAGCAAACTTACAGCTTGCCTAATGTAGCCCTTAAACGGGATCCCAACAGGGATGATAGGAAGAAAGGATACATGGCTGAATTACTGAGTAGCCCAGGTAGGCATTACCAGAAAGCTACGGCCCCACTTGCATGTTCTGCCACTATAGGATCTCAAAATAGCTGAAATAGAGCTCTGTTACAGACATTGCTTAACCAAAACCCATCTCACATTTTTTAGGACTAGATATAACATTTTTTATTTTAAATTTTGATCTAATACACATTTAGTCAGCTGGAATCTTCTTCCTTCTGGTTCTATCAGGCTTTGTGTCATGCTTTGAATAGTGACTGTCAGAAGTTAGGAATAATAGTAGGAAACTGTTCAGCTCCTTGGGGTAGAGGAGATAGTTTTTATAAAGATGTTTTATAAAACATTTTGGAAGTTTTATAAAGAAAGATTTTTATAATTTAAAGAATCATTTAGGGGTAAGGAAACATCCCAAGGAATGACTGTGATATTGGAGTGACTTGCATGGTGGTGCCAGGAAATGATTCTCACCCTATATGTACACAGCTTGCAAAGTGACATTGTGTCTTGAGGAAGAGAAGATTTACAGCACACCAGTTTCCCTGGTGGTTTCAGTGGTGATATATCAGAACACTATGTGACTAACCAGCCAGGTGTGGAAAAAATGAGCATGGAAGGATGCTCCAACTATAGGCCAAGAGCCTGTGTAGTGGACTGTGCATATCTAGGCTTCATGAAGGATTGTGACTTCCTGAAGTTTGCCCCTGAAAATTCCACTTAAAAATGACAAAAGCTCCAATTTAGCAAACAAATGAGTCTCCCAGAGGCTGAGGTTGCCTTCGGACTGTGTGTGGCTGACTAGCTCTTGTGTGAACAACTGTAGTACAGGTTGGTATTGTAGCTCCACCGGCTTTCCCCTCAGGAACGGAGAGGGTCATCAGCAAGATACACCGTGAGTCAGTCTTGCCAATAGCAGATTCACAACAGCACAGCACCAGCTTTGCAAAAATTAGGGAGAGATCAAGAAGACTTCTAGAATGTTCAGATGAGTCACCTGCTTCCTAACTGCAAGTTTCATATTCACAGATTGCAACATTCATTTTATCAAAAGGCTTGAATGGGTTTGTACCCACCTGCCTATTCGTGTTAAGTTACCTGTCAGTGGAAATTCACTTCTTTCTCCTACCTGCTGCATGATTAATGGGAAAGTACATTGTGCAGACATCTCTGTCCTCAGGCCCCCAAGATTTTACTGAACAAAAAAATGGGCTGAACTAACCCCTGGGCTCTGAATGAGACCTGTACTTCAAGGCTGACTGTAGCTTCAATTAGCTACTTGGGTCTAGTGTGAGAGAGAAATAGAGAGTGGTATCAGATACCTGAAAAACAAGCATTTCTTTAAAATGTCTTCTAAGCAATAAGGGCTGAGTCATAATAGCACTCACTATTCTCAGTGTGGTTAAGTTACCTTTTAGCACTTCTGAGGATGTTAATCAACCCATAATTGTCGAAGGGCAATAAGCCAGTTCATCTCTCTGCCCCCATCATCTCAGAACAGGGAGCAAGCTAATCCTTCTGAGGTGTGATACAGCATGTTCCTTTTCCTTGCAGGCTTGAAACTCAACATAGTAATTTTCTGACTTCATATTTCTGCCTGGCAATGTGCCTGGCTTGGACTCTCAGAGAAAATATACAGCCCTTTGTAAGGTAGAACCCCTATGAATGGCAGAAAGGGTTCATCCTACATGGACATACAGAACTGCTAACCAAGGCTTTATGTCTGTTTCGGAGTTTATAGACAGGCATTTGCTATTTTTTTTTTATCAAGACAGTCTCCTAATTTTAAACCTCATGGCTGTTCTATGGGAATTGCCATCACAAAGTTGGATGACTCATGCACACAATCCTTTTCCATCTCAAAAAAATTCTGGCAATTTAGATCTGGATTCATTTCACCTATCGCAGGCATTTTAATGAGGTGCTTAAATTAGTAACCAAGTTACCCTATGATTTCTCTGCAGTTAACAGAAAGAGCTGCCTGCAGAGGGGAATTCAGCCTACTAAGGCCTGACTCATCTGCTGAGGCTACTGGAGCCTTGTATTAATTAGAGGAAACCCTGTGACTGCAGTTCTAATGCATGTGCCTCATTAGATGCCGACTGCTAGGTAGAATAAATTTGACCACAAAGCTCAGCTGTCACTTAGGCACCCAATTAAGTGGCCTGGTACTGGAAGTCTGAGGAATTGTAGCAAAACTGGCCATCAATGTCCAAGTGGAAAGTGTTTGGTGTCGAGCATGTGACAAGATGGACATTTGTTAGACTGCTCTCCTCCTTTCTTTGATGACCACAAACTGGAGTAGACTCAATCTATATCTTTTTTCTGACAGCTTGAAATATTGAGTCAGATGATTCAATTTTTGCATCATCTTTGTCTGATGACTATAATCTATCTGTTCAACAGACACCTATGGAAAGAAAAGGTCCACAGTCCAGTGCAGATGTAAGAGAAGCAATAGCTTTCTTCGACTCGGTTATTGCAGACCTGGATTCAGAGAGATGGCGGAGAGTTCCTGACATGGATCTGCCAAATGTGGACGTTGATTTTGATGGTGCAGTATAAAACAGCCAAATATGATAATTCTTTCTGGGCAGAGTAGAGGGAGGAGGGGAAATGTGAGATCGTATTTGTTTGATTATTGGACAAAATTTACATCCTAATTTTCCATTACAAATCTGGGCTCACTAGGTGCATTTGGGGTCATTATGTGCATCTATGTGAAACTACAGTAATACACTGCTTGTTCTCTGCTGAAAGGGTGCACTACGTTATGTGTGGCTGCTACATGAGGAAAGGTAGCATGCAGAGCACTGGAGTAGTATTCGCCTTCTGTCCAGGGCTGAAGTGCACCCTTGCGTCTGTACCCTCAGCCATGTTTGGAGGAGAGCTATAGAGAATGCAGAGACATCTGTTTTTTTTTATTATTATTTTTCTCATTGAGAAATGTCTTTTTCTCCAAACAGAGAAGTTCTCATGTTCAAGTATCTGAGAGGTGATTGTAGGGAGGATGGGGCCAGGCTCTTCTCCGTGGTGGCCAGTAACAGGACGAGGGGTAACGGGTGTAAGCTAAAACACAGGAAGTTCCATCTCCATATGAGGAAGAACTTCTTTCCTGCGAGGGTGACAGAGCCCTGGCACAGGCTGCCCAGAGAGGCTGTGGAGTCTCCTTCTCTGGAGATCTTCCAAACCCGCCTGGATGCCACCCTGTGCCCCGTGCTCGGGGTGTCCCTGCTGGAGCAGGGGGGTTGGACTAGATGATCTCTAGAGGTCCCTTCCGACCTCAACCATCCTGTGATTCTGTGAAAGAGCAAAATACAAGTCATTTAGAGATTAAGCTAAATCCTAGTACATTTCCATTTGAAAGGATGGGATTTGCCTGACTAAATGAAGATGTACCCACTTGAGCCCTTCATCCAGACAATCAGGCATTTGTAAATGCTTTGTCTTAGGCTAAAGTAGATATCTGAAACAGGTCGGATTAACTGTGGCCTAAAAGTGCCTGGTAAGAAGACACTTCTTACCAGGCACTTCGTACCAGGAAAAGAAACTCTGGTATATACATTTGTACTTCAAGTAGTGAAATCTTAGATAAGATGAATCCTATCCCTATCAAAAACAAGTTGAAAGCTGTTAGCGTTTGGTTACTCAGTATTGCCTCCAAGGAGGTCATGGCAGACAGCCTATTCTGTGGTGCATATAAAAATATCACTCTGAACTCTGCTAACTCCAGCTTATCTTCTGTCTTTCAGTTGCTACCAGCACCAGTGAACACAGTTTACATTCAAACTGGATCCTTCGCGCTCCCCGGAGATACTCACAGGATACTGCGCAAACAGCAAAGGAAAACCAATCTCAAGGAAACAGCCATCGGAGAACCACTGGCTCCAGGAAGAGATTGGAAAGACATCCCATGTACTTGCCCAAAGCTGTGGAAGGGGCATATAACACTTTAAAATTTAAGCCCAAAACACATAAGAAAGATTTTTGAAAGTATATTCCATCTTCAGCTGAAGATACATATGGGACTCTGCATGTGCTTCGCTTTTTTCTTCTTTACCACCATATCTTACCCAGTAGAAGAGATATGCGCAGCCACTGAAAGCGCTTTGTGTGGGATACATTCTAAGCCATGGCTATTCCAGCGCTGGACTCATCTGAGTGTTGAACTCATCGAGTTCATTGTGCCTAACAACATTTCTTTATTATCGAGCTTGGGGCGAACTCCAGCTTGACAAGTCTTTTTCCAGTGCTATTATTGAAAGCAATGATTCAAAGACTGCCTGGTGCAGTACTCTTTCTTCTGATTGCAGCAGTGCAAAGCAATTCAGCTAAGGCACTGTGAGCTTTTTCACCAATGTCTCCAACTTCAGAGCAGCAAAGCAGAGTTTTCCTTTTTTTGTTGCACATGGTAAAATTAGAACGTGCCATCATTGACTCTGTGATCTGAGAGTATCCAATGGCACTGACAAGAGGCTGTGGTACAAGCAGAAAGAGCTGCAGAGAAGGAACCACCACTGAGGAATGCTTTTGAGGAATTTCTCCAGCGTTTTTTGAAAAAAAAAAGGTATCTTGCACTCTGCTTGCTAGCAATAAAGGTTCTGCTCTTGGATACATCATCAACATTCATTCACTGCATGTAAAAATTTATACACCATTTTTTTTTTAATTTGGCTACATCCTCTCTTAGTTTTCATCTATTTCAATACTCACATGTGAAATTAACCTTATTTAAATGCTGGGAATTTAAAACATCCCAATGTACACTAGAAAAGCTTATTAATTTCTTGGAGCAGAACAGTTTGAGCAAATTGGAAAATAGGTTGTTCTCAAGGGCGGGAGGCAATCTGCAAACAAATCCCATTACATCAGCATTAGTTGATACCCAGAAGTGGATTTCTGCACAGTTCATCATTAAAGACTTAACTTTTGGAAGAACACAGTCAGGAGACGTTCCCGACTTTGGACTCTTTCACCTTAGAGGTGAGATGTCTTCCGTGTGATACTGGGAATTGTTATGTCCCATTCTCTGCCTATTTCATTGATGTTCAGCAATTTAAAAATGTAGGGACTGTGACAAGGACCTACCATTCCATGGAAGTCTGAGTTATTCAGACAATGTTTCTGCCATTAGATAGAAATACCATTCTCAAATCTTGCAGATTTAGGACACTTTCTGTCACAGGATAGGAAAGTGCCAAGACAATATGTTTTCATCTATTTAGAACTGGCATGTCCTGACTAAATAAATTTTTTTTTTTCTTTTTCTAGTGATGTTAATGAACGGAAGAACTTGTTTCCGTAGCACTTTGGTTCTAGAAGTGCTCTTGCTACTTGAGTCTAGCCTATATCCACCTCAAAAAGAGCAGTTTAACCTCATTGATACATCATGGTGAACAGTTTCAGTGAAGGTCTAGGTTTTGTTTTTGCTTCCCCACCATTGGTGCTTCTCACAGTTAATCAGTATTCTCTATGCACTTGGTGTTGCTGCCTTTGTACCTCCTCAGTCCCATCCTTATTGCCCTGAACTAAACATCCTAACAATCCTTAAAGATTTGGCATGTGTCTGTTCAAGATCTTTGAGCTGGTTGGGAAAGGCACAACATGCTTTGAAAACCCTCCTCTTCCCTGGGGCACCTCAAGGCTGCAGCTCTGCGTGTGTGAAAGGGGGAGAGTGCTTAAAACTACATTATTTTGGAAGCTGTCACCCTGAAATCTCTCTCAGAACCTCATGCTGAAGTTTTCAAGGAACATTTTTAATGAGTCTCTGGCCATCTTTGCTGGTAAGCGTTTTTTGAACAGGGATCCTGGCAGAAAAAAAATCACCATCTTTTTGAAGAACTACAGCAGAATTAGACACATATGTCTAATGTCGATGAAAAGAATAAGATAAAATGAAAATACTCCTGAACGAAGAAAAAAAAAAAGGCTTCTAATGGTGTTCCGCCCTGGGCTGTGCTTCTTATTCATAGTGCCAAGGTTCTATTCATTGGAGTGACCAATGTTGTTGTTTAAAGGATGCACTATGATGTGCAAAACTGGACCACTCCAGCACTTGTACCTGCCCTGTAACTTCTTGTCTGTCCTTGTAAACCGAGGTATCTCTGGTCACTCTTGCTGTGGCAGAGAGCAAGGGTCCCTCTGCTGTCCAGCACACAAACTCCAGTGTGAAGTATATGTTTGCTTTTATGAATAAGACACAGAGAAAAAAAATAAAAAGATTTATAACTTTATTTTGGATGCTGTGTTTTCTTGATCTTAGTCTTTTCTTGAAGCTCATTTCAAACCTATTATTGTCCTAGGTAATTTAATTCAAGCAAGGAAAACAAAGATGCTTGTGAGGACATCCTCAACTGCCCATAAGGTCTATCCTCTCTACTTTCTCTCTGGCTCCTGAACCTCTCTTGTTCTCCTAGATGGACATGGCCCAAATCCAACAGAGCTGTGGAGAGGGGCCCTAGCTTGTTCTTTAGAGCACTTGCTAGGAAGTGGGAACTGAGGGTTCAAAACAGGAAAGGGGACATTTCTCTCATCCCCCAGATGATGTTATCTATCTGCCTTTGCAGAGACGAGTTTGCTGTGGATGTCTCACCCTGAGGCAGACACATGCCTCTGCCTCACCTGCTCTAGGCAGGTTCCAGCCACATTTCCAGGAGCAGTCTGTTGTTCTTACAAAAGGTGCCTCACTCCCTACTCTGAATTGTTTCCATGTGGTCTATGAAGACCAAAGAGTCTCTCTGCCTTTTAAATCACCTTGTGGCGACATGCAGCTGTTTTCAGGCATTGCAGCGTTGAAATTAAGTACCTAGTGAAGGTGCTCTGGCTATGCAAATCATACAGCAGAATTATTCATGACCAGCAGAGCTCTGTGTGACCTAGATCCCTGGCAGAGATTATTAGTGAGCTTTTTCAGTCACATCCTTGGGCTCCAATAATGAAGTGCATAAACCAGGAGCTCTACTGATCAAGGCTGCTGTGTGTGAGCATTCCTCGTAGCATGACTTTCCAAAAGCTGCTTCCCATAATGCACTGGAGAACTAGGCAAAATCTTTAGGAGAGCATCTCTTACATGGTTGTTTAAAAGTCTAGCTCATCTGAAGTACTGGAGTATTTCTAGATCCTCTACCTAGACGACTAACACCATAGGGATGCTGAGTATGAATTTCTCTCATGCCACATCTACAACTGTCTGTGAGAAATGACTCTGTACACAAGAAACCAGTAATTTAAATAAAGATGGAGTCTGTTGAAGAAATCATATCCTGGGGGATTCAAAATCATTTTATTTATAATGTCCTTCTGTGTCCAGCATCTTGCCGTAACCATGATGGTGTAAGCACATAAGTGAGCTGAAATCATAAGTGTCTTTGACAGAAACAGAAGAAATATAGGCAGCTAATGGAAATTTGGCAACTGGACAAGATGTGCACTCTGGTTTGAATCTTTCAGTGCCGTAAAACTATAATGAAGGCAGAAGGTGTCAGCACTGCATTAAGTAATGCAGGAAGTCCTCCAAGGTAATGCATAATAAAGATATATAGTTATCTGCTGCCCAGGATTGAGTGGGGTGCATGAAAAATATTAGATTAGCGCCTAACAGCTGTCTTCAAAATTCTCTCCACTGTGGGGCCCATTCCTAGCTCTTCTTGTGCAAATGCAGGAGTGTGACGGTTCTGTTTCCATGATGGAGGAGGAGAGGTGTAGGCAACACAAAGCTGGACATCCACAGCAGCCTGCATTTGGGGGCCTTGGCCACCTTCTGGGCCACTAGCTCCGAGTAGCCCGTAGTAAAGTGGAACCACGATGCACCCAATCAGTAGAATTACCCTTGACTTAGGAATTACTCTTTCCTAAGGAAGACGAGGAATCACCAATTAAATGGCTTAGTGGTTATGATACCCTGAAACCTGACAAGAGATGAGAGGACCCATTCCAGAAAATATGAAAATTTATGGAATAAAAAGTATACATTCATCTTCTTACAGTGAGAATAAGAATGGAGCAAGACCTCACAAAGGCTGTGGCCAGTGAGTGACTAGTGGAGCCACCACACAGCAAGTGCCACTGAAGCAAAGAGTATGAATGAGCAGAAGTCTCTCACTATGCTGGCTGTGGACTGTTGCTGATCTTAGAGGAAGAACTCTTGATTTCTAGTAAACAGTGAGAGCTGTTGCTTGGCCACATGGTGGCACTTCATTCCCAGCTATTCTGTAGCCCTCCTATTTCGATAATCAGCAAGAGAACTGAGAATGACAGGGGATTGGAAGTGTTTTGGCCTGCTTCACCAACAGAAGGTCAGTGTGTATATCTGTTATTCACTTCTTCATAAGTGTTTATTTGGCAGTTTCCAGTTTACGTTTGTTCTTTAAATTAGTTTATTCTTCCAGGAAGATGATTTCCATAGGAAATAAATAACCATGACATCACAGGAGACACTGAGACCTCGGTAAATCATTTCTGACATGCTGACCACTTGCCTCTGACTGGGTCTGGAAGCCAATGGACAAAGCATTGTCACTGCCAAAACCAGTACAATTTTAGGCAGGGAAAATATGAAGATAGATTAAAAATAATGAACAGATGATTTGAATATTCAAAAGTTCAGTCTTGATAAAAGGCTCTAGCTAAGATTTTCTGACCTGATTCTGAAGTTCCTTCCAAAGCCCATGAGAATCAATATCTGAGGTTTCCAGCTTCTCAGAGCCTGCAACATCATTATTACAGAATTTGCTAATCCAAGCAGCTCAATTAGTCAAGGCTAACCTGTTCCTGAGTCAGCTGCTGCTGCGGCTTCCAGGAGGATGTTTATAGTCAGTGCTCTCCCTCTAAACTTCTTGAGGTTTTTTTTCCCTTTGTTTTATGCCAAAATACTCATTTACAGGGGGAAAAAAAAAAGAATATGTCCTTGTGCTAGTTATGACTACACACCGGCAACAGGAACTTTCATTAATTCAGATGGTTCTGTGGTCCCAAAGTGTTCAGATTAATGAGGTTCTCTGCATTAATAAGGCCCAGGTATGACCTCAGCTCTGGGACTGCTCACACACAGGCTCTCAGCCTGGGCTTGCTGCTGGTTTGATGTATGACACTGTGTCCTTGTTAACTAACAAACACAGTACCGTTGTCTCCAGATATTTGCATGGGGAACAGCAAGGGGAGAGGGGATTGATAAACAATAAAATACTTTGTGCTATTCATAAGTTAGAGCTAGCTTTAGTATCACTTCATGGTACAGAACTGATTCATCACATTCTTACCCTTCAATAGCTTCACTTTTCAGTTTCCAATATGCAGAATTAATTTTTGCCCCCTCACCACAATGATATAAATCTATGCTGTGCCAGGAAAGTGAGCAGTTCAATGGAAGGACTCCAGTGTGAGTAGAACTGACCCATAATTACAGCTGAGTAAACTGAAGTGAGTATGCTCTGGGCCAGATTTTCAGTGGTCCTTAGTGGGATTTTTCAAAAGGCACGTAACTAACATCAGTGGGAGTTAGGTGACTCTGACAATTGCAGTGGTGTGTGAGTTCTTTTGGAAAAGATGGTCTGCAGCCAAGTTTCAACAGACATAGCTCCACTTCTAGCCACGAGATTGGGCTCACAAGGAGTCCAGAATTAGCCCAGTCTAGCTGTTTCGAAGACTGCTAATGTAAACTCTGGAATGGTGTAATTCTGAAAGAAGAGACTGTCCCACAGCTTTGTTGGCTTCCACAGACTTCATCACTCTTTTTCTGTAGTGTCGTTATTTGTTACGGATGCTCCCATGCAACTTAGGCCCTGCAGGACTTGCTGATAATGTTCACAGAGTGATATTCCTCTCAAAACTAGAACTTTAGTAAGTTCCAGCGAATACAAGGGCTGCTGCTGCTGCTCTTGTATTTGCTTGAGTATGTAGAGGTTCACTTGCAAAAATAGACCTGCTCTTCTGAGGGATATTAGTGTGTGACAGCATGGCATTTTCCACAGACCTGCTGTTCCATTAGGGCAATACCTCAGCACACATTCCTTTCCTCAGGGTAAGATTTCAGACTTGTTATTCTACTGAAGCCACAAGTTAAGGACCGGATTCTGATCACGGGTACTATGGTAGATCTGAATCTCTTCTGCTGTGTTCAGGAAGCTGACAGATCACCTAGGGAAAGATCCAAAACTGAAGAGATTCAGTGCAGATATTTTATTTTTAAACATTTTTAAACACAAACCAGACTTTTCTTCTGGTATGAGGCCTTATATAGGAAAGCGTCAGCCGAACTTACCAGACACATTGGTACGTGCTTGCATGGCTTCTGGAAAACCTCTGATCGGCTGAGAGTCTGGGCACGCCGTGGCCTGAACTTACGTGGACAGAGAGACCCTGAGACAAGTCCAGAGGGACAGCATTTGCTCCAGCTTAACAGCAGCACGAACCCATACAAAACTGTGGCTGCCCTATTAGACATAGAGCACGTGCACACGTGCACAAATACCTCCTGAGCAACTTTAGGTTTTCGCCTTGAAACACTTAGTTCAAACTCAGACAAACAAAATGCTCTTTTCTCTGGTTTCTTCAGACCTATATACCCTGCTTTCCTGGGAAAGGCAAATGCTGGGAGGTTTATTTCCCTATGAATCTTTCAGTCTGTGGGTTCTAGACATTCAAAATTGATATATCTCAATGAAGGACGAAGAGGAAAAGAGACTCACAGTTGGTGCGGCAGAACTGCAACAAACAGGAGCAACTCGGTTGCTGTGGAAGCCAAGAGCAGACAGCCAAACCACGGTGAGCTTCTTTCAGTATCACTGCTTAAGATGAAAATATGTAGTGAGAGAACACTTTAAAAAAATCAAAAGCAAGTTTTGCAAGTCAGATTTAAACGTCAGTTACAGTATGGTTTTCCCAAACAAAGCAGTTGCCTTTCACTCAAGTCTGATATGAGATTCATTAATTTTCCCTTTTTATTCTGTCAAAAGTTTAGCCATATTGGTTCAAAAAGGATTCAAATTGCCCAGGGATAATTTTCTTGTAACTGTCTTTAATTACACTCTGGTTTCAAAATTTATTATATTTCCTCTATGGAAACTGTAATTAGTGATGTGAAGAATTTAGGATTGCAGGTCAAAATGAGAAGAACCATTAAAAAAACCCCACAAATACGTGCAAAATGAGGGTGTTGTTATTTCCTTTAAAGGGTTGCCATTGCATTTCTTTAACTAGCACTTCAAGAGCTGTTTTTTTGCCTTCTATACCATGAATGTAATATTTTGTTTTCCCTCTTTTAGTATCAGTTCCTGTCAGAAATCACTTATTATAGAGAAATTTGGTAAGAAGACCTGGGGAAAAACTTACAGAGCTATCAGAGGAGAAGTAGTGGTTCTGGATGAGGACTTTTGTAACAGGACCAAGTGGGGTTAAAATCTGATTATGGTGTGAAAAGGTTTATCAATAGAATTGGGGCCTCCACAGCTCTGCACTTCACTATTATAATTAATTATGAGCAGCCTGTGCCAAAATTCAGTGCTGAGTCATATCCCCACAGAAGCTGAGCGGGTTGTGCTCAGCATAAATCAGGAAAGAGCCAGAAGAAGCAAAGATATCCCACATCAGCGGTGACAGATGCATTTTTTTCCGTGAGATTAATAATGCCTTTACCTTTTGCCACATTTGCTTTTCCCCTCTGAGGTTAAATTAATTGTATATCATAAACCAGACATGTTTCTACAAACCTGCTTCTTTACAACCTGTGCTGGAAGGCGGTGAACAGCTGACAGAGATCCCCTTAGCTCCGTAGTGACCTTCCAGCCCTGGGCTTCGGTGGTGGAAAACAGTAAGCCAAGGCCACGCTAAATTCGGAGATTCATTTGGAATTATGGGGACACTGAAGAGAAGGATTTTCTGAACTGGTGAATGGGCAGGGTCTGTGTGCAGATAACCCTGTGCCTCTGGCAGGTCTCCTGCGGCCCGTGCAGCTGCTGGCAGGATGGAGACGCTGCGTGTGCCTGTGTGCACGTGTAAAGCGAGGAGGACGGATCTGGCACCCTCTGTTCCCCCGCTGGAATGGACTAGGAAAAATTCCTTCCTTTTTGGACATTCCTTTGTTCAGCAGAAATGCCAAGTAACAGAGCCACGACAATGGGCATCCCAGAAGTGCAGAAACATGGGAAAATGAGCAGTGAGATTTATCACTAATAATTTCTGAATTATTACAGAAACAACAGTCTCAGTGGCTCCGAGGCGCTTTGCATGGCACATATCTCTGTTCCTCAGGAAAGAATTTCCATCCCATTCTACATTGCTTGCCTTAATTATTAATATGAAGACTAAACACAGACAGATGGCAAAATAAACTCTGTTGGGCTGGTGTGAATCTGGAGTTCCTTCCACCAACGTAACTGGGAGCAGATATTGAGCCAAAACATATAGAGAGCTCTTGATGTGAGTCTGAGTTGTCATAGTTTGCACAAAAAGATCCGAGAATGAAGTTCTTGGCCTCTGGGGCCTGTATATCAAAACGGAGTGGATGGTGACATTTGTAGAGATTTCCTGGCTCCCTTCAGCGTGCACACACATGTTTAGGTTGGGCCTCGCACTCATTTTTGTCTGAATCTGGCAACTCTCTTTCTCTGCTGATCTGATAGTAGTTTTGTCTTTCAGATATTTACTGGTGTTATGCCTGCAAGCATGCCAGAAACACACAGGCTGTTCTGCTGCGCTCTGATTTTCTGCTCCCAAACTCTGAAATGGGTTTGCACACTGATATTTGTATATGATTCCACTCTATTCTTTCTCCTTCTCCTGGTACCACTGTATTCGTCTGTTTCTGTTGTTGCATTGAGGTCTGCAGAGTGGGAGGAGAAATGGAATGACAGATGTAGCCAAAATGAAAGAGCATNCTATTCTTTCTCCTTCTCCTGGTACCACTGTATTCGTCTGTTTCTGTTGTTGCATTGAGGTCTGCAATTGAGAGTGGGAGGAGAAGTGGAATGACAGATGTAGCCAAAATAAAAGAGCATGGAGAGAAAAATGACTGATTGGTATGAGCATTCTCTGACAAATATAAAATGCTCATGCCTGAACTCTTCTGAACAGGGTACATGAGCCTTCAGATTCAGAGCTAGATGGGATTCAAGCCATTCAGCTCTGGCGGGGGTGACTCTTGCCATCTGATGTCTTGTGCCCCTAGTCTAAGCCGTGCTTAGGCCCCCTGCACANCTTCAGATTCAGAGCTAGATGCGATTCAAGCCATTCAGCTCTGGCGGGGGTGACTCTTGCCATCTGATGTCTTGTGCCCCTAGTCTAAGCCGTGCTTAGGCCCCCTGCACAGGCACTGGTGCTGACAGCTGTTCTCGTGGGCTATTCGTCCCGCTGCTCCGAGGCACCTGTCTTAGCGCAGGATGAATCACCCTCTGAAAATACCTCCCTCTCACAGCCTGTAAAAGGATCTGGCCAGTTAGCCCACGTGTGTAAGCTTTAGCTAGAGACAGTTAGGTGAAACGAACTGCAGATTTGTCTTTGCAACACCTAGATCAACATGCCATTCTGTCTCTTGATTACAAGTAGAAAGAAGTCATATGCTTAAAGTAGAAGTCTGCTGTGGGTGGTTTGGCTATAACTCTGTCCCTTCCTCTGTAGCTTTCGTGTTGCTCTGATGATGCTTACAGGGCCACCAGTAAGGGACTGAAATTTAGACTAACCTCAGTAGCTTTCCTGGGAAGAGATTTGAATTAACTGCTTGGTGCTTTATGTCATTATTTGCTCAGATCTAAATAGTGATCATGAAGCTGCATCAGGTGCCTCAGTAGGAAGATATGAACAACATTTAGTGTAGACTAGAGCACATGAGCATTGATCCTGAATGCTTGCTGTGTAGAGGGAACATGGATGTTTGACTTTTGGTGATCTTGATACAGTGGCATAGGTCAAGGTTTGTCAAAACTTCTAGTGATTTGGGGTATTCAGTTTAAAAGACACTTGGTGATCAGGACCTTTGAAATATTTCAGACTAGGAGTCAGAAACCTACTTTTGAAATCTTGGTGGTAATTGCTCCTCTAAACTCATGCATACCTGTATTCCCTTCTCAGCATTTGTCTATCCCCACTACATGTGTGTAGCATAAACACTCTCTTATGCATGTGTTGTAGCATCTGACACACCAGTGTCAGTGTCTCACTTGAACCCTCTAGGTGTTACTAAAGCACAGGAGACGAAGAGGAATGCAGGCTGCCCAAATGTTTTGAGAAATTATTGATTGTGGCTTTCTTCCTAGTTTTCTTAACGAGGGTATCTATGGATGTTCTTATTAACAGGGAAGGAGAAAAGAGCTCTGTACAGAGGTGAGAATGGCTAGGGTAAACAGACATAAAATACAGGATTTGCTTTTACAAAATCAAAAAGTTTGAAGCATGTTGTACACTGCTTTCTGGTTCTTCTCTGTTTAGCCCTAGCAATGACTGGATGATTTTCAGGAGGAAGCTAGGCTGGGTGATTTGTCCTCTATGCTATCTGAAGCCATCACTTTCTGCATTTTCCAACACTCTGGCAGAAATCAAAATACCTTCATGACTCGTAGCGTGTGTAACGAGGCTATGTAGCACTTTCACTGATTCAAGAAGCCCATCGGTTGCTAAGTAAAGACTGTTCGCTGCTTCTCTACAGCTTAAAGAACACTGGCACCCAGCACAGTGCCTCCTGGTAAGCCCTAGTGTCATGCCAAGATTGTGGCATATCTTTCACAGTCTCTCTCTGAGGGCAAGAACAACCACCTGTCACTCCAGGGCAAGCCCAGTGGAGAGTTATACTCCAGAAAGACAGGGTCTTTCACCTCATTACTGTGAAAGGATATGCAAAGGACATGGCCTGTAAGGGTAGGATATATACTCTCCTTTTGCTCCTTTTCAAGGGAGCCTTTGCATTAGGCTGTGTCCTAGGACTTTCTCTGTATTTCCAAAGTGATGCAGCTAGATGGCCAGCAGCTGAGTAGCTGTTCCTCTTATGGAGAGACTGCAAGGCATCATCACCACTGTGCAAAACCAGGCAGTGAAATAGGATCTTTCATTAAGATCCCATTCATAAGATCTTTCCTAATTTTTGGTCAAACATCCTTAGAATCTCATCCTAAAAATGATATTCTTCAGAGCTCTGTCCTGATTTCTCAGTGTTCCCAATCCACAAGTGTTCATAGATTCTTTATTGCTGACATACCTGTCATTCCAGTTCTCTGTCCAAGGTCTGTATTTTCTCTGATTACCTCATCAGGTGCTTTTCCTAGTTCAACAATAGCATTTCCTTCTTTAATGTTCCAAAGACATCTTTGTCGGCTTTTCCTAACTCATTGCCTTCTGCTTAAAGATTCCTATAATGGCAGCTATTCTTCTTGCTCCTTGGGGGGAGATTTATGGATAACACATAATGGACAATAAATTATAAAAAAAGATGAGTTATTATGCTAACTGTTGTTCAGCTACAGGTTACCTGGTCTAAATCTGCTTCCTTTGAAGCATCTTCTGTGGACCTCATTTCAAACAACCCTTATGCTTTGTTTCTAGAGCTTACACAGAGCTGCTCTACCAGGTTCTAAACAAGGGCATAAAGATTGTTATGAATCCAAAGGACTCTTTATAGTTGTCCACCTCAAGGTGGACATTTCAGGTCCCCTGGGTGCACTGCCTGGCCTCCAGCTGCTGTTCTGAAAGGTCAGCTTCCACAGCCTGGGCATAACTGCCCGCAATATGTGGATGCGCAGCAGCTAAAATGGCTTGACACGCTAAATCCCACACTTGGGATTCTGAACTGAATCCAAAGTGTGAGACTGACCTCCAGATTGTAACCACTGAAGTTTTTGTGTCTATGTCTTTGTATGAGGCTGTCCATGCATAACTTGGGTGCCAAAGCTTCCATGAAAGACAAGAGAGATTTAGTCAATTGAGCTAATGGAGTCTGCAGTTATTCAGCAGAGTGGAGGTACACGTCTGCCTCTGCGTTAACTGAATAGCTCTCTAGACTACTGCTGTTGAACTGACCAATTTGCTCATTGACTCAGTTCACTCAGTTCAATTAGTCACTTCTTTCATTTGAGATTTTCTTGGTATTCAAGGCATCCACACACACTAGTGATTATAGCACACAACCTATGCGATAGTCACACTTGGGAGCAGCAGTGGCAGGTCTGATGGGACCCTAGGAAATCTTAAATAGTGCTGGACACCTATGCTTAGGGAATGGGAAAGTGTCTAAGTTCTCTGTTGACTCTCATGGGAGTTTAGCTCATAGATTTCAGTCACAAGCACGTGTGTGAAGAACTGAATGTAGGTATTTCAAACCGGAGTTAATCCTACCTGTAGATCGGTCTGGGGAAAAAAAGGCATAAACTGAAGATAAATGGTATTCCTGCAGGTGTAAAATAGATCTCAGTATTTTCCGTTGCTCACAGTGCTTCCTGACCACCTTCAGAAAAGTCACCTACATTAACAGTTGGGAAAGCTGTTCCTGGAAAGATTGCAGATCACATTTGGTACCTACCCTGTTTGTCCATATTGCATTTAGCCCCCAAGAGTACTTCAGTAGAACAAGATCTGGCTAGCTGAGGTAGAGCTGTCAGTCTTTGAACCTGCTTTACACAGGTATATCCAAAGGAGAGATTCTGAAACTTTTTCTGATAATGCTTCTGTAAGACCTCAGAAGATGACTGAATGCTGCAGACCCTGGGAGAGAACCTGGAAGAATTCACCAAGAACCTAGATGTCCTTCACAGCCACCTCACTGAAGGGAGGGCAGCGGGTCTCCTTCGGAGCCCATTCTAGAGACCACCCCGGTGCAGGACAGAGAAAAGGCCAACGCGGCCCAGCCAGGCCAGCAGGCAGGGCAGCTCCTCCTCTGCCTTCCCACCTTCCCTAGTTCAATGGTCTTCCCTGTGTCTTCCTGGCAACAGTTGAAGTTTGTAACAGATTAGNGATGACTGAATGCTGCAGACCCTGGGAGAGAACCTGGAAGAATTCACCAAGAACCTAGATGTCCTTCACAGCCACCTCACTGAAGGGAGGGCAGCGGGTCTCCTTCGGAGCCCATTCTAGAGACCACCCCGGTGCAGGACAGAGAAAAGGCCAACGCGGCCCAGCCAGGCCAGCAGGCAGGGCAGCTCCTCCTCTGCAGGAGGAGGCAGTGCCTCCCTCTGCATTCCCACCTTCCCTAGTTCAATGGTCTCCTCTGTGTCTCCCTGGCAACAGTTGAAGCTTGTAACAGATTAGCAGCAGTTCTGCATGATCCACCCTGAAGTGGCCTTGAACTTCATTAGTAGTATCTCAAAATACAGATAAAGTCCATAAATTACACAAAAGAGTATCCTTCCTCCACTAGGTTAGGTGATTTTCATGACCCTTGGTCAAGGCATCATGTCTTTGTAGGTTAAACATCTGATTCACCGTCAGATGATGTGCCTAAGGTATTTTAGTGCCTGTAGTCCTTTGGAAAGACTAAGAAGTTTTGCTGTGAAAAAAATCTGGGTCTTCTTACCTTTCTTCACTAGGAAATGACTGCACCATCATTTCATGTGGAAAAGGCACGGGCGGAGCAAGGCTTTACAACTATTCTGACAGAGGAAGCCTCTGTGCTATCGTGCCGGGTAGGACAGACAGGAGGGCCATCTCACTGGCACTGCACCTCGCCAGGCGTGCCCTGGCTTCAAGGAAATTTGTGAACACGGGATGTTTTTGGAGAGTTGATGCAGTTACATGCAGAGATCCATAATGCGAAAATACTTAGTTCTTTCACCACTCAGACTGCTACTACTGTTCCGTTTTTTTTTTTTTTTTTTTTCCCCTCTCAGTTGGCAGGCTGTTTCTACATGCCTGGCTGTGGATGAAATAGAGAGCAATCACACAAGCAGCACAACCAGCAGATCTAACCAACAGGCAGGATGGTGACACACTTCTGGGGCAGACTGGGGACGTTAATCCCTTTATGAGTACAATTGCAACTGGAAGGGACTATATGATCCATCCCTAAGCTCTTTTG
Organism: Crypturellus undulatus; assembly: GCA_013389825.1. Taxonomy (NCBI): domain Eukaryota; kingdom Metazoa; phylum Chordata; class Aves; order Tinamiformes; family Tinamidae; genus Crypturellus; species Crypturellus undulatus. The sequence goes on along the minus strand of VWPW01017907.1, from coordinate 24,622 downwards.
TGTCTAGAAATGTTCAGCATTGGATTCAACGTATGCTTCTGTTCCTCAGAATGTGCCTAGATCTAAGATCCTAGATCTTGTTTGGTGTTTAAGACCTATCCACCTGCAAGAAGATAGGACTGTCATGCAACATGGTTGTTCATCTGAAGGTCAGGATTTAGTTTCTGTGCATGTATATGTGTTACTGTGAGCAACCAGTTGCTGTGGTCAGTGGTAATTATAAGAGAAACTAATGACTGCTGCTCTTAGTGCTATTGCTTTTAACTTGATCATGTCCAAAATGCTGTGGTTGTGCAGTGGCTGCCTGTTTGCAGTGACAGATACTCAACAAATATCACAGTTAGATAGAATGCAACTGAAATAGCATTTAAAGGGTCAGGAGAACATTGTGTTTGGGGGTTGTAATTTTATGTTTGGTGTGAGAGAGACAACAGGCTCTCCCAGCCTTTAATAACATAATTATAAAATTGCCTGGTGATTCCTTTTCAAAAAGACACACGTTTCCTTGCTCTTTCCACCCACCATTAACACATGCACACAGAAGCTTCACAGTTTGAACCATTCCTACTCTGCATGAAATCCTGAGCCAGATGTTGACCTCAGTTCTTCTGGTGTAAATCTGGAATCGCTCTGCCTTGGCTAAAATTCTTTGAGATTTACAAAGTTGCGGGAATGTAAATCATTATTGAATCTGGTTATAATTTTCCTTTATATGGCATATTTTATACCAAGTAGTGCTGTTACTGAGCTAGATAACAGCAGAGATTACTGAGAAATGAAGGTTAAGCCAGAGAGAGAAGAGAAAAAATCTTTCATAAATAAATATTAAAAAAAATGAAGGGTTTCATGTAGAATAGTGTTGCTTAAATTTTTAGGCCACAATACAAAGCTGTGTTTCCTTTTCAATCAGGTATCCTAGTCTGTTGCCAGAGAGTTCTTCAACAGCGAATGACAATGGGAATTCTTAATCAAGGAGAAGAAAAGGCTCATAAAGGAAAAAAGGAGCATGTGATATTCCTTGTGCTGCAGAAGTTTAATAGTCCAGACAGCAAAACAAGAAGGGATGCAAATACAGAAAATGGAGCCTTTCATAAAGATAATGAGGTGCATTCAATGATTTACAGAAATGAGGAAAATTACTTACAATTTTCTGTCCCTGTTTGGCTTTCTTTTCATCTACCAGAAATATTTTAGAGATAGTACGTATGTTACAGACTTGAAGTTTCAAGAGGGAAGGAGATGGATGATTTGGATTGTTCTTTATCTTGCTATTCGCACAGGGCAATTGCCTATGAGCTAAATGAGACCAAATGGTAGTATTTGATGCAGGTGTAAATGACTGAAAAGCACTTGTCCAGTGAGAGTCAGCTGTCATATTTTAGATATCTGTTTTCAGATAAGACGAATTGCACTGTGAAAGTGCCTGTTTCTTCTTATGGACTGCAAAGAGTGCCTGGGGTGACCAGCTCACATAATAGGAAAGCACAACAAAAAAATGTGAGAAAATATTTGAGAAAGAGTGAATGAGCCTGTAATGAAAGAGTGCATCATCACTCTTTCAGACTGAGGCATGCGCTGCTGCCATATCATGCTTAGTAAGTGCTTATCTTTCAGCCTTTGTGTTATCTTAGTGTATTGTGTTAGAAAGGTTTACCAAGATGATTCATGTCATACACAAGAACATGAGCACACTCGCATATGTTCTTCTCTAGGCTAGTGCTTAAACAGCACAAGATGAAGCTTCTCAGCAAACAAAGAACTGTTCGACAATGTAAGGAAATGGAGAGAAGAAATCCTACTGGGATATTGTGCAAAGTGTTGTGAAATTAAGACAAGGTGAGAGTACATCCTCTTTACCTCTTCTAAAGGGATCAGAATGAGATATGGGTCTCAGCTGTACAGACACTTTCCCACAAGGGAACCAGCCTGCTGAATATAAATATTGCAGGCAGTGAGTCACCAAAGATGATGTCATTGATTTATGCAGGGACTGCAGTTTGGATTTGGTGGGAGAGGTTTCCTTGTCTGAACACAGCCAGACCATGATATGCAGCGAGTTTATTTTCTCCTGCTTGTAGTAGATCTTTTGCTTCGTTTTTAATTGTATAGCTGGATGCATTGAGTTAGTCACTGGGAAAATATATATATATATCTTTTCTAGATCTCCTTTTGTTTGTTTCACTTACGTACATTTTGTCTTGAAAGGAGGGCGTGTTTTTTCGGTTATATAATAGCTCTCGTTGCTTATACAATCAGGGCACACAAGAACTGTTCTCATTCAGCTTTCTAGAGAAGTGCCTGAAGTGGAAAAAAAAGAGGGGGGGAAATGGTGCAATCTTTGATAGTGGTCTCAGATGAGATGCTGGTGTGTGGAAAGTTGATGAAGAACCAATTCTGATAACCCCTCAGATAGATAGTGGATTTGAACTATTGATGCACTGTCTACTATCACTGTCAGTATGTGTGAGTAGGTGTATGCTGGCTAGAAATGAGGTCTCAGTTTTATGGAGCCTGGATTTAGGGCATGGCTGATTTCATGTACAATAAATACAAAATGTATACGTGCAGTTGTTGTCACTGATGCTGCAGTACCATGAAGGCACGGTATAGTTGGATCAGTCTTCATGTGTGCTTTCTGCAGGCATCTCCCTATTCACCTCTTAAATTGGAATAAAACTGAGCCGAAGAACATTCATAACGAAGGCAGATGCTCTGTTCTGCAGGTATGTGAGCCCTAACCAGGAGGAAAGAGTCACATTGCTCTCCTTAGCAGTGGAGGACAGGATGTCAGGAGGTGAAAAGCTAATGGACTAATTCACTCCCCGAACACTTCATCCCAGATGTGCTGCACTGCCATGGTTTCCTGGGACTATCCTTGGCTTCTCTTTGAACTCATCCACCGGCAATTAGAAAATAACCCCACTCTTGGTCAGCTACAGGATTTTAATAGGAGACGAGGATTTCAACAGGGTGCCAAGATACTGATATTCCTACCTAGTCACAAGAACGTTTATTTATGCTTTGCTGTGTCCTGCAGAACACCTGTGATGACCAAAACCTCACCACAGAACTCACTGAGGTAGCCTCCAGTGTTACACAAAACAGTTCTCTCTAGAAATAGTAACCTTATTTCTGTTATTATGGACAGGATCATTTTCTGACGTTTTCACAAAACTTATGTTCTGAACTTAGTATATTTTCCATAAAACCATGAGGTCAGTGGAAATTTGGCAGCAGAGGAGCAGTGTCATCATGATAACTAAAACTCTCTGGTGTTTTGTTTTTATGTTTACTTTGAGAAATTAGTTAATTTGGACATTGCTAATTTGCGTGTGACTGTGCCTGGCTTCAGGCAGGCACAGGCCTCATCTTACCCGTGATGTTTTTATGGCTCTTCCTTGGAGCACCAATATGAACCTGACACTTTAAGTCTGCATTCATCAAAAATAAAACAATGTGCTTGCCCCCTGTCACAAGAATTTGGAAAAACAACAACAACAAAGCACACATTCAGCCTCCCAAATGAAAATATTTTAAACTACTGCATTAGCTTGTTTTCCTCTCCTATCAGAATAAAGCAGCTAGCCATGTTGTCCTGTAATGAAAGGTATAACAAAATTATTTCTGCAGGCAAGGTAAAATGAAGATGCACTAAAATCCGGAGTATCTGAAATCAAAAATATTTTTATTGTCCCATAAAAATCACCCATGAAAAATTTGTAGCTAAGATTTTTTGTTCTTTTGGGAAAATAAAAATATTTTTTGATTAATTGTCTAATTCTCTAGCTTATTCTCTAGTCTAGTGACTAGTTTATTATAGATAGAAAAGTCTTCTGAAGTCAAAAGAGTCTATTCAAGTATAACTGTTCAAATTCATCAATACCTTTGCACCATTTATGCCCTTTAAAATCCTCTTCTTGTCCAAACAGTGACAATTTTGTCTTGTTTTGTTCCTTAACAGGGAACTTGGTACTTAGCTTTTATCCTGTTTATCCGAAGAGGCTTTGGGTTGAAGAAAGAACATTCTGCTGGGCTTTCCCTTTCCTTCTTGTGTCTGATGAATCAGTAAAGTAGCTTTCTTGGTCTGAACATACAACTAGAACTTTACTGTGGAAAAATGAGCCTACGGACTGACTTCTTTGCCAGCATAAATTGCCCCAGGCTGCCCTGAAAATAATGTAGATGAGAGACTGATTTTTTGCAGACTCTTTCTCTACTTATGCTGGAAATCAAGTAATGTATGTCACACTATTGACTTGATGTTTGCATTTGTATAATTAAACCGGGTAATGAAAACCAGCTGAGGCAGTGTGTCCCGGATTGAGATCTGCTTCTCGGCTGGTGCTTTGTGATATTCACTGTTAAATGGTGCTGTTGTAACACCCAAACAAAGCGGCTGAGGCCCAAGCGGGGCTGTGGCATCTGTGTAATCACAAAAGTTGAAGGGCAAAAGTTAAGAGTTTCATCAGCTTTGCTATAGTCAAAGGAGAAAGAGATCTCCAGAATGCCCTACTCAGAGGCTCAGAGAACAGACCAGTTGAAGCATTCTCGTAAGGTGCCTGCCTTTATCTCTTGATTGTAGAGGGAACTTAGAGTGACTGCATCCCTACATTAAGTGTCTTAGTTTGGTATGAGCAGTTCTGATATAAATATCTGGCCCCTGAGATCTTCCTTGAGGCAATAATAACAACAGACCCTTCTTCCTAAGTGGGGATGAGGAAGAGAGTTGCACACCATCCAGCATCTTTCTTTTTTCCCCTCTCACCATGGTCTTATACTTTCCTTTTCTCTCCTTTCTATACACATCTTCAGACACACATTGTGTTATATTTTCTTATAATTCTTCTGAAAGAGGACATTTTTAACTCTGTTCCTATTTTTCTTTCTTTAGCTTAGCTACGGATCAATCAACCATGTGTGCAAGCATTCCATATCAGGAATATGGAAGTCAGTAATTCATCTACATTGTGGAGAACCCAGTATATGCTGATACTCACAGGTACCTTTTGTACTGACCCCTTGGTGGACTGAAAGCAGGGAGAGGAAAAAAAGTCACAATCAAAACCAAAAACATGGAGCAAATTGAGCTTTTGTGATTAAATGTCTTATGGAAAAAGAAGCCTGACATAGCCTATCAAATTTTCTGGAGACGCTATTCTTGTTAGCCGCCTACATTCCCGAGCACTCAAAATCCCAGATAAAATTTTCTGGTGTGTTCACATTCTTTTTGCATTGGCATAGCTCTCCTAATGAGCAGTTTAGTGCTGACTTCAGAGGGAATAAAGGTAACTCACCCATGGAGCATGCTGGAAAAGCTTTTCATTAATGCATGCTGCAGTGGCTTTAGCTCTCATCTTGTTCGTAACAGTCTCTTTTAAATGACACCTGGTCCTTCTTTCCATGAATATAATAGATGCTTGTTAAAATATCTGGAAAACCTTCCAAGTGTCTTTTCTCTCTACTCCTCAAAGCAGATCCTACATTAGTTAGGTGATAGTGCAGGGACTGAAAGTAATACGTTGCACCAAGGGAAGACAGGTTTCCTAGCAAGGCTTTTTGTGTGTGTGGAGCACCTCCGAAATGGCTGGTCCTGGTTTTCTCCTATTCCATGGCCAGATGAAGCAGCCAAACACAGAAGAGAGCTTATCAACTGCCTCCTTGGCATGGAAAACGGGAGTCTTGTGTTGCCAGTGGATGAGGTATACATACTCTGCCATCCCCCGTCTGTGGGGGAGTGTGATGCCAGGAGGCCAAGGCTGGGCATCAGCCTGTGCAGGAGGCTTGATTGGATTATTTACACTAGCCTGTTGCTGCAGCTCTGCTTTCCAGTTGCCTCAGTAGGTTGAGGGAAGCGATACGAGGCGTGTTTGAAAAATATTAGACTTTGCTAGATTGTGTGCATTGTTTGTATCAATCACAGACTAATCCACAGGTCAGGAAGATGTAAAAGATGTAAAAGATGTATGTCTTGGTAATGTCATTGGCCCAGCCATTATTTACTTGTGCTCCACAGTTTGGAGGAACTGGAGGAACTGAAGATGCACCTCTCTGACATAGCACCTCATGATATGAGATACATCTTTATGATGTACCTCATAACTATCAGCATGTGGCAGAGAATAGCTGGAGAGAAGAAGGAAGAGCTCAGGACTTTTTCCAAGAGTTTGGAAGTAGAAAAGAAGACAATAGAGAATTTACTATATGTCATGCTGCCAAGACACATTGACAATCAGTGTAAGGAAGGGAAAGAGGTGGAGGCCAGGACTGGAGTTTACTTTCTATTCCTCTCTTATGGTTCTTCTAGTGTTTCTGATCTGAGCTCCATTTATAACATTGTAGTAGTCCCTTTTCCTAGGTGATGTTTTACAATGCAGAGAGAATATGAGCATCATCAGGGACATTTATAGCTGTGATGGTTGAACATATGAAGAGTGTGCCTTGTCTGGGAACTATGGGGAAGGGCCCTTCATGAATTCATGCTTAAGCACCACTGACACAGCACTTTAGAGAGAGAACCCTGTTGTGAAGAAGAAGAAGCCTAGTTTGTAACGGGAAAGGAGGGCATTTTTAGAGATGTGCTGCTTTGCCTTCAATCTGGAATCTATTAGCTCAGCAAAGTCCTATCGAACACTTGCTAAGCAAATGCTTTTCTAGTCACTCCAGAGAGATGCCTGCTCCTTAGCACATGTTTGCATTTGCTTATTTACATTGGAACTCTGACTTTCACAGCTTGAATATGCAAAATGGTGACCATGAATTTGGAGTTGCCTCTGCAAATTTTCTTCTTTAACCTTCACTAAAAATAGTGGTTCAGAGATGCTTTGATTGGGGTAAACTGGGTGGTGCAAGAGTGCTTGTAATTTCTGGGTCCACATCTGTGTCCTTCCCAATTGCACAGTGGGCATAAACCACCTTACTTTTACCCCCCTTCCTCACCACCACCCCCTTGCCCCTACTTACTGTTTTCCACAAAGAGGAAAAATCACAGACTGAGAAAAGAATTGAGATATCTGTTAGATGGTCTGTAGCAACGTAGTCCCTGACTCCACAGCACACCTCTACAGCGCAACTTAGAAGTTTCCCTTGGTCTCACCCTGCTGTTCAGCGTGAAGTCTGATCTGTAGCTCTGGCCGCTAGCACTTTTAAAAGAAGTGCAATCTGAAGAGATAACTTTGTAAACAGATACCAAATAGAAATGACTCACATTCTGCCAAATATATTTCAGTATATTAAAACACTCAGGCTAGGATGTCAAAAGAAATTTGAAATGTGAGGTATCCACACCCCAAGTCAGTGTAATCCAGGTGCCAACACAGTCAGGGGAAGATGGTGAACTGAAGCATGAAGACAAAGTTCTCGTACCTCCAAGATAAATACCACTCTTCCTCCTTTCAGTGGGCAAACATCCATGTCATCAAAGCAAGAGGGAGGCTTTTGGCCTGTATCCAAGTCCTTCTTACATCTATGGGAGCTTTTCCATTGACTTCAGTGGGTTGTAGGTATCAGTTATTTTATGACTGTGTAGTTTCTTGCTGTATGTCAATAGGTGCTTTAAGGAAGACCTCAAATTCCACTGAAAGTCAATGGAATTGCTCTTCAAGTTAATATTCCATAAATTCTTTGCTAGATTCAAACTGTGATGCTTTAATTTCGCAGCAAGCAAAATTTTGTAATCCAGAATCCAATAATACACATTAACACACATGTAACAGTACCTGAGGAGTCAGTTAATCCACAGCTTAGAGAAGTGAGTACTCAAAAACAGGCTCTATCTACCTTTATTGGAATTTATATTCAGAGACAATTAGAAAGTCACTTACTTAGTAACTCCTATGTGGAAAAAAATAATTGACTTGACAATTTATCTTGAATTTGCTGCTCTCTTGTAAGAACTGCTTGAACAAGGGTTGTAATTAAATTGTTGATAATATACATTTTTTACAACACTTTATCAACCAGATATAAAAGCATAACTTTAACTGTGTATTGCACAGAGCACAGACTTTGGAGCACTAGAATCATAGAATCATAGAATCATAGAATGCCTAAGGTTGGAAGGGACCTCTAGAGGTCATCTAGTCCAACCCCCCCTGCACACACAGGGCCACCTAGAGCACGTGGCACAGGGCTGCATCCAAGCGGGTCTTGAAGATCTCCAGAGAAGGAGACTCCACAACCTCTCTGGGCAGCCTGTTCCAGTGCTCTGTCACCCTCACCGTCAAGAAGTTCTTCCTTAAGTTCCCGTGGAACTTTTTATGCTTCAATTTGTGGCCATTTCCTCTGGTTCTGTCAGTGACCACCAGTGAAAAGAGGCCAGCCCCATCTTCCTCATTGCCTCCCTTGAGGCACTTATAGACACAGATCAGGTCCCCTCTCAGCCTTCTCTTCTCCAGGCTGAACAGGCCCAGCTCCCTCAGCCTCTCCTCATAGGGCAGATGTTCCAGGCCCCTGATCATCCTCGTGGCCCTGCGCTGGACTCTCTCCAGCAGCTCCACATCCCTCTTGTACTGTGGGGCCCAGAACTGGACACAGTACTCCAGATGTGGCCTTACCAGGGCTGAGTAGAGGGGTAAGATCACCTCCCTCGACCTGCTGGAGATGCTCCTCTTAATGCACCCCAGGATGCCATTGGCCTTCTTGGCCACGAGGGCACACTGCTGCCTCATGGTCAACCTGTCGTCCACCACGACGCCCAGGTCCTTCTCAGCAGAGCTGCTCTCCAGCAGGTCGGTCCCCAGCCTGTACTGGTGTCTGGGGTTATTTCTCCCCAGGTGCAGGACCGTGCACTTGGCCTTGTTGAATTTCATGAGGTTTTTGACCGCCCAGTTGTCCAGTCTGTCCAGGTCCCTCTGGATGGCAGCACAGCCCTCTGGAGTATCCGCTACTCCTCCCAGCTTCGTATCATCTGCAAACTTGCTGAGGGAGCACTCTGTGCCTTCATCCAGATCGTTGATAAATAAATTGAACAGGACTGGACCGAGGACTGACCCCTGGGGCACTCCGCTCAACACAGGCCTCCAACTAGACTCTGCACCGCTGATCACCACCCTCTGAGTTCTGCCATCTAGCCAGTTGCCAATCCACCTCACCGACCACTCATCCAGCCCACACCTCCGGAGCTTGTCCAGGAGGATGTTGTGAGGGACGGTGTCAAAAGCCTTGGTGAAGTCAAGGTAGATGACATCCACCGCTCTTCCCTCGTCTATCCAGCCAGTCATCCCATCATAGAAGGCTATCAGATTAGTCAAGCATGATTTCCCTTTCGCGAATCCATGCTGACTAGTCCTGAGCACCTTCTTGTCCTCCACGTGCCTGGAGACAACGGCCAGTATGAGCCGTTCCATCACTTTTCCAGGTATGGAGGTGAGGCTGACCGGCCTGTAGTTGCCCGGGTCCTCCTTCTTGCCTTTTTTGAAGACTGGCGTGACATTGGCCTTCTTCCAGTCCTCCGGCAACTAGATAATGGGCAAGAAGGAACATTCCAGTGAAAATATGTCCAAAGTGGTGATTACCATGGATTCAGTGGGGCTGTAATCCCTCTTTTTTTTCTCTCACTCTCTGCCAGTTACTGTCACCAGTGTAACAGTCACGCAATACAGGCGGTCACAAGATTGGGAAGCAGCTAAAGTGCTTCATTTCCTCATCTTCTATTGCCTGCCCGTTACCTATAATGTACTCTCTACCAACAGCCCAAGGTGATAGTCTTGTTTCTGAGAGCAAGGCCATGGGTTCATGTGATTGACTAAGCTGTTTCGTTAGTTCCCAGAAGGAGAGGTATGGAAGAGTCTGCTCAAGGCTGTGCATGGCATGGTGGTCCAAGAAGGGCTGTCAGAGCATTCTAGGTAGTGACTGTGAGAAGCCAGTTTCACTGATCAGATTTTTTGTTTCATTCTTGTTTCATTCATGATCAATGGGAGGTGGGACCAGTCCTGACTGGAGCAGCTAGTGAGATAATGCCAAGGTACTGCTTGTGTAGAGACACTGTCAACACAACTGCATGGATGGAGAGTCACAGCCCTCCCAGCAATATCTGTCTCAGCTCAGCAGTCTTTATGTAGGGAAAAAGTATTGATGGATCAAAACCAACCCAAGTGTTTCCTTCTCCCTCCCTTCTGCGCAGTCTAGACAAGGGAGATTTTGGCACTACCTACAACACGCTACTTTAGAGATTCACTTACGATGGTTTAGAATATCAGTTCAATCCTTGAATTGTGCTTCTCAGTGATGAGGCAGCATGTCTGAGAGAGATTTCAAGGGAATCCTTAAGATGGAGCGTGAATGATGCCCCCGAAGACACATGCATATGAACAGCATCATATTCACATTGCTTAATGTCTCCATATACCACCTAAAATCCAAGTGTTGAAATGGAAGAGCAAGATTCTCCTAACGCTCACCTTGCAAAAGTCCTAGCAAATGCTTTTTGCTCACATAATAGTCAGTTGTTGGCAGACACATCCAGACCCCTCTGCAGTAGTGAGTTTCCCTGCCCAGATAGGTTTCCTTGGGCTCAAAGCCTCTCGGAACAATAGGCTGTACTGAGTGAAGTAATAATTTGGAAAGAGTGTAACATCCATGGCCTTCTATGTTTGGACTTACTCCCCTTCAGTTTCTGTTCAGGTTTATATCTGGAGAAAGTCGAGCTGCAGAAGACGTAGAGTCCTTGAACAATTTGGCTTGCATTACAGCAGTGCTAAATGTAGGGCAGATAAACCAGAATCAAGCTTTCTGTGTACACTCAGTAAACCAAGAGCACAGAATAACAGAAGAAAGTGCAAAATATACAGAGGATGCAATGAAGGTGCTCGGACACATAACTTTGCATTTTCTACAAGCATATGAAATAATCAAGGTGGCTCCTTGGAAAACTTACCCTAAGGATTTACACTTTCCTGTATGTGCAGAAGAACAAGGAACCTCTTCCTTCCTGCTTATTTTCTAATACCCCTGATTTTGATTTCTTAATTTATACTCAAGTTCTCCAATAAGTATGTGTTGGCTCTGATTTATGGTTCGCACATTTTTATTGGTCATGGTCTTTCAAAATAATTCACAGCGAAAGAAATTTTTTCGGGCATCCAAAACAGCAATGCTTAAAAATAAAAGTTCCATGACCTGCAGTGATTTAGTATCTGGCACCAGCCCTAACCAACCCCAAACACAGCAATAAATAACTTACACAAACAGTTTTCTTCCTGTGGCATTACTTCCTACCCTAGTGAACGAATAAAGAGTCCTACTTTGCATTCCATACATCAGGCAAAATTTCTGCTGTAGTTAATGGGACTTCTCCCTAATTAGACTAAAACGTGCTCAGCAGTTATCATAGAGGTGACACTGCTGATTGAAGCTAGTCTGCTCAGCTCCCTTTTCAACCATTATCTTACATTGCAGTCACTTCAGGTATCACTCACATTGTACAGTGCAGAATGATTGCTGCTGGCTTTAAAATAATGCAGGAAAAGCAATGCATGGTGCATTGGATCAAAACATTTACATGGTGCAATATAAAACTGGAGAAAATGCTATTGCGGTGCAATTTGAGAGTTCAGCACCATAGAGTCTCTTTGATTTGCATTGTGCATTGCAGCCTCAGGCTCCCATCAAAATATAGAAATACTCATTAAATATAGAAGCAAGAAACTCTGCAAACTAAGTGCTATACGTATAGCAACTTCACATATTTCACACCAGCAACAACTTCTGTAAAGAGCAGTGTCAAAGAGGAAAAGAAGTGTGCAAATAGGGTCTTAAATGTTCAGCCCAGGGCTCACTCTGAGAAGTCTTGCAAAGCTCTTCTCTGCTCAGAAAATTTTGCTAGCAAGAAATAATTTTTATTAGTGCTGCAGAGCTAATGGACCTCTAGGAGAGAACGCTGGATTCCTTTTCTGATTCATGCCTCGCAGTGGAATTGTTAAGTTCCAGTTGCAACATTTTTTATTACTGGTGATGATGCATGAGCCAGAAAAGAGCAGAGGCTGAGTGATTGTAGAGCTGGCATTCCTGAAAAAGACTTCTTGCCTAAAAAAAAAGGAAAATCACATCAGAAACCACCAAAGTGCACCCTCAAACTCTTTTATTACATGCATTTTATTTGATTTGATTTTTATGTGTGGATTTTGGATTCTTTAATCCAATATGCCATTGCAGAGGATTCACTGAACCCCTATACCACAACATGTCATGCTTGGGGTAGAGCACTAAAAAAGGCATAGGGAGGAAAGTAGGAGGCTCCATGTTGTCTAGCTGTCTACCCATGTTCTGTTCATGATGAACTAGGCCTTGGGGTTTTCTACTTGGATCATGACTTGAATTCATTCAAGCAGCTATTTAATATCAAGAGAACCCACCCTACCTCCAACATTTCAAAAACTATCTTCTTTCTCAAAGTAAACAAACTTATGACACCTCTTCCAGTCTAGCCGGGCCCCTATTGAAAGTAGGAATCTGTGGTATATTGGGGGCTTGGAGGAGCAAGGCTGTTATACATTGTTGGATTCTCTTATATAATACTACAAAAAAGGGTGTAGCATGGAGAGAGCTATTTACACCCAGAAACAATTGCAGCACTGGCAGCCAACTTAGAACAGCAAGCTATTGTTTTGGGTATATTGTTCTGGCCATCAAAAAGCATGCAGTACTAATGATGCTGATTTTTTTTTTAAACTCCCTTTTGGTAATTCTTGGTCCCAGAGTCACTGTAGGCCTCCTTGTCCTAATGGTTGTGTTTTTGTTGTTTTATTTATTTTTTGTGCAGATCAGGGCAAAACGAAGCATCCAAAATAGATGTAAGAGGGAAGGGAAAACAAGCATATACTTTCTGAGGAAGAATCAGCATGCAAGCAGAGATGCTGCAGAGAAAGAAAGAGCCTCACCACAGACAGGCTGTTGAGAACAGGACACAGAAGCAGCCTGCTGGCCTGGTATGCCACAAGTAAAACAACATTGCCCTGAATTCCAGGAACTGGCAAGAAGCTCATTTTATTTTAAACTGTCAGGTAATTCAGCCATTCTTCATTTAAAGTCCAAAGAAAATCCTTCCAGAAATTCATTTTACATTCTAGCGGCCAGATAGCCCCTTTTTTTTCCCTTCCCCTTTGGCTGTCAGTGTGCACTTTGGATGCGGGCAGCAGGATGAGTTTTGAAAGTAGATGGGAAAGAACACGTAAGCTGTGGACATGGAATTAGCGCTATTCCTCCCTGTGTTTGGGAAACCATTCACGTAAAACACGGGAGTGCTGTCCTGGCCCAAAACAGATAGGGCCGGGCAGAGGACTTGGCTCTGGAGGACACAACACAAAAGGGATGCAAAATCCCCGGCTAACCCACCTCTGTCATGGAGAGGAGGGGATTTCGCTTCAAAATGAGCCCAGCTGCTTGTCTTTGAAATGACTATCCACGGGGTGTTGATAGCACAGGGAAAACAAAGTGTCAGCAACGTGCCATGAGGTGTCCTGTGAACCCTAGACCAAATGCCTCTCCGTTGGCTCATGCACGGCTCCATGCAGAGATGGGGCCTTGCCACACCGAAGGAGTGAAATCCTGGCAGAGTGGGAAGATCCATGGCAGAAAGCAAGTCAGTGGGATCCCAGTTCCCATCTAGCGAGACGGAAAGACTATTGTTTCTGGCAAAGACTATGTTTTGAGCCTCAAGAGTGTGAAAACAGTAACAGATCTATGAATTCCTCCTCAATACATGTAGCAGTTAACCTTTAACCGGCACATGCTAAGCCTGCGGCGCCTGGGCATGCTGGCAATAGCGCTGGGATCGATGCTCAGAAAGCGGAGGACAGCTAAGCTTATGTCCCATGAGTGTGCCCAAGTTACAAAAGAAAATAACAACATGAGGGCAGAGGAACATGGTCAGATCAAAGGTCCATCTAGCTGAGTATCCTAATAGGGGCCAGCAGAAAATCCTTAGGGAAGATCCTTAAGAATGGGAAATGCAGAGATTGAGGCTCCACTTGGCATACTCTGCTGGCTTTCAGTAAGCAGCAACTTAAAGACTCTCTAGGCCTGGGGTTTTGTCCAGACCACCAAGTTTAACAGCCACCATGGACTTACCCTCTCTGAATTTGTCTAATCCCTTTTTTGGACCCATTACTTTTTTAACTCTGCAATAGCTGCACACACAAACACAACTTGGCAACTGCACACACACCAGTGTGTGTGTGTGAGAATCCAAGCAGGTCTGTGCTTGCTAAAATAAAATAACAATGGGAAAAGGTCTGGTCCTGAAGAGCCTTCCTTCCCTCTCCCACCTCTTCTCAGGCCTTGGTTGTCACCTCCACTTTCCTCCTCCCCTGCTCCAGGGGTGGCTGCGGCGGGAAGCCGCGGCTGCAAGATGGTCCCTGTCTCGAGGCGCGCTGATGTGACCAGCTGCTGGCCGCAAGCCGCGCGGCCGGCGGTCGGGACGTCAAAGCCTCATTGCAAAACGGTCCTGACACTTTGCTTCACACGAGGGGAGGTGGGCTGAAGATGATCCAGATGAGCCGAATAAGAGCCTCACACCTCAGCTGTTCATGGCAAATAGCACCCCCAGGGCTCTATTTTTTTTCCAGAGCATGTATGTGCTCCACTCTGCCCAGCTGCCTGGGAGCAAGGCAGTTAAGTCCCGTTAGAAACCTCTCCCTTAGGCTTTGCTCCTGGAGTGCCTGCATCCCAGCAGATTTACCGCAGCACGCTGCTGGCAGAAGCTGTGGCTTGGGCTGCTGACTTGAGTTTGCACCTGGGCCTGGGCTGTTCCCAGGGCAAATAATGATGGCTGCAATGCCAATAAAAACTGGTGCTTCAGCCTGATGGGCTTGTGCAACAGCACGGGGTTTGGCAGCAGGGTTTTTGTCAAACCCGACTGTAGTTAAAGTGTATCACTGCAAGGTTCCCCCCATAGCGAGCTGTGCTGAAAGCCAGATTTCAGACCTTGCCCTGGGTGGGACCCTCAAACACAAGCTAAGGCAGCTTTATAAGCTGATTTGGTCTTATTCACTCTGAATGCTGAGAGCAGGAGTCTGGTCTGGTCACAGCAGAGCTCAGACTTTTATGGGTTGGTGATGAGTTACTATAAGAGTCATTTAACTTTTCTGTAGAAAAAAACATCATCTCCCAGGCTGTGGCAGCAGCTAGTCCTGTTCACATCAAGTCACCTGCCTTCCAACCTGTATCCCCACTTCAAAATCAAGAGTCAGCTTCATCACTGAGTTTTAGTAAGTTTTTCTCCTTGTTCCACATGTGCCTTCTTCACTTTGGAATCCGCTAGGAGCATCCTACCCTCACTAGTGGCTTCGTGGAGAGAGACAGATGAGTTGGTATAAACTCAAAAAAGAGAAAGTGATATAAAAATGCAGATGCCCTCTGCTTTTGTAATGTTACTCCTCGGCCCTGCATCTCACCTGGTTTGCCCGGGACCATTCCTAAGCAGGAGGGGAACTATCCTCAGGACTTTGTCCTCTGCCTTTTTATTCCAGCACACTCAATTCCCCGCACACTCAGTCTCTGTCCCCATCTGTGTTCCCACTTTCTTGTCTTCCTCCTTGCTCCACAGACATGTTTCTAACACACTTTTGCTCTAAGGTTTTGTTTTTGTCTTTGCTTTTCTTGCTACAGGGTCTGCAGAGCTTGCACTGCGGTAGATGACAACTGAGATCCGAAGCGCAGTAACAACTCTGAGAGATAAAGCCGTGCTCAGAGCGCCAGCCGTGACGAGGAGAATAAGCGCTCCTCGTGGGGCAGCGCAGGCATCTGCGAACAGGGATTGTCAACTTTGCTAGAGGTTTCTCCTGGGACGGTTAACAAGCTAGAACTGTTCACACTGCGAACTGCCTGGAGAGTTTCCTGGCTCTTTTTTTGCACCTCTTTTTGTTCTCACTTGTTATCTGGCAGAAGCCGAAGCCAGTTGGCTTAATGGAGAGCGTAGAAAAGGGAACAATGACGAGCGCCTTTCCAATCAGACAAGCACACAGCGTTTTCGCGATGGCAGCAGATAGCCGAGGCTTTGTGTTTTGCCGTAGTACATGGCAAATAAGGAACTGTAAAATGCAGAAAGCCTGATATTGAGAACATTAATGAATAAAGATAATGAGTTTTCAGTCCAAGCTTGAAGAATGCCAATACTATGTAATAAAAAAAGTAAACAGCAATGTTCAGTACTTTTGCTATACAGAATGAAAAAAAAAGTTTTATTACTTATATTTTAAAAATCAAATACAGTCTAGGGACTTTTTCTTTGGCTGTTAATATAAAGATGATGAGATATAATGTTATGACACAGCAATTGCTCTTCAAGTGAGAAAAGAGACCCCAATCTTGGTTTGCCAGCATGACTTTCACTGAGAGACAATGTTAATAAAAAACATACAGAATGAGGGCAGGTATCTACAAGCTTGATCTGGATCCATAATTCAAGTCCTCTGCATTATACAGAAGATTCAGAGGTAACATTGACCGAGGACTTTGGCGCCTTATGCTTGATTTCATTCACAAGTGAAGCACAGCATGAAGCTAAGCATGGGGAGCCAGAGATCCGGTAGTAGACAGCCCATGTAATACTTTGGCTAAAAATCCATGATTGTGTTGTCCTCCGAGGTCTGGAACGGCAAGTACCCAAGACTTATTACTTATAGCTATAGCAGATATTTTCAACTTGGGTTCTCTGTGGCTTATGGAGACAAGGAATATCTTCTGTCAGTCTGCTAAAAAGCAATATGTCCTTCCTTTAGAAAAACTTGTAGGGGGCTGTAAACAGGGAAGAAAAAGATTGGAACCCACAAATTTACAAAAATGAGTAAGGCTGGGATTTCTGGCCCTTGTGGCTTCCATGATGATGGAGTCTCTGTCCTGCTTTATGACTGGACAACCCATCTGAGTATTTTGCCTGTGATGTCTTTCTCTTTCTTTCTTTCTTTCTTTCTTTCTTTCTTTCTTTCCTTTTTCTCTTCTGTACATGCTTCTACAGGTTGGTCCTCCTAAACTGCTCTTTGTAGATTGGTTACCACTCCATACAGTTAGCCCAGATGCTTCATCATCTCACCAAGTTGCATAAGCACTGCTTGGTTTAGTGCCAGAGAAGCAGACAAAGAAAGACAAAATCACGTGGCAAAGGTCAGGGTCTGAACAAGGGAAAGAGCTGGGGCTCTCGACACTCACAAAGCCTTCCATTTTAGTGTGGTAATCCACAGAAAAGTGTTCACAAGCATAACTAGGCCTATCAGTCACATTAGAATGGATCATAGCATCTCCCATGCTAGAGAACGTGGCTAGCACATTGACTAGTCAAGTGCTAGAGCAAAGGGCTCAGCCATAGCTTGCAGGACTCCTTCACAAGTCAGGAGGCCGCTAACAGGATAACGTTCAATTGTTCTGTGGCCCCAGCATGAAGATGAGCTGCTCAGCTTGTCCTTGGAAAGGGAGATCAGAGAATGGGAAAGTACCATGGAGCAGCACTGCAAATGTGTGACTTCTTACAGCCAAGGCTGCAAAACGACTAGGCCCTGAAGGGGAAGCTGACTGTGGGATTTTCCTGTTTGGATACGTTTGTTTGCACCCAAACACAACCTTTCTCTGATGACCTCAATGAGCTTGGCCCTTGGAGTCCCCTTGGAGCCTAGGGACTAGATATCTTCTACCTAGAAAGGAATTACTCAAGTGCCATGGGATTTGGGAAAGCAGGAAGACGCCTTCCCACCATCTGCCCCTCCACCTTGTGGAGCACGTCAGACCTTCAGAGCCTGCCAATGACCATGCTTTGGTGAAGACTATGAAGAAAACTGATTTTCCATTTAGTGGGGAGGAATGTGGATGGAACCAAAACAGAAATAATTTTTCCAAATATTTAGCAAATTGAAACAATTAATTCTGACTGACTAAAGCTTTTCAAGTGACCCCAAATGAATGTTTTTCTTCTATTGTTTGAAGCTTTGAAATAAGAGAGAAAAAAGACAGTCACACTGAATGGTTTTGTGTCCCGGGCAAAGCCATTGAAAGAAATGCCGCCTTTCTGTCCACTTTGTACTTAAGAGTCTTAAACAACAGTGATTGGGGGTCTTATCCGTGGACTGTGGACAAACAGCCTTCAAATGTTTGGTTTGCTGTGCTCAAACTAAAGGATATCTTAAGAGAGGTTGGTAGGGTGGACACATACTCTAGGGGGTTGATGTTTTTTTCCAGTTTCTAAAAATAGTTTGAGGCAGGAGGAAGCACGAAATTGAAGGGCAGCAGGAAGCGAGTGCATGTGGATAACCTGAGGCTGGAGCTGAGGAAGTGAGCTCCAGCAGCAGGAGGTGAACCCGCGTTCCGGCACCTGCCGCTGAGAATGACTGAAAACCAGATGTGAATCCCAATGGCTTCATGCAGGACCTTGGGAAGAATATGCTGGTGGTGAGAGGATTCAGCTGGGGGGGCCTCTGCTCAGAGCCCTGGTCTGAATCAAGAGGCAGAAGTATTTTAGCTCAGGTCAAAACTATGTGGGCCCATTGCCTGCACACCAGGTAGCTGTGGGGAGTTCCAACAACACCTTCCCTCTGCCATTGCAAAGGAGGTCCAAGTGCCCCTGAGAAAGATGCCCCTTCCTTCAGGTGAAAATGGGTAATTGTGGAAACATCAGCACAGAGCATTGGTAATACTGGTGACCTTTTACTGCAGGCTTTTGGCAAATTAAATATGTGTCCAGCTCCTTACACACTCCTTTTACCAGCATTGTCTCAGATATAAAATACAGGACAAGCTAAGATGTGAGGTGACGGAGCCTTTGAATGTGCAGTCTGATGGCATCACCTAGATGGCTAAGTCATTACCTAGCCATCATTACCTAGA
The DNA here is from genome assembly GCA_013389825.1 of Crypturellus undulatus. NCBI lineage: Eukaryota > Metazoa > Chordata > Aves > Tinamiformes > Tinamidae > Crypturellus > Crypturellus undulatus. The sequence continues at coordinate 5,815 of VWPW01017907.1, read as the reverse complement.
CTCCCTGAATGCTAACTGTGTCATTTGCTTCGGTTGCTCGTTCTGCCAAGTTCACATAAATGCACATACATTTCCCATTCTTTTTATGTGAAGTAGAGGCACGGCATATTCTCTTTTACACTTTGCCTCTATGGAAAATACTTATTTTTAATTTTGTACCCGGCAGTTTTCCTCCTACTCATCGTGTAGGCAAATAAACAGCCACACATTCTAGCCAGGGAGGTTAGCAGGCTTGATGCTGCACTGTGTCTAACTGAGCCAGTCTTTTACATATGTTATATATTCACCTTTTCTCTGGCATCTGCATTGCACTTGGGAAAACACTCGCACGCAAAGGGATGGGCTCTGGGGAATAGAGAAACATTATCTAGCACGGGAATACTCAATTAATTTTCAGCAAGCAGCTTTTATAATACATAACATACACTTAACATAATACACTTTGGTCTCGTGCCAGAGATTCTAAATGATTAGGCTGTATCAATTTACTCTTGAAACACTGATTAAAATCTTAAAACTTTCATAGCAAATGATGCATGAACCAGAATCTGAAATGTGATGATTGAAATATTGCAATGTCACAGATTCATCACACAGCCCTTCCAAATCTACTCTCGGTTTCAGCTGGCCTCTTAAATGTTCTGCTCACACGTCCTAGTGATCAGCTCTTTCTCTCCCACTCTGTCTCCTCCTCCCCAGCCCTCTGCCTCTTCGAAAGATAATAGCCAGGCCTTAATTGAAGCAAACAGGTCATTAAAATAGTAATTTTGTAGACATTTGCAATGACAGACATAGAGTCACTGCCAAAGACAAGCACAGAATCAAGACTGGATATTCCATGCACCCAATTGAAGTTAAACATCTTCCCTTCTTACAGAAAGAAGTTTCCACTGGGCACAGAATTTAAACAAAGGAAAAAAGGAAACTATTCAGCTCTTGCTGTGTGAATCATGCTCTAGCCTTGATGCAGGTTTTGACAAATTATGTTACACTTTCTCCCAGGAGATGAGGACTCAACTCCTGTTTCTTGGTGCATTCTCGTATTTGATCCTTTGCTGCAGATAAGACAGGTCAAATGACCCTGATTACAGCCTCTCTGTAGAATGGTGCTCATCACATCATCAGTAAATGCATTTAGTTCTCACTGGAATCCAGAAACTCCAAGCCAAATTGCCTGCTCTGCAAAGCACGTTGTCCAAAGAAGATGACTGACCTAGAAACCACTGTATCAGAGTTGTCTTGAAATGATAGTTTAGCAGCAAGTCATTGCCATAAATCTGGTATCGGGTCTCAAAAGACTGTAACAATAAAAACAGTTGGCTTTCTTCTCACTGTCAACTACAGGCTTCTCACTTAGCTGTCAAACTCGTGGTGTCTTCAGTGAGAAGTGATGCGTAATTCAGAGAGTCTGCTAGTGAGGACGTCCTGACCTGCAAAGGGGAGACATCACCGCCCTGAAGGTAGATATCTGAGCATGGATTCATCCTCTTTGACTTCAGAACAAACTGAGAGTGTTATTACACTGTTCTTATTTTCCCTCGTAGTCAGTAGAAAGATGTACTAGCAAAGCCCCCATCAGCGCTCAGCTGAAGACATGTTTCTGTATCCAGTGGCTCCAAGAGGGAACTAAGCTCCTAACAGAAACATTCCAGTTAAATGCCTAGGACAAGGTGGGATAACCCTGCACCAGACACTAGCCTGGTGTGGCTGCCTTCACCTGAACTGTCCTCATACTGCACTGCCAAGAACCTTGGCAAATCAGGACCAACTTTATAAACATGCCCAGGGCCTCTGCCACCCTGTTAGCATCTAAGGAGTGCAAGTAGGGCCTGCGAAGGTGGCCTCACCCCTGAAATGGTCTAGGACTACACAAATGTGAGAGAAGTAAGAGGAAAAGCACATCATCATTTCAAGGTGTAGTGTACATAGGAGTCACGGCATCCACACCTGATGGCTGTGCCAAGGTTTGAGACTTACCTCAGGTTGCCCAAGGCTCAGGTTCTGTGCTTCAACAAGGCTTCTCCTCCAGCTATGAGCATGGACACCTAGGCAGGGCAATGTCACTGCTGCATCTCCTGAGCTTGTCTCCAAACGTTTCCCCCAGGTGCCGCAGGTCCCGCTATGTCTTGGGTGAGCTGCTCAGAGGGGTCCCTGGCCGTGCTAAAGACACAGCAGAAGCAACATGAGCGCTCCCTGCCCCACACACCCCCAGCTCGTAGTGCCTCTGCTTTTACACTCTGCGTTCTGCGTGTTCGAACCCTTTCCTGCAGACTCTCCTGGTCCATCTCGTCTCACACCACTGCTAAGGGACAACTTCTGTGTTCTCTTCAGACCCTTTTTTCTGCTCCAGCCGAAGCTGCATGCATGCAAGAGGAAAAAAATAGCTGCATGAGATCATTTTTCTCTTCTCATCTCAGACATTCAGCCTTCTAGCCAGGGTTACTGGAATAAAGCAGGGAAGCTCTTTTTCCATAGCAAGCCATCTGGTTGACATAGACTCACACTGATGCTAATCTGTTGGTTTCTTTCTCTTTATTATTTTTTTTTTCCTGAGGAACACTTCATCTGCAGCTGTAAATTCAGACCTGCTCCCTCTGTGTGCGGAGCATTCATTTTGCACACATATTTATTACCGCATTATGCCCCATTGTAGGTGTCAGGAAATCATTGTTATCCTTGGTGTGTCTACGTTGTTCTAATGTCAGGGATGTACTTTCAAATGGAAATTAAGCAATTATGTTTCACATGGGGAAACCTGACAGACGCATAGATTTTTACACCACTGGCAATGTCGCTGTCACAAAAGCAGACATTGTTCTCAGCGGACTGTCACAGAAATATAATGTATTTCAAGAGGGGAGCAGGAGGGGGAAGGCAGCGGGGCGGGGGAAAGCAGGGGTAATTAACTGTGTGATTCGGGTTCATAGATCACGTTGCTGTTTAACTTCAAAATGCACTAATGACATGACAACGAGCCTACTTAACTCATCCTCGGAAAGGATGAAGTTTCGAGTAGCCTTTGAAAACACAAATAAATGGTTTCGACCCTATCTCCACCTCCACCCCGGGTTAAACCAGGATGCTACTGTATGTTTACTCTTTGCATCGCTTTGTTAGGGATTTGTTTAAGCAGCCGCTGGGGCCGGGGCTGTACGAGCTAGGAGCCGGGCTGCATCCCAGCGCATGGAAAATCAGCTCCCCAGCCCTGCTAGTTCTGGAGCTTCCTGGGGCAGGGTGCTCGGCATCACCTGCCTGGCAGGAACCGTGCGCTGCCGTCCCGGTGCCGTCCGCGAGGCCGCGGCGGGTGCTCTCCGCTTGCCCCCGCGGCGCACGCCATTGCCATGCAGCGGGCGACACCGGTGCAGAACCGCGTGCTGCAGCGCCTGCCGCCCTCCTCCTCCTCCTCTCCTTCCCCCAGTCATCTCTGCTGCTTCTTTTCTTTTGCAGCCTCTATTCAGCAGTCTTTTGTGTAGCTCTCCTCTGCCCTTGGTCATTAGCTTCATACTACTCCCCGGGGCCTAATAGACCAACAGCAGTACGGAGCCGGCAGCCAGCGAACGCAGACAAGCGGCTGTACTCATGCCCAGTTGGAATCAACAGGAACTGGGGCCCAAGGAATACAGCATGTTGAAAAATAAAGTCTTTTTTGTTTTTTAATGTTTCGATCAAATATTCACCAGTAAACACACATGTTATACAGCATGGGCAGTAAAGCGGTGTAAATAGAAAACTAAGCATCCCATTAAATGGATTTCTAGACTAGATCAAAAAGCACTTAGCAGTGTTCAGGGAGAATTTATTTGTTTAATGGATATTTTTGATGGGCAAATCCTGCAGTCTTCGCTAAAGCAAAATTCTTATGATTGAGATTATGAAAGGCCACCTGGACTTCAGGGCTCCTGTAAGCCAAGAGCTACATAAACGTGACTGAAGAAATACATCATGCCCTAAGGAGTTCACATGGAAAATACAAGGGATCACAAACCTGCACAGGGCCAAAAGCAGAGATTTCTATCCTGCCCACCTTATGAGGCAAAAAAAGATGTGTTCCTCATCCCAAGTCACAAAGGAAATTTGGAGCAAGCCAAGAACAGAACCCCCTCAGTGCCATGAGCCTCATTAGTAAACTCTGTGAACCCAAAAACCGTCTGGCTGGCAGCCAGCACGGATGTCACTGGATATAAGATATTAACATTTCTGATCCTGTCTTCTCCTCCTTCCAACTCCATTTTCCTACCTACCCAGATACTTTGGCCTCAGACCTCGTTTTTCCTTCTTTTCCGGGTCCCCCAGGGAAGGTGTCTCCTCCTTTAGGCCAGCACACCCCTGTTCATTAAGAAGCCTCTCTCCTGATCCTCACTTTCCTCTCATTTATTTCAATCTCAGCCCCTTGACGGAAGATAAACCCCATCAAGCCAGAAAGCGCTCCATAAAGAGGTTACAAGATCACCAGAGGAAGAAAACAGCACAGCTGGATTAACACCACATGGCTCCTTCAAAAAGAAATAAAAATCAATGCCCCACAGGCTAGGTGGATGAAATAACTAATCCAAATTGCAGAGCTCGCTGCAAGCGCAGAGGGACTGTCGGCATCAGCTGGGCTGCTTTCTAGTGAGGTAGGAGGGAGGCAAAAGGACTCTTTTTATCCTCTGCAAATACGTATTTTACCAACAACTTGGCAAAATGCACCCAGTCCTTCCTAGGAATATTTGCAGCTGATAAAATGACTCATGGAGCGCTAGAAAAGAAAAACAAGTCAGCGACACCGACTGGCAGGACAACAGGCCGCAAACAATGTGTGTGGCAGCCCTGCCTCTGCAAGTGGTTATATTTAGGGATAAAGGGCATATGCCATCCTGGGGGGCAGAGAATCTGAGAAAAGTGCATGGTGTGGGTCTAAGTGGACTGCTGATGTACCACATGAAACGTTTTGATCAGAAGGGAGAATGAGATCCTGGATATAGAACAGGAGATTCCCAAGTAGGATCTGAAAAACATAGGGAGAGTTCGGACCCAAACCAAGAGAACTAGAAAATAGGTTATAATGATGAAAGTCTGCAATCTATCAACTTCCCTGAAGGAAACTGAAGGATGACAACACAGGAAACAGAAGAGCAGTAATATATTTTCCACAAAGGAGGAAGAAATTCAGTGACTGGAAGGTAAAGTATTTAAGTATTTAAGACAAAAATAAAATACATACTTTTAACTGGGAAGATTTTTAAGCACGAGACTACCTTGCCGAGGTCTGTATGAACAAATCAAGGTTGGAAGCTTCTTATTCTTCTGGTGACAGTAGCTTAAATTTTATAGAAGTTCATCCAGGTTCTAAATTATGGGACTATAGGAGAATTCGGGTTGGGAGGGACATCAGGACATTTCTAGCCCAATGACCTGCTTAAAGCAGGGCCAGCTATGAGATCAGACCAGGTTGCTCAGGATTTGTTCAGTCAGGTCTTGAAACCCCCAAGGGTGGAGACTGAACAACCTCTTTCCTGTTCTAGTGCAGGACTGTCCTCATGGGGAAAAAAAAGTTTTCCTGAAGTCCAGTCGGAACCTCTCTTGTTTCCTCTAACTTCTGTTTTCTGCTTTTCCTTACCACAGTGGAGACTGGCTCTGTCCTCTCAATGAGCTTCCTGTAGGCATAAGGCTGCTGCTGAGTACCGAGTACCACTGAAGCTGTTNGAGACTGGCTCTGTCCTCTCAATGAGCTCCCCGTAGGCATAAGGCTGCTGTTGAGTACCGAGTACCATTGAAGCTGTTTATTCTCCAGGTTAAACAAGCCCAACTCCCTTGTTCTTTCCTCAGAAGGTGA